>CM062804.1:24057543-24471879 GCA_031772625.1 Pinus tabuliformis | reverse complement strand
CTTTCATCCTTCTGCTTCGCAGTAGGTTTCCCACCAGTCCTTGACGTGGGGGGGCGCTTTGAGAAGAAGCAAAAACAATCTTTTTCCCGACTCGAAAATTCATGAAAGAAAAATAACCCTCTAGCGATTTAAACATTTATCTACGGCATCGGCGTCTATCTGACCTGAATATGGGGATTTCAAAATTAACTTGTACCTTAAAGGGTGTGGCGTTTCCAGAGGAGCTGCTGGGAAGCGATGCGCCGCTTCTGGGTAGCCGCTGAAGGATCTGCGCCAAAGCTGTCCATGTATCGCGTTCCGTTGTCGCTCGAGCGCTTCTTCGAGCAAGATTTTGATGGGATCTCTGCCCCCCTCGTCTTTCTTCTCGTCCGCCATGGGGAGGCCGTCGGGATTTGCGAGGCTGGTCTTGCAAAGGTTCAACCAGTTCAAGCCCTAACTCCTTATATCCGACTTGTTGGGGACATGCAAAGAAAAACAGAGAAAAGCAGACCGCTCTGATACCACTGATCCAGATTTAACAGGAACGCAACAAATTACAGAGATAACCATATACACAAAGATGCAGCGGAAATAATACTTCATTTCATTAATGGAAAATACTGACATATGCTTACAAACAGAAATGGCAATAAACTAGCTAGGGCGATGGTAGCTTATCTCTGAGAAGAGATGTGATGGCTACATGCCTCTGAACTGTTCTGAACTGTATTACAATGAGGCTCGAAGGCCTATTTATTGTTGAGAAACAATGGAAAACCCTTCACATACCGAAACCTAACCCTAGAAGATGAAACGCCAAATTGTGGGCCCCGTTTGGGTAAATTGGTACATCAATTTCCGGGGTCGTAACTTTGGCATACGATCTCCGTTTGACGCGTACGATAGCTCGTTAGAAAGATCTATCCGAGTACTACCACTTTGGGAGGCAATGTAGGCTCGGTCGCCCCAGATTCCAAAAAAACGTCGTTTAGGGCCTCAAAACGGCTCGGAAGTTCAGGACCCGAAAAACTGCTAAAAATAGTAACTGTGCTACAATTAAGGAAACTGAAAATGCTGAGAAAGACAATGGTGGGGGTCCAGGTGGACCTGGCAGGTGGCCACCAATATCCACCTGGATCATTCCTCCCCCTTAGGAAGCAATGGTCCCCATTGCGTTGAGCTCCTCCATGAGATGAGGAAACCTCTGCTGAACTTGTTCCCTGGTGAGCCACTTGCCCTGCTGAAGGAGTTGGCCTGCTTTGACAACTCGATACAGTTGGATATGCTGTTGGCGAGTGTTCTTGATCTGTGTGTCCATGATCCGATCAGTTGCAGCTTGTTCCATGCAATCTGGATTTAATTCTGTGGGTTTGAGCTGTTCTGCAATGTCGGATGTGTCTAGCAATGGTGGAAAGTATGGCCGAAGGCGGTCCACATTGAACACTGGGTGCAGGCCAAGGAATGGGGGATGTGCTGAGCTCAAATGCATTGTCTCCCATAGCCTTAGTAATGGTGTAAGGACCATATCGAAGTGGTCTCAATTTCCGATAGGCTCCAGTAAGGCGTTCCTTTTGCAAATGCAACCACAGACTTTGTCGCCCACCTGAAACTTGTGTGGCACCCGGTGTTGATCATGTCGCTGCTTGTACTTGGCATTTGATTTCTCAAGAATGTCATGGACCTGCTGGCGAATGTGTTGGATGCGCTCAATGAAGCTGGTGGCCTTATCTGTTTCGGACTGGACATGAGCTGAATTCATGTGAGTAGCTGCAAGTGGTATGGCCACATCAATGGGGCATAGTGGCTGGAATCCTAACCCACCTGAAAAGGGCTATGGCCAGTGGAGCTGTGAAGAGCTCGGTTGTAGCTGTGCTGAACATAGGGGAGGCTCTCGTCCCATGTGCGTGGATGCTTTGAGTTATACATGCGCAGAATGTGCACAATCATCCTGTTGACAACCTCTGTCTGGCCATCAGTTTGAGGATGGAAGGCTGTGGACTTCGTGAGTTTGGTGTCCAGCATTGACCAGAGACTGGACCAAAATGTGCTAAGAAACCAGACTGTCCCGATCTGAGATGATAGACTGTGGGATCCCAAAGTGCACCCACACTCGTTCAAAGAAGAGTTTAGCAGTGGCTTCTGCTGTGATATTCTTCTTGCAGGCCATCATAATGGCCATCTTTGAGAACCTGTCGACGACCACAAAAACACAGTCATTTCCATGCTTAGTGGAAGGAAGGCCTGACATGTAATCCATGGAGATGGATTCCCAAGGTCGACTAGGGGTAGGCAACGGGGTATAGAGGCCTTGCTTCTTAATGGTCGGTTTGGCAATGGCACAGGCAGTACATGATCGGATGTACTTCCCAACATCCTGTCGAAGATTCGGCCAATAGAAATAGTTTTGCAGTACTGCCACTGTTTTCTCGACCCCGAAATGCCCAGCAGCCCGACTGTAGTGTGCTTCCCAAATCATCTTGGCACGCTCGCTTGAAGGAACACAAAGGTGACCGAGGTGGCATAATAGGGCATCCTGGAGGTGAAAATCTGCAACCTGCCGACCCTCCAAGAGTGTCTGGTATGTGTGGGCCGAATTCTGGGTCGCTTTTGTAGAGAAGTGGCCAATCAGAAGTCTCGTGCCCGCAAGAGTTGAGCACGGTGGTTAGCGCCATGATCGGTGGTCGACTGAGGCAATCTGCAACATTATTGGTGCTGCCCTTTTTATACTTGATATTCAAGTGAAACTGTTGCAGGTATGTAGACCACTTCTGATGGCGATCATTCTGCAATTTCCCTTGGGTCTGTATGAATTGCAGAGGTCGGTGGTCTGTGTGGATGACCGTTTCCTTCCCCAAAATGTAATGCTTCCATTGTCGGCAGGCCTGTACAATGGAATACATCTCTTTATCATAAGTGGGGTACTTCCGGACTGTGTCTGAAAGTGTTTCACTGTGATATGCCACTGGATGTCCATGTTGAGTAAGGACTGCCCCAATAGCATAGTCAGAGGCATCTGTCTCGACCTCAAATGGTTGTTGTAAATCTGGTAACGCGAGCACTGGTGCCGTGCAGAGGCGATCCTTCAACTCCCTGAATGCCTTCTGTTGAGATTCAGACCAAAAGAATTTTGCTTTCGCCCCGCCCTTGGTGACTTGACTCAAGGGCCAAGAAATATGAGAAAATCCCAACACAAACCTGCGGTAGAAGTTGGCAAGACCTAGAAAGCTGCGGAGCTCTGTTAGAGTGGTTGGAGAGGGCCAATCCCGAATGACTTGGACCTTGGCTGGATCGACATGCACCCCCTGTTCATCAATGATGTATCCCAGATACTGGACCTCGGTCATGCCAAAAGTGCATTTCTCCAAATTGGCACATAGCTTGTGTTGCCGCAGTGTTTGGAGAACCTGTCGGATGTGGTGGAGGTGCTCTTCCCAACTCTGGCTGAAGATCAGAATGTCATCCAAGTATACTACTACAAAGGAGTTGGTGAATGGCCGCAAGATGTCATCCATTAGCCTCATAAAGGTTGCAGGAGCATTCGTCAATCCGAAAGGCATGACCAACCATTCGAAGAGGCCCTCCTTGGATTTGAAGGCAGTCTTCCACACATCTGAGGGTTCAATTGGTACCTGGTGATATCCTGACTTCAGATCGATCTTGCTGAAATATTTCGTCCCCTTTAGTTGGTCTAGGAGGTCATCAATCCGCGGGATCGGGTACCTATTACGGACAGTGATCCTGTTCAGCGCCCGATAGTCAATACAGAGTCTCCACGTCCCATCCTTCTTCTGTACCAACACTATCGGGCTCCCACAGGGCGAAGAACTCGGACGGATGTGACCTTTCTGTAGGAGCTCCTGAATCTGCCTCTTGATTTCATTGTTCTCCAGAACGGAGCGCCGATAAATTGGTCCATTGGGTAGCGGCGCACCTGGGGTCAGATCAATGGAGTGCTTGACTTGACAGTGCAGAGGAACCCCTGCCGGGGAGGTGAAGATGTCTTTGTACTCCTCCACAATCTTGTCCATTTGTAGCTGCCGTGCAGAGGGACCTCGTTTGGAGGCCGCGGCCACTGTCTTCTTCTTCCCTTGAGGGCGTATCATCAGGAAAACAAATTTCCTGGTTTTGGAAATGATCTTACTGCATTGTTTTGCAGTAATCAAAGAGATGGCGGCAGGTGGTGGTACCTCTGGTATCCTGAACAACTTATTTCCCAATGTAATAATAACAGCACGGGGCCTTGATTCATACACAGCATGTCGCTTCCACAAGTATGGTTGTCCTAGTAATACATCACAAACTTCAAGGGGAGCAATGTCACACAATACCTCATCCGTGAAGGGCTTGATGTTGTATGGAAGGCGACACTGCTGGCTCACGCGAAGATCTCGCCCTTGGTAAAGCCACCCAATGGTGTATGGTTGTGGATGTGCTGTGGTCGGTAAGCCCAACCGCTTCACGACCTCTGCCGAAATGAGGTTCTTTTGACTCCCGCTATCAACAATGAACTGTATCGGGGAGCCCTTGACCCACATCTGGGAGTGGAAGAGACGCTCCTCCTCCTCTGGATCTTCGGGTTCATTTTTCTGGATCTTTGCGGTAGCAACAGTGGCGCTGGGATCCGCATCAATGATCTGCTTCCCTTTTTCATACCCCTTATCGGGTTCTGACTCAGAGTCGGAACATGCATCTGATTCTGAAAACTTTAGCTCAGCCACCAGTGACTGTTTGGCCCGACACTCACTTGTGTTGTGAGTGGAGCTCTTATGGAACTCGCACCATTTTCCAGTGTCCTTTCTCGGCTTCGCGGCGTTGCTCTTTGCTTGCAGCTTCAGCTGGTTGTCTTGGGCTGTCCCGCCTTGGCTTTGTCCTTTGTTCTGTGGTTTAGGGGCACCTTTCCCCTGCTTTGGATTCGCAGATCCAAAGTCTCGCTTCTTTTGTTTAAACTTCTGCTCGACTTTGACGGCATACCGGTATGCTGCGCCGAGCGAGGGGATGTTTAGGAACTGTATTTCTTCCTGGATGTACTTGTGCAGGCAGCCATGGTATTTGAGTATCAAATGTTGCTCCGAATCCTTGATACCCAACTTTGTGCGAAGGGTATGGAAAAGATTGGTGAACTCCGGCACATCTTGGTCCCTTCCCTGCCGCAGCGTGGTCCACTTTATGTATTCATCCTCATAGCTTCCGACAGGGTAGTACTGCTCCTTGATGGCATCCCGGAACGAATCGCAGGTGGGTGCGGCTGAAAATAGTGAGCCAGTACTTTCATCCTTCTGCTCGCAGTAGGTTTCCCACCAGTCCTTGACGTGGGGGGCTGCTTTGAGAAGAGCAAAAACAATCTTTTCCCGACTCGAAAATTCATGAACAGAAAAATAACCCTCTAGCAGATTTAACCATTTATCTACGGCATCGGCGTCTATCTGACCCTCGAATATGGGGATTTCAAAATTAACTTGTACCTTAAAGGGTGTGGCGTTTCCAGAGGAGCTGCTGGAAGCCGATGCGCCGCTTCTGGGTAGCCGCTGAAGGATCTGCGCAAAGCTGTCCATCATCGCGTTCCGTTGTCGCTCGAGCGCTTCTTGAGCAAGATTTTGATGGGATCTCCTGCCCCTCGTCTTTCTTCTCGTCCGCCATGGGAGGCCGTCGGGATTTGCGAGGCTGGTCTTGCAAAGGTTCAACCAGCTCAAGCCCTAACTCCTTATATCCCGACCTTGTTGGGGACATGCAAAGAAAAACAGAGAAAAAGCAAACCGCTCTGATACCACTGATCCAAATTTAAACAGGAACGCAACAAATTACAGAGATAACCATATACACAAAGATGCAGCGGAAATAATACTTCATTTCATTAATGGAAAATACTGACATATGCTTACAAACAGAAATGGCAATAAACTAGCTAGGGCGATGGTAGTTTATCTCTGAGAAGAGATGTGATGGCTACATGCCTCTGAACTGTTCTGAACTGTATTACAATGAGGCTCGAAGGCCTATTTATTGTTGAGAAACAATGGAAAACCCTTCACATACCGAAACCTAACCCTAGAAGATGAAACGCCAAATTGTGGGCCCCGTTTGGGTAAATTGGTACATCAATTTCCCGGGGTCGTAACTTTGGCATACGATCTCCGTTTGACGCGTACGATAGCTCGTTAGAAAGATCTATCCGAGTACTACCACTTTGGGAGGCAACGTATGGCTCGGTCGCCCCAGAATTCCAAAAAAACGTCGTTTAGGGCCTCAAAACGGCTCCGGAAGTTCAGGACCCGAAAAACTGCTAAAAATAGTAAACTGTGCTACAATTAAGGAAACTGAAAATGCTGAGAAAGACAATGGTGGGGGTCCAGGTGGACCTGGCAGGTGGCCACCAATATCCACCTGGATCATTCCTCCCCCCTTAGGAAGCAATGGTCCCCATTGCGTTGAGCTCCTCCATGAGATGAGGAAACCTCTGCTGAACTTGTTCCCTGGTGAGCCACTTGCCCTGCTGAAGGAGTTGGCCTGCTTTGACAACTCGATACAGTTGGATATGCTGTTGGCGAGTGTTCTTGATCTGTGTGTCCATGATCCGATCAGTTGCAGCTTGTTCCATGCAATCTGGATTTAATTCTGTGGGTTTGAGCTGTTCTGCAATGTCGGATGTGTCTAGCAATGGTGGAAAGTATGGCCGAAGGCGGTCCACATTGAACACTGGGTGCAGGCCAAGGAATGGGGGAATGCTGAGCTCAAATGCATTGTCTCCCATAGCCTTAGTAATGGTGTAAGGACCATATCGAAGTGGTCTCAATTTCCGATAGGCTCCAGTAAGGCGTTCCTTTTGCAAATGCAACCAGACTTTGTCGCCCACCTGAAACTTGTGTGGCACCCGGTGTTGATCATGTCGCTGCTTGTACTTGGCATTTGATTTCTCAAGAATGTCATGGACCTGCTGGCGAATATGTTGGATGCGCTCAATGAAGCTGGTGGCCTTATCTGTTTCGGACTGGACATGAGCTGAATTCATGTGAGTAGCTGCAAGTGGCATGGCCACATCAATGGGGCATAGTGGCTGGAATCCTAAACCCACCTGAAAAGGGCTATGGCCAGTGGAGCTGTGAAGAGCTCGGTTGTAGCTGTGCTGAACATAGGGGAGGCTCTCGTCCCATGTGCGTGGATGCTTTGAGTTATACATGCGCAGAATGTGCACAATCATCCTGTTGACAACCTCTGTCTGGCCATCAGTTTGAGGATGGAAGGCTGTGGACTTCGTGAGTTTGGTGTCCAGCATTGACCAGAGACTGGACCAAAATGTGCTGAGAAACCGACTGTCCCGATCTGAGATGATAGACTGTGGGATCCCAAAGTGCACCCACACTCGTTCAAAGAAGAGTTTAGCAGTGGCTTCTGCTGTGATATTCTTCTTGCAGGCCATCATAATGGCCATCTTTGAGAACCTGTCGACGACCACAAAAACACAGTCATTTCCATGCTTAGTGGAAGGAAGGCCTGACATGTAATCCATGGAGATGGATTCCCAAGGTCGACTAGGGGTAGGCAACGGGGTATAGAGGCCTTGCTTCTTAATGGTCGGTTTGGCAATGGCACAGGCAGTACATGATCGGATGTACTTCCCAACATCCTGTCGAAGATTCGGCCAATAGAAATAGTTTTGCAGTACTGCCACTGTTTTCTCGACCCCGAAATGCCCAGCAGCCCGACTGTAGTGTGCTTCCCAAATCATCTTGGCACGCTCGCTTGAAGGAACACAAAGGTGACCGAGGTGGCATAATAGGGCATCCTGGAGGTGAAAATCTGCAACCTGCCGACCCTCCAAGAGTGTCTGGTATGTGTGGCCGAATTCTGGGTCGCTTTTGTAGAGAAGTGGCCAATCAGAAGTCTCGTGCCCGCAAGAGTTGAGCACGGTGGTTAGCGCCATGATCGGTGGTCGACTGAGGCAATCTGCAACATTATTGGTGCTGCCCTTTTTATACTTGATATTCAAGTGAAACTGTTGCAGGTATGTAGACCACTTCTGATGGCGATCATTCTGCAATTTCCCTTGGGTCTGTATGAACTGCAGAGGTCGGTGGTCTGTGTGGATGACCGTTTCCTTCCCCAAAATGTAATGCTTCCATTGTCGGCAGGCCTGTACAATGGAATACATCTCTTTATCATAAGTGGGGTACTTCCGGACTGTGTCTGAAAGTGTTTCACTGTGATATGCCACTGGATGTCCATGTTGAGTAAGGACTGCCCCAATAGCATAGTCAGAGGCATCTGTCTCGACCTCAAATGGTTGTTGTAAATCTGGTAACGCGAGCACTGGTGCCGTGCAGAGGCGATCCTTCAACTCCCTGAATGCCTTCTGTTGAGATTCAGACCAAAAGAATTTTGCTTTCGCCCCGCCCTTGGTGACTTGACTCAAGGGCCAAGAAATATGAGAAAATCCCAACACAAACCTGCGGTAGAAGTTGGCAAGACCTAGAAAGCTGCGGAGCTCTGTTAGAGTGGTTGGAGAGGGCCAATCCCGAATGACTTGGACCTTGGCTGGATCGACATGCACCCCCTGTTCATCAATGATGTATCCCAGATACTGAACCTCGGTCATGCCAAAAGTGCATTTCTCCAAATTGGCACATAGCTTGTGTTGCCGCAGTGTTTGGAGAACCTGTCGGATGTGGTGGAGGTGCTCTTCCCAACTCTGGCTGAAGATCAGAATGTCATCCAAGTATACTACTACAAAGGAGTTGGTGAATGGCCGCAAGATGTCATCCATTAGCCTCATAAAGGTTGCAGGAGCATTCGTCAATCCGAAAGGCATGACCAACCATTCGAAGAGGCCCTCCTTGGATTTGAAGGCAGTCTTCCACACATCTGAGGGTTCAATTGGTACCTGGTGATATCCTGACTTCAGATCGATCTTGCTGAAATATTTCGCCCCCTTTAGTTGGTCTAGGAGGTCATCAATCCGCGGGATCGGGTACCTATTACGGACAGTGATCTTGTTCAGCGCCCGATAGTCAATACAGAGTCTCCACGTCCCATCCTTCTTCTGTACCAACACTATCGGGCTCCCACAGGGCGAAGAACTCGGACGGATGTGACCTTTCTGCAGGAGCTCCTGAATCTGCCTCTTGATTTCATTGTTCTCCAGAACGGAGCGCCGATAAATTGGTCCATTGGGTAGCGGCGCACCTGGGGTCAGATCGATGGAGTGCTTGACTTGACAGTGCAGAGGAACCCCTGCCGGGGAGGTGAAGATGTCTTCGTACTCCTCCACAATCTTGTCCATTTGTAGCTGCCGTGCAGAGGGACCTCGTTTGGAGGCCGCGGCCACTGTCTTCTTCTTCCCTTGAGGGCGTATCATCAGGAAAACAAATTTCCTGGTTTTGGAAATGATCTTACTGCATTGTTTTGCAGTAATCAAAGAGATGGCGGCAGGTGGTGCTACCTCTGGTATCCTGAACAACTTATTTCCCAATGTAATAATAACAGCACGGGGCCTTGATTCATACACAGCATGTCGCTTCCACAAGTATGGTTGTCCTAGTAATACATCACAAACTTCAAGGGGAGCAATGTCACACAATACCTCATCCGTGAAGGGCTTGATGTTGTATGGAAGGCGACACTGCTGGCTCACGCGAAGATCTCGCCCTTGGTAAAGCCACCCAATGGTGTATGGTTGTGGATGTGCTGTGGTCGGTAAGCCCAACCGCTTCACGACCTCTGCCGAAATGAGGTTCTTTTGACTCCCGCTATCAACAATGAACTGTATCGGGGAGCCCTTGACCCACATCTGGGAGTGGAAGAGACGCTCCTCCTCCTCTGGATCTTCGGGTTCATTTTTCTGGATCTTTGCGGTAGCAACAGTGGCGCTGGGATCCGCATCAATGATCTGCTTCCCTTTTTCATACCCCTTATCGGGTTCTGACTCAGAGTCGGAACATGCATCTGATTCTGAAACCTTTAGCTCAGCCACCAGTGACTGTTTGGCCCGACACTCACTTGTGTTGTGAGTGGAGCTCTTATGGAACTCGCACCATTTTCCAGTGTCCTTTCTCGGCTTCGCGGCGTTGCTCTTTGCTTGCAGCTTCAGCTGGTTGTCTTGGGCTGTCCCGCCTTGGCTTTGTCCTTTGTTCTGTGGTTTAGGGGCACCTTTCCCCTGCTTTGGATTCGCAGATCCAAAGTCTCGCTTCTTTTGTTTAAACTTCTGCTCGACTTTGACGGCATACCGGTATGCTGCGCCGAGCGAGGGGATGTTTAGGAACTGTATTTCTTCCTGGATGTACTTGTGCAGGCAGCCACGGTATTTGAGTATCAAATGTTGCTCCGAATCCTTGATACCCAACTTTGTGCGAAGGGTATGGAAAAGATTGGTGAACTCCGGCACGTCTTGGTCCCTTCCCTGCCGCAGCGTGGTCCACTTTATGTATTCATCCTCATAGCTTCCGACAGGGTAGTACTGCTCCTTGATGGCATCCCGGAACGAATCCCAGGTGGGTGCGGCTGAAAATAGTGAGCCAGTACTTTCATCCTTCTGCTCGCAGTAGGTTTCCCACCAGTCCTTGACGTGGGGGGCTGCTTTGAGAAGAGCAAAAACAATCTTTTCCCGACTCGAAAATTCATGAACAGAAAAATAACCCTCTAGCAGATTTAACCATTTATCTACGGCATCGGCGTCTATCTGACCCTCGAATATGGGGATTTCAAAATTAACTTGTACCTTAAAGGGTGTGGCGTTTCCAGAGGAGCTGCTGGAAGCCGATGCGCCGCTTCTGGGTAGCCGCTGAAGGATCTGCGCAAAGCTGTCCATCATCGCGTTCCGTTGTCGCTCGAGCGCTTCTTCGAGCAAGATTTTGATGGGATCTCCTGCCCCCTCGTCTTTCTTCTCGTCCGCCATGGGAGGCCGTCGGGATTTGCGAGGCTGGTCTTGCAAAGGTTCAACCAGTTCAAGCCCTAACTCCTTATATCCCGACCTTGTTGGGGACATGCAAAGAAAAACAGAGAAAAAGCAGACCGCTCTGATACCACTGATCCAGATTTAAACAGGAACGCAACAAATTACAGAGATAACCATATACACAAAGATGCAGCGGAAATAATACTTCATTTCATTAATGGAAAATACTGACATATGCTTACAAACAGAAATGGCAATAAACTAGCTAGGGCGATGGTAGCTTATCTCTGAGAAGAGATGTGATGGCTACATGCCTCTGAACTGTTCTGAACTGTATTACAATGAGGCTCGAAGGCCTATTTATTGTTGAGAAACAATGGAAAACCCTTCACATACCGAAACCTAACCCTAGAAGATGAAACGCCAAATTGTGGGCCCCGTTTGGGTAAATTGGTACATCAATTTCCCGGGGTCGTAACTTTGGCATACGATCTCCGTTTGACGCGTACGATAGCTCGTTAGAAAGATCTATCCGAGTACTACCACTTTGGGAGGCAACGTAGGGCTCGATCACCCCAGAATTCCAAAAAAACGTCGTTTAGGGCCTCAAAACGGCTCCGGAAGTTCAGGACCCGAAAAACTGCTAAAAATAGTAAACTGTGCTACAATTAAGGAAACTGAAAATGCTGAGAAAGACAATGGTGGGGGTCCAGGTGGACCTGGCAGGTGGCCACCAATATCCACCTGGATCATTCCTCCCCCCTTAGGAAGCAATGGTCCCCATTGCGTTGAGCTCCTCCATGAGATGAGGAAACCTCTGCTGAACTTGTTCCCTGGTGAGCCACTTGCCCTGCTGAAGGAGTTGGCCTGCTTTGACAACTCGATACAGTTGGATATGTTGTTGGCGAGTGTTCTTGATCTGTGTGTCCATGATCCGATCAGTTGCAGCTTGTTCCATGCAATCTGGATTTAATTCTGTGGGTTTGAGCTGTTCTGCAATGTCGGATGTGTCTAGCAATGGTGGAAAGTATGGCCGAAGGCGGTCCACATTGAACACTGGGTGCAGGCCAAGGAATGGGGGAATGCTGAGCTCAAATGCATTGTCTCCCATAGCCTTAGTAATGGTGTAAGGACCATATCGAAGTGGTCTCAATTTCCGATAGGCTCCAGTAAGGCGTTCCTTTTGCAAATGCAACCAGACTTTGTCGCCCACCTGAAACTTGTGTGGCACCCGGTGTTGATCATGTCGCTGCTTGTACTTGGCATTTGATTTCTCAAGAATGTCATGGACCTGCTGGCGAATATGTTGGATGCGCTCAATGAAGCTGGTGGCCTTATCTGTTTCGGACTGGACATGAGCTGAATTCATGTGAGTAGCTGCAAGTGGCATGGCCACATCAATGGGGCATAGTGGCTGGAATCCTAAACCCACCTGAAAAGGGCTATGGCCAGTGGAGCTGTGAAGAGCTCGGTTGTAGCTGTGCTGAACATAGGGGAGGCTCTCGTCCCATGTGCGTGGATGCTTTGAGTTATACATGCGCAGAATGTGCACAATCATCCTGTTGACAACCTCTGTCTGGCCATCAGTTTGAGGATGGAAGGCTGTGGACTTCGTGAGTTTGGTGTCCAGCATTGACCAGAGACTGGACCAAAATGTGCTGAGAAACCGACTGTCCCGATCTGAGATGATAGACTGTGGGATCCCAAAGTGCACCCACACTCGTTCAAAGAAGAGTTTAGCAGTGGCTTCTGCTGTGATATTCTTCTTGCAGGCCATCATAATGGCCATCTTTGAGAACCTGTCGACGACCACAAAAACACAGTCATTTCCATGCTTAGTGGAAGGAAGGCCTGACATGTAATCCATGGAGATGGATTCCCAAGGTCGACTAGGGGTAGGCAACGGGGTATAGAGGCCTTGCTTCTTAATGGTCGGTTTGGCAATGGCACAGGCAGTACATGATCGGATGTACTTCCCAACATCCTGTCGAAGATTCGGCCAATAGAAATAGTTTTGCAGTACTGCCACTGTTTTCTCGACCCCGAAATGCCCAGCAGCCCGACTGTAGTGTGCTTCCCAAATCATCTTGGCACGCTCGCTTGAAGGAACACAAAGGTGACCGAGGTGGCATAATAGGGCATCCTGGAGGTGAAAATCTGCAACCTGCCGACCCTCCAAGAGTGTCTGGTATGTGTGGCCGAATTCTGGGTCGCTTTTGTAGAGAAGTGGCCAATCAGAAGTCTCGTGCCCGCAAGAGTTGAGCACGGTGGTTAGCGCCATGATCGGTGGTCGACTGAGGCAATCTGCAACATTATTGGTGCTGCCCTTTTTATACTTGATATTCAAGTGAAACTGTTGCAGGTATGTAGACCACTTCTGATGGCGATCATTCTGCAATTTCCCTTGGGTCTGTATGAATTGCAGAGGTCGGTGGTCTGTGTGGATGACCGTTTCCTTCCCCAAAATGTAATGCTTCCATTGTCGGCAGGCCTGTACAATGGAATACATCTCTTTATCATAAGTGGGGTACTTCCGGACTGTGTCTGAAAGTGTTTCACTGTGATATGCCACTGGATGTCCATGTTGAGTAAGGACTGCCCCAATAGCATAGTCAGAGGCATCTGTCTCGACCTCAAATGGTTGTTGTAAATCTGGTAACGCGAGCACTGGTGCCGTGCAGAGGCGATCCTTCAACTCCCTGAATGCCTTCTGTTGAGATTCAGACCAAAAGAATTTTGCTTTCGCCCCGCCCTTGGTGACTTGACTCAAGGGCCAAGAAATATGAGAAAATCCCAACACAAACCTGCGGTAGAAGTTGGCAAGACCTAGAAAGCTGCGGAGCTCTGTTAGAGTGGTTGGAGAGGGCCAATCCCGAATGACTTGGACCTTGGCTGGATCGACATGCACCCCCTGTTCATCAATGATGTATCCCAGATACTGGACCTCGGTCATGCCAAAAGTGCATTTCTCCAAATTGGCACATAGCTTGTGTTGCCGCAGTGTTTGGAGAACCTGTCGGATGTGGTGGAGGTGCTCTTCCCAACTCTGGCTGAAGATCAGAATGTCATCCAAGTATACTACTACAAAGGAGTTGGTGAATGGCCGCAAGATGTCATCCATTAGCCTCATAAAGGTTGCAGGAGCATTCGTCAATCCGAAAGGCATGACCAACCATTCGAAGAGGCCCTCCTTGGATTTGAAGGCAGTCTTCCACACATCTGAGGGTTCAATTGGTACCTGGTGATATCCTGACTTCAGATCGATCTTGCTGAAATATTTCGCCCCCTTTAGTTGGTCTAGGAGGTCATCAATCCGCGGGATCGGGTACCTATTACGGACAGTGATCTTGTTCAGCGCCCGATAGTCAATACAGAGTCTCCACGTCCCATCCTTCTTCTGTACCAACACTATCGGGCTCCCACAGGGCGAAGAACTCGGACGGATGTGACCTTTCTGTAGGAGCTCCTGAATCTGCCTCTTGATTTCATTGTTCTCCAGAACGGAGCGCCGATAAATTGGTCCATTGGGTAGCGGCGCACCTGGGGTCAGATCAATGGAGTGCTTGACTTGACAGTGCAGAGGAACCCCTGCCGGGGAGGTGAAGATGTCTTTGTACTCCTCCACAATCTTGTCCATTTGTAGCTGCCGTGCAGAGGGACCTCGTTTGGAGGCCGCGGCCACTGTCTTCTTCTTCCCTTGAGGGCGTATCATCAGGAAAACAAATTTCCTGGTTTTGGAAATGATCTTACTGCATTGTTTTGCAGTAATCAAAGAGATGGCGGCAGGTGGTGGTACCTCTGGTATCCTGAACAACTTATTTCCCAATGTAATAATAACAGCACGGGGCCTTGATTCATACACAGCATGTCGCTTCCACAAGTATGGTTGTCCTAGTAATACATCACAAACTTCAAGGGGAGCAATGTCACACAATACCTCATCCGTGAAGGGCTTGATGTTGTATGGAAGGCGACACTGCTGGCTCACGCGAAGATCTCGCCCTTGGTAAAGCCACCCAATGGTGTATGGTTGTGGATGTGCTGTGGTCGGTAAGCCCAACCGCTTCACGACCTCTGCCGAAATGAGGTTCTTTTGACTCCCGCTATCAACAATGAACTGTATCGGGGAGCCCTTGACCCACATCTGGGAGTGGAAGAGACGCTCCTCCTCCTCTGGATCTTCGGGTTCATTTTTCTGGATCTTTGCGGTAGCAACAGTGGCGCTGGGATCCGCATCAATGATCTGCTTCCCTTTTTCATACCCCTTATCGGGTTCTGACTCAGAGTCGGAACATGCATCTGATTCTGAAACCTTTAGCTCAGCCACCAGTGACTGTTTGGCCCGACACTCACTTGTGTTGTGAGTGGAGCTCTTATGGAACTCGCACCATTTTCCAGTGTCCTTTCTCGGCTTCGCGGCGTTGCTCTTTGCTTGCAGCTTCAGCTGGTTGTCTTGGGCTGTCCCGCCTTGGCTTTGTCCTTTGTTCTGTGGTTTAGGGGCACCTTTCCCCTGCTTTGGATTCGCAGATCCAAAGTCTCGCTTCTTTTGTTTAAACTTCTGCTCGACTTTGACGGCATACCGGTATGCTGCGCCGAGCGAGGGGATGTTTAGGAACTGTATTTCTTCCTGGATGTACTTGTGCAGGCAGCCACGGTATTTGAGTATCAAATGTTGCTCCGAATCCTTGATACCCAACTTTGTGCGAAGGGTATGGAAAAGATTGGTGAACTCCGGCACATCTTGGTCCCTTCCCTGCCGCAGCGTGGTCCACTTTATGTATTCATCCTCATAGCTTCCGACAGGGTAGTACTGCTCCTTGATGGCATCCCGGAACGAATCCCAGGTGGGTGCGGCTGAAAATAGTGAGCCAGTACTTTCATCCTTCTGCTCGCAGTAGGTTTCCCACCAGTCCTTGACGTGGGGGGCTGCTTTGAGAAGAGCAAAAACAATCTTTTCCCGACTCGAAAATTCATGAACAGAAAAATAACCCTCTAGCAGATTTAACCATTTATCTACGGCATCGGCGTCTATCTGACCCTCGAATATGGGGATTTCAAAATTAACTTGTACCTTAAAGGGTGTGGCGTTTCCAGAGGAGCTGCTGGAAGCCGATGCGCCGCTTCTGGGTAGCCGCTGAAGGATCTGCGCAAAGCTGTCCATCATCGCGTTCCGTTGTCGCTCGAGCGCTTCTTCGAGCAAGATTTTGATGGGATCTCCTGCCCCCTCGTCTTTCTTCTCGTCCGCCATGGGAGGCCGTCGGGATTTGCGAGGCTGGTCTTGCAAAGGTTCAACCAGTTCAAGCCCTAACTCCTTATATCCCGACCTTGTTGGGGACATGCAAAGAAAAACAGAGAAAAAGCAGACCGCTCTGATACCACTGATCCAGATTTAAACAGGAACGCAACAAATTACAGAGATAACCATATACACAAAGATGCAGCGGAAATAATACTTCATTTCATTAATGGAAAATACTGACATATGCTTACAAACAGAAATGGCAATAAACTAGCTAGGGCGATGGTAGCTTATCTCTGAGAAGAGATGTGATGGCTACATGCCTCTGAACTGTTCTGAACTGTATTACAATGAGGCTCGAAGGCCTATTTATTGTTGAGAAACAATGGAAAACCCTTCACATACCGAAACCTAACCCTAGAAGATGAAACGCCAAATTGTGGGCCCCGTTTGGGTAAATTGGTACATCAATTTCCCGGGGTCGTAACTTTGGCATACGATCTCCGTTTGACGCGTACGATAGCTCGTTAGAAAGATCTATCCGAGTACTACCACTTTGGGAGGCAACGTAGGGCTCGGTCGCCCCAGAATTCCAAAAAAACGTCGTTTAGGGCCTCAAAACGGCTCCGGAAGTTCAGGACCCGAAAAACTGCTAAAAATAGTAAACTGTGCTACAATTAAGGAAACTGAAAATGCTGAGAAAGACAATGGTGGGGGTCCAGGTGGACCTGGCAGGTGGCCACCAATATCCACCTGGATCAAGTTTGTTGCTCAATTTATACCTCACCATTTACATACTTTCCATAAAATTTTCTCCCATAGCTCCTTTGGTTGTTCCCATCATCCTATTAACATCTCACTTTGTGTGTACCAGTTCTTAGTTACATTATTATCCACTTTTGTCATGCCATAGGATGTCACGCTTAAAGTAGTTTTGCACTTTAATCTCATATCATTTGTTAAAGTGGGCTCGCATTGTTTTTTAGTGCATCTTCTCCATTTTCCCTTTTTATATCATTATTGTACTTAACTTTGAATGCATTTTATTCAATGGGCATCATTCTTCTTCTATATCTTATTCTTCAAACCATTTTATACAATAAGGATCTCATTATTTCTTCCTCATTTCTAATTCATCTCAATTAATTTTCATTAAAAAGTTATTACTGTCCATAATTACTATTTTTTTTAAATAAAATTTAATTTTAAATAGAATTAATTTAATTAACATAAAACACTACACTTAAATGAAGTAAATTGAAATGTTATGCTTTGTAAAATTAGAAATATTAGGTGAACATTATCAATATGAGTAGGAGTAACACAAGATATACATGGAAACTCTTGCAGGAGAAAAACACAAAACTTCTTTATATGAAAGATCTTGTAAGCACCAAGCTACTATTACATCAATTTGTGGGAACCATCTTACAAGAGACACCAATCTCCTCTGTCATTTTGTAGACACCAACATACAAGAGATACTAATCCCCTTTATTGCTTTGTAGGAACCTACCTACATGGAACACCAATCCTCTCTATCTCTTTGTAGATATCAACCTACAGGAAACACCAATCCCCTTTTCTACTATGTAAGCACAACCTGCAAGAGACACCAATGATCAAGGCACTAACCTATACCAGACACCAATCCCCTCTGTTGCAAATATTCATAGGCACCATCCTACTTCATTGAATCTACTTTCTTCTTCACAATGTATATTGGTTTCTTATGCTTTCATGAAGTCTTCTTGTTGCTTTTGTCTTCACCAGGTATGTTAGTCACTTCTTTCGTCACTAGGTCTACCTGTTGCTTATTTCTTCATCAAGTCTACTTCTCCCAAAACTAGTTGCTTTTGGATTCTTCCCAAGAAGACAATTGTAACCCAAAAAAAGAAGTGATGTTGCGTCACCAATTTTTATTTCAATGTGTTTTTTCATATCTTTCATAATCATGATATTTCATTTTTAATGCCATGTTTGAAAAATATTTGAATTTTAGCCCTTTAAAAAGAGAGGTGATGTTGCATCACTACCTTCGCATTTCAACATGCCGTTTCATGTCTTTTGTAATCATTATATCTGGTTTTTAATGTCAAGGTTGAAAAATATTGAAATTTCAACCCCGAAATGGAAAAAAAAAAGTTATGCTTCATCACCACTTTTAAAAATTAGCATGAAAATCATGATTTGATGTGACCTCCAAAAAAATAAGAACTTGGTAAAGTTATTGTTAAGTTTGTAGCTTTGTTTAATAGTTGCAAACTATAGCATGCAAGAGAATGAGATTGTTAGAGTGGTGAAGGAATGATATCTTAAGACTCGAGACATCATAAGTCAAGCAAAATTGAGAGCCATTATTTGAAATCAGGAGGGTTGGATGGGCCATATGCTACTGTACCCTCTCCTTCACATCAATGGCTAAGAACTTGAATTAATCAACAAGTGAACTAGATGCCTCCGTAGTTGAGAAACTAGTTTGCGGTACGCTACTACCATAATTAACCATAGTCTTGTTAGCATGAGGATGGTTGGGTAGAGGATGACACACATCCTTTAGAATATATGAATGAACACAATCCTCAGTTCCTTGTCCAATCATGTTGTTAGCCACTCAATCTGGGAAATATAGAATAAATTTTAAAAAATCATCAATAATTAATTTATTAAGATTATTATATTATAAAGTTGGATTTAAACCTTGGAAAGGTAATAATTTTCCTTTGATAAATTTTGTGTTATTTTTTAAAATGAAATGGATATGAGAGCTTTATTAAAAAGGAAGGTTGGGATCCAGCCCATAGCCGTTATAATTAGTCAAAGTTACCAATATTCCTTGCGGGTTTGAGATTGAGCATAGAGGCTCAATCCAAACCCTCAAATGAGTAGCCCATGATGCAAAAAATTGTTCCCTTTCCAGCTAATTTTTTTCAGAATACTCCCAAGATAGAATAAATTTACATTCCATTTTTCGCTACTTTTTGGTTTGATTTTGACTAACTTCTTGTTTTCCTTGGTGAAATATTCTTTTCCTTCTTCTCAACCTAAATCCAATCTGTATTTTGCTTTAAATATGATAGGTCATCCTTCGGTGAGTGAGAACTGATGCCTTTAGGTTCTTCCCCATCTACTTGATCTGCCCATGAAATTACTTTTCCAAATTTATTCCTTCAATATTCAAAAGTGGATCCAACTTCCACGGGGATTTGTCACATTTCCACAACAGTTGAATCCAGAGGGTCTTCATTGACATGCACTTCTTCCTAACTAATTTTTGTTTCCTTCGGTGAATTTTCTTTGATAATAACTTCTTCTTGGTTGTGTTTTGCTTCTGGCAAATATTCTTTGTCCTCTTCTTGTTTTTCTTTTTCTTCCTCCATATCTCGAATCTCTTCTTCCTTGTGTACACTATAATGTTTTGGATAAGCACCTTCCCACCATTTGGGCCTCTAGTTACTTTTTAGACCTTTATTATTCTGTGGCCTTTTGGGATAATTCTTGATTACATCCCTATCTCATAACATGTGTGGCATCAAAATGAAACATTTTCATAATCAATGTTCTGGACCCAAACATAACTTGTTGTCATTAGAATTATCTTGGCTAGAAAACCCTTGTTAAAATACGTCTCCGCACATACTTGAGCATAATTGGTTTTAGTGAAATGCTCAGATCCTCGGCCATAGTAGTAATATTTGCATATTACAAATTTTCAATAGTAGCAAATGTAAATAAATTCCAAAGATGTATGGGAAGGTTTGAACACCTTACCCATACCGGATTCGAGGAGGCTGATGTCATAACTGGATCAAAAGAAGGGGACCAAGGCTACATGAAGAGACTAACACTACCCCAAAACCAGGGCCTGGATTCCCAGATGATCTTCTTATGCTCACGATTAGCAAAGAGAACAACAAAAAAATCATGTGTTAGAGGGAAAATATTCATATCTTAAGACAGGATGGGTTTCCATGTATCAGAAATCCACTTATGTAGGTTCTTCCCCATCTACTTGATCTGCCCATGAAATTACTTTTCCAACTTTATTCCTTCAATATTTAAAAGTGGATCCAACTTCCAAAAGGGTTTGTCACATTTCCACAACAGTTGAATCCAGAGGGTCTTCATTGACATGCACTTCTTCCTGACTAATTTTTGTTTCCTTCGGTGAATTTTCTTTGATAATAACTTCTTCCTAGTTGTGTTTTGCTTCTGGAAAATATCCTTTGTCCTCTTCTTGTTTTTCTTTTTCTTCCTCCATATCTTGAATCTCTTCTTCTTTGTGTACACTATAATGTTTTGGATAAGCACCTTCCCACCATTTGGGCCTCTAGTTACTTTTTTGACCTCTATTATTCTGTGGCCTCTTGGGATAATTCTTGATTACATGCCCTATCTCATAACATGTGTGGCATCAAAATGAAACATTTTCATAATCAATGTTCTGGACTCAAACATAACTTGTTGGCGTTAGATTGATCTTGGCTAGAAAACCCTTGTTAAAATACGTCCCCACACATATTTGAGCATAATTGGTTTTAGTGAAATGCTCAGATCCTGGGCCATAGTAGTAATATTTGCATATTACAAATTTCCAATAGTAGCAAATGTAAAGAAATTCCAAAGATGTATGGGAAGGTTTGAACACCTTACCCATACCGGATCCGAGGAGATTGATTTCATAATTGGATCAAGAGAAGGGGACCAAGGCTACATGAAAAGACTAACACTTCCCCAGACCCAGGGCCTGGATTCCCAGATGATCTTCTTATGCTCCCGATTAGCGAAGAGAACAACAAAAAATCCCCGTGTCAGAGGGAAAATATTCATATCTTAAGACAGGATAGGTTTCCATGTATTAGAAATCCACTTATATAGATCATTCAACCGTGGCCAAACCCCATTAAATCTACAGACTGAACCAAAATCTTGGAAAGGGACATTAAAAGCAAGAGGTTCATGGACAACCAGGAGAGTAGATTTAGATTTCAAAATAGTACTATAAGAAACTTTAGCTTGATTTGCGTGAGAAGAAATACTTACAAAACCAATTGTTATGTCTTCAAGGTTCATTGATTTATTTGCTGAGACACAATAATGCACCATTACTAACTACAAAATATTGCTGCAAGGCGGGGAGGGCCATGGACGACGGGCAGTTAAGGTAAAACCCTAATCGCTATAAAGGTCTCTAGTTGCAGTTGTTGCTCAAATTATTCTCCTCCAATCACTTAAACTATATTTAATTGACTAATTTATATTTATGTTATTAAATTTATCATATATCATTATAAATGGAAACAAAATTATACTTCAACATTAATATCATTTGACCAAAATCTATTATTTAAATTTAATCTTTTTAATATAAATAATTAACATTTTTTTCTTTAATGTGTCTTTAAATGTGAGCTTTATTCATTTTTATTAAATTTTCTTAATCTAATTTTTTCTAGTTTTTTAAACTAACTATAATTTAACTTATTTTTAATATATTTTAATAATATTTTATTTTTTCAATATTTTAATATAAAATATTACTTTGAGATTTTAGATATGTAAGATTATTGGTTTATTGTAGTGATTTTTCCAGATAAATCTTATCCATATTAATTTGAAAATCGACATTTCGAACCCACTAACCTACTCATGGAAAGGTGAGTACCTTTTTATCATGGAAAGGCGAGTGCCTACCGGATGGGGAGCAAGTAGCGTGGTTTTTTCAATGGTGAACGACAAAGACGCTGCAAATTCTTGACCGGTGGAGCAAATAATTGATGAGCAATAATGTTGGGTTCTTAGCGTTTTCGGTCATACACTCTTCCTTTGTCGTTTCATGGGAGTTTCCACTATAGAATGTAGTTAGGTTTTGAAAGGTGAGGGCCTCGTCGTTCTCATTATGTGGGTGGGCCTTTATGTATAATTATATATATATATATATTTCATTTAATTTTGTATTTCAATTTTTTTTATGGGTAGGTTTTAAGTATATATATTTTTAATATTTTTAATATATCAATTCTTTTTATGGGTAGGTTTTAAATATATATATTTTTAATATATCATTATATGATGTAGATTGATCAAGAAATATTAGATTATTTATATACAAATTTTTTTACTAAATTTTAAGTGGTTTAAATTTATTAAAATAATAATAATAATAATTATGATAAAATAGTTTGGGGACATCTGATTAAGGGTGAGTCTAAGGAATAGTTATTCACATTATAAGGAATTATTATGAGTTATTCACATCCTAAACACCTGATTAAGGGTGAGTGTAAGGAATAGTTATTCACATTATAAAGAATTATTATGAGTTATTCACATTATAAACAATCATCTAATTATGTTAAATCTTATTATTTTTTAATACGAAAATTAATAATAATTTTTATTTTATTTCTTATTTTATTATGATTGTTAGTGAAATAACATTAAATTTTTTATTTTTTTATTTTTTATTTATTCTATTTTTATAAAATTTTATCATATATATTTTTAGGTATAAAATAAATCATATTTTTTATAAATAAATTAAATTGTAAATGAAAATAAATAAAATAATATGAAATATATCTTTTCTCTAAATTTTTATATAATGAAAAAATAATTGTTTATGAATTTTTAAATTAAAAGAATAAATATTTTTTATTTGATTAAAATCATCTAAATTTTATCATCTGATCTTATTTAGCAGGAAAATTTTAAAAGAATTTTTTACTCATGCTTTATTTAAAAAAAAAAAAAAACTAATATATATTTTTTTAAAAATTTATTTATACACATTTTATAATATAAATTAATTTATTTTGAAAATCATCAAAATTTTAATTTATTTTGAAAATCATCAAAATTTTATAGAGATTATATAGAATTGTTAGAAATTTATTTTTTTTTACAAAAATATCACTAAATATTTTATAATTTGCATATTAAGAACTAGTAAAACTAGCAAAAGTTTCTAAACTTTAAAATAATTTTCCATCTTTAAATTTTTTTGCTTAAGTGAAAGGTTAAAACATTTACATTAATACAAGTTTAATTACCTCTCAACATATTATCATACTAAATATCTTGTATTTTATAGACTTATTTATTTTTTATGAATGCTTATATACTAATATAGATCCATCTTAACTCTTGATCTACTAAGTGTCTAGTGGGATCAATTTCTCAAGATGCAAACCTCTTTATGAGTGTAAAACTTGAGAAAATGTTTGGACATAGAAAGATTTGATTCCTCTTCATCTATGAAATTTTTGAACAATCCAATAATAAAATGTTTTAACTATAAGAAATTTCCTATTTTCACTTGTTTTACATAATATATACTTAGTTGAGATTGAAATATTTTATTTATTAAAATATTAATACATGCTTCCTCATATTGAGAAATAGAAAACATACATATACATGACATAATATGCCTCTCTATATATAACACTTATTAATGGAATACAAATTTATCTTACTCAATTTTTACTCAGTATGTTATTGAATATTTGATGTATAACCCACATTAAAATTTTCCTTGTTATTAATATTTTTAAATCTTATATATCAACTTCATATTAAGAATAAGAATGAAATATATTACACATCTATTTAGCAATGAAAAGTGAAAATATAAGATTTTTTTTAATTCAAATTACTTTAATATTTTATTTATAGTTGAAAGTAGAATATTATTTGTTATTAATCTATTTTTATTTTAAATATTACATATAAATTCAAGATAGAATCAATTAGACATCATGTTATATCAATAATATTTTTTTTGTCAACTCCATATTAAGTAGTTGTAACGTTAAACGTCCATGTATTAAAGTTAATAAACACAAAATAAGACCAAGGTCATGGGACACGTATTCCAAGTTGAATGGTGGGCAAAACATCCTAATGTGGGTGTTCATTTGGTTATTATGGGTAAGAAAATTGGCAAAGGAAAAGGCATTGAAAAGACAAAGATGCAGTAATTGACATTCTGTTTATGAAAATGATGGAAATTAGAAAAAAAGGAAGTTGAAAGGTTATAGGTTGCATGTGAGAAGGAGAATGAAGGAAAAATAATGGAAAACAAAGAAAACAGAGGCCTCATTAATAAAAAGGCTTTTGAGGATCAATTCATGGTATTTTCATAGTTTTTAGGTGGAGCTCTTTCTCCATTCTCTCTCACACACACTTAGAGCATTTTTGGAGCACTCTAGCCTTGGAGGAAAGAAAGACAATGGAAGGACAAAAAAGAAAAAGGGAAGCAAAGATCAAATAAGGAAGAGTTGGATCAAGTAGCTACAATAAGATTACTTGCAGGTATCGAGTTTCACATATAATTTCCTTGTTAGATTTGGCATGCATGGTACATGCATGTGTGTTATTGGTTCTCTTGCTATCATTAGGATGGGTTTTGCCAGATGTGACAGTGGTTTTTAGCCTTTCCTTGCCATTTCTAGATAGTTATGGCATGATAGGGTTTCTATTACATGGTTGAGCTAGATTGTCGGATGGTTTCAAAACTGAGTTGGGTGGTCTCAAGAAAAATCACAAGGCCTAGGAATCCCTAGAGTGGTAAAGGTGGGATTGCGGTAAAGCCTAGTTGTGTGTACCCTCGTTAGGTCTAGGAATCCTTGACCAGTAAATGGCAGGATATACGGTAAATCCTAGCAGGTGGAGATAGAAAAATTCCTCACGGTTTATGTAGAGAGATCTAGAGGCATCCATGCTTGTATAGGCCTAATGATCCCTGGACCGGTATATGGTGGGATTGCAGTAAAGCATGTTAGTGTATGTTTATTATTTGGGCCTAGGAATCCCTTGGCAGGATTGACGTAAAGCCTGGTTTTATAGATGAGGGTTTTAGGCCTAAGAATCTTTGACTGGTATTGGTGGAATATACAATAAATCCTAAAGAATCCCTAGTCAGTTTTGTTGTGAGTCCCGCATTCATGCTTGGAATATGGCATGAGGGTGATTGGATGAAAGAAAGATTTGGTTCGGCGTCATCTATGGTCGGGTGGTACGTGGAAGTCCCTGACTTGGTTTACCTTTCCATATGTTAATAAGAGCTCTTTTCCTCTTGTGTTCCATTTGTAAATTTACTTTCTATTATGTGGTTTTAATGGTTGTGCTATCACTGTTATTCTGTTGGTTATATGATAGTTATAAGCATGGTTTATGATGGATTTTGGTTATGAATCTCATCATATTTTGATTAGTAAATGAAATGTTAAAGAATGTATGACCTAATAGATGATAATGTAACTATTGTGAGAGGGCATCAGACCTTCTTCATGAATCTCAGATAAATATGAGGTCCCTATGTTCAGATGTGTTTATATGACTTGTACAATGCATATTTATGATGTGTTTGACGAAAGGATTTTCATGGTTAGGATGAGTCTGGTTAGGTCCTTATACAAGTTTCACATTAGAGGCCTTGCCTTGTTGTTAGTTATCAATTCTGATAATTTCGTTAAGTTCTGGGTAGAGGTCTGAGTCCTAGCCCTGAAAAAGTGGCTTAGATCTTGCAGTCGCTAGCACAAAAATGGTTGAAAAGGACTGCAGTTGCTGGGAAGCAGGGCTGTGGGAGTGACTAAAGGGTTTCAGTCGCATGGAGGCCTTGTCATGGGAGCGACTGGGGGTTTAGTTCAATGAAAAGCTAAGTTAACTCAGGGATTTGACACTTGGAGTGGTTGGTTAGTCCCTGGGGGTTCTGTAGCTCTTGAGAAAGGTCAATTTGGTTTTTGGTGTGTCCATTCTACTTCCTTAACTGTACATGGGGAGTTAAGTCATATCATAGTAACTCTTCGTCACATGTTTACCGCGGTGGATCGGGTAGCTTGGGTAAATGTGGGAGGAGGGTGTTACAGTTGTGTGAAGAAATTACACATCTAAATCATTTTTTTTACTTCAATTATTTTATCTCCATATAAAGTTGATGTAAAATTAAAATTAAAATCAAAGTATTTTATTTATGGCCCAAATTATAAAAAAATTATTATTATTTTATATTTGTTAATACAAACTTGTATATACATAGGAGATGTTGTGTATAAATTTACTTTAAAAGTATGCCATAAATAATTTTATTTATGTAATTATTTTAAAAAATCCTATAATATTGTAACTGGGCTGGGAAACATTTATAGCCTAGTACATAAGAAAGATGTTGTCACTTAATGTTATATTAAAAAAATTAATATATATTAAAATTAGGCATGGTTTTTTCAATGGTGAACCACAAAGACGCTGCAAATTCCTGACCAGTGGAGCAAATAATTGATGAGCAATAATGTTTTGTTCTTAATGCTTTCGGTCATACACTCTTCCTTTGTCGTTTCATGGGAGTTTCCATTTTATAAAATTGAGATGATTTTCAAAATATATTTATAATATAAAATGTGTATAAATCATTTTTAAGAAAATATATATATTAGTTTTTTAAATAAACAGTTAGTTAAAAAAAAAACAAAAAAAAAAAGAAATCCAGGAAATAAGATCGGATCATAAAATTTAGAATTTAGAGAAAAGATATATTTCATATTATTTTATTTATTTTTATTTACAATTTAATTTATTTATAAAAAATGTGATTTATTTTATGCCTAAAAATATATATGATAAAATTTTATAAAAATAGAATAAATAAAAAATTTTAAAAATATTTAATATTATTACACTAATAATTATAGTGAAATGGGTTGTTGGGCAGTTTCTAAAATTCCATGGATGGAAAGGTTCTGCTACCTCTGTGAGAATACGAACATCGAGGATGAAAATCACTTCCTCTTAAAGTGCCTTTTACGTTGTCAAAATTACGGTGAGCTCCAGAGGCTTCTCTCCAAGCTTTTTGAGCATAGGAATAAAATCTTAAATCAAACTAAATAATTCATTTCTTTAGGTCTGATAGACCAAAGTTTGGTCTCAATGGACGTTAACCATCATCATCAAAATAAAAAATAAAATAAATTTTTTTATTAATTTTCTTATTAAAAATAATAAAATTTATCATAATTAGATGATTATTTATAATGTGAATAACTATTCCTTACACCCACTCTTAATTAGGTGTCCCAAAACTATTTGATCACAATTGTTATTATTATTTTAATAAATTTAAACCACCTAAAATTTAGTAAAAACAATTTTTTTGTATGTAGATAAACTAATATCTCTTTATCAATCCTACATCATATAATGATATATTAAAAATATATATCCTTAAAACCTACCCATAAAAAAATTGAAATACAAAATTAAATGAAAAATATATATATAACTACACATAAAAGCCCACCCACATAATGAGAACGAGGAGGCCCTCAACCTTTCAAAACCTAACTACATTATAAAATGGAAACTCCCATGAAACGACAAAGGAAGAGTGTAGGACCGAAAACTTATTTGCTCCACTGGTCAAGAATTTGCAGCATCTTTGTCGTTCACCATTGAAATATATATATGAACGTAACTTTACTTTAAAATAATTGTGAAGCATAAATAAAATATTTTAATTTTAATTTTTATTTTACGTTTATATAGTGGATCAAATAATTGGAATTAAAAATTAAAATTACCTTTTAGTAGGAGAGATATATGTAATTTTTTTTTGAGTTGAGATATAATGTCTATAATATGCTAGAAATGTGTAACAATTTAATGTAAACATTTTAATTAGCTGAAAATAAAATAAAATAACTCTGTAAAAATTAAATAATAAAAAAATAAAAATGGCCCATGCTATTAACCCAGTTTTAAGAATCCAAAGTTATTAAATCTAATAATATTAATATTATAGTATATTAATATTAATATTAAATTTAATGAAATTTTTTACATGGCATGATAATAAAATTTATAATAATACTACATCAAATTAATATTTTCAAATATTGCAATTTTGATGTGGAAATATTTGTTTTTAAAAATTTTAATATATCCATAGGATACAAGTTTTGTTTGTTTTACAAATATTTAATTAAAATATTTTGGAGTATGATTTTCAATTCTTTGCGTTGAATTACATTGTAGTTAATATTAAATTTAATGATATTTTTTACATGGCATGATAACAAAATTTATAATAAAACTACATCAAATTAGTATTTTCAAATATTACAACTTTGATGTGGAAATATTTGTTTTTAAAAAGTTTAATATATCCATACAATACAAATTTTGTTTGTTGTACAAATATTTAATTAAAATATTTTAGAGCATGATTTTCAAGTCTTTGTGTTGAATTACATTGTAGTTTTTTGTTTGTTGGTTTGTTTTGTTTTTTTAAATCGCTATTTTCATTTTTGTTTGGACATCAATTTATTATTATTATTATTATTATTATTATGGAGATGTGACATACTTATACATCCCCCTTTGGGTTGTGAAAGGTTGTAGAATGCTCTCTCTGTGCAATACTTAGTTATAAAAAATGATGATATTGAATACATGTAGCCTATAAAGGTAACACTTTTTTATTGATATGTTTGTATGGATATGATCTGAGGTGGGTGAAGTATTAGGAAAAATATACTTATTACATTTTACCCAATATTTCCCATCAACAAACCCACTTTTTATTGTAATTTTTCTTTATATTTAAAGTTTAAAAGTAAATAACCTCAACTATAAAATATTGAGTAAAATGTAATATTTAGGTTGGGGTGTGAGGGGAAATATTAGGTAAAATGTAATAATATTACATTTTAATTAGTATTTCCCCACTGGTGGCCACTTTTTTATCCAGTGAGGGTGGTAAAAAAAAAGCAGGTAACATATAATATTGTAATATTATATTTTATCCAAGATTTCCCCTCACCCAATTCATTTTTTTATTAAAAAAAATCTTTATATTTGATGTTCTTAAGTAAAGTTAACTCTTATGTAAACATTTGATTGGAGTATGGTATGTTGTAATCTTTATCATTTTGAATAGATAAAATAAAATAAGATAAAAATAAATTAAAAAATATGAAATTAATAATTATAATTATAATCAATTATAAATAATAGTTAAATTAGCTTAAATTCATCTTAACTCCTGATCTACTAAACCTCGAGGGGATCAAATTTCTTAAGATGCAAAGCTCTTTTAAAGTGAAAAGAAATTTGATCCCTCTTGGCCCTAGATCTAGAGTTAAGATGGATCTAAGTTGGCTATAAATAAATAAAGTTCTTAACATATACATGAATGTGGAGGATCCATCCACACTTCTTGTGTCTATGTGTACATGTTACTAAAGTTAGATAATACAATGGGTATTTTAAATATGGACAAATATAACATCATCTAAACTTGGGTTTTATCTGCATCTTAAAGTGGGGTTTAAAGAAACACATTACCAATTTACATTAATAATACGTCAAATTAGGAATTTAAGAAAATTAAATTTTAATTTTAATAGAAGACTTAAAAAAACATATTTTCAATTTATATTAATAATGCATTCTATTAAATAAAATATTAATAATAATTAAGTTGGAATTTGTGAAAATTAAAATTTGATTTTATTGTTAATGTCTATATTTAATATACTCAATGTACTATTTAATTTTATTGTACAATTAAATTTAGATACAAATTATGTTAATTATAGTTTTAATGAGAGAAATACAATATTATATAATAAAAAACATACCATCTAATGTTTAGCTATAAATATAACACTATGAATCTTAACCATCATTAATATAAATATTTTTAGTTATTTATAAATAATGTTTAGTAATTATTTAGTATTTCTATAATAATTATTATACCATATAGGTAAGTTAGTAACTTTGTTCTATAATTGCAGAGGAAGGAATGCAAAGAGAGTGAGACTCTTAGAGTGGTGAAGGAATAAGATGTTAAGACTCAAGATATCATAAGCTGAGTGAAATTATAGCCATTATATGTTATTATGGGGCTTGGATAGGCCATACGCTACTCTCTCCTAGGCATTAGTGGCCTAGGACCATACACTACTCTCTCCTAGGCATCAGTGACCTAGGACTAGGACTAGGACTAGAATGAATTAATGAGTGAGATAAATGCCTTCATAGTTAAGAAAACTAATCTGGAAGATGTTACTACCATAATTAAGGATATTCATGTTTGTATAAGGAAGGTTGGGTAAAGGGTGACATGCATCCTTTAGAAGAAATGAACCCACACAATCCCATGGCTTGTTCGATCATATTGTCAGCCAGTCTATTTGGGAAATATAAATATATTTTAAAAAATCTATCAATAATTAATATAGTAAGATTAATATTATAAAACTAGATTTAAATATGGAAAAGGGCCACTTTATTTGGAAATATAAAATATAATTTAAAAAATCCATCAATAATTAATATATTAATATTAATATTATAAAACTAAATTTAAATATGGAAAAGGTAATAATTTCCCTCCAATCACTTAAACTATTGAATTGACTAATTTTTATTTATATTATTTGAATTGACTAATTTTTATTTATATTATTATGTTGAATTGACTAATTTAACTAAATTTAAATATGGAAAAAGTAATAATTTCCCATCACTTAAACTATTGAATTGACTAATTTTTATTTATATTATTATGATTATAATCATAATTTTACTTAATAAATACTTAATAATTTTTTCAATTATTTAATTTATTTTATAATTTAGAGTTTATCAATTTTATAATAATGTCATTTATTAATTTATACAAATTTAATACGAGAATGAATGAATTATATAATACATATAAAATGGGATTCAAAAGAAGTGGTATTTTTTTCCTAATCATTTAAATTATACTCAACTATTATTTTGTTTATAATGACTAATTTATACTTATATTTTATAGAAGAAAGTCTTTTGGATTAATTACATTGATAAGATTTAGTCGATGTTTCGAATCAGCTAATGTGGTTCATCCTCAGGACTAGGTGAGAAAACCATCGATCATAAGGAATAAATAGTAAGGATGCAACATTGCCCAGAAATAGTCGTTAAAAACTAGCTGTTGGTGAATTAGTTAAAATGTAAAGAAATTAATTATCAGGGAGTTAGTGGTAAGGACTTATTCCATTAAAATATTCTTTGTTTAGTTAAAAATAGCTGTTAAGGAATAATTAAAAATAATAAAAAATAAAATATTGAATTTTAATAACGAAAAGAAGTTATTTATTAATAAATTATATCATTTTATTGTTAGAGGTTGACTAATTAGAAAACTAGTTGTTATGAAACTAGAAACTTTATCCCAAAAATAAAAAAGAAAATAAATAAATAAATAGCCACCTTGAAAAGGAGAAATCCCATCTCCTTGAAGTGTTTAGAAATAATGGGTATAGCAGATCTCAAAGCCTCAAGGCCTTTCACAAAGCCTGCAAAGATCCTAAAGTTAAACCTACTCGTGATGATCCTATCTCTAAGGTTCATCTCCCATATATCCAAGGAACCATAGATAGGATTGCCCATATCCTCAAGAAGATTAATGTCGCTTCTTCATTCAAACCTCTCAATACAATTAAGAATTCTCTTAGATCTGTTAAAGACCCTATTGATCCTTATGACTCAAAAGGGGTCTACCTTGTTCCCTGCTCCTGTGGGATCCCCTACATTGGAGAAACAGGCAGATCTATTAAGCAGAGGATCAATGAGCATGTTGCAGACATTAGACACAATCGCTCCCACTCATCAGCATTAGCCGAGCATGCAGAAAAATCCAAGCACCATGTTTGCATTGAAGAATCCAAAGTCATCGCTAAGGTCGACCACTTCCACCATAGGAAGCTTAGAGAGGCGATTGAGATAGAAAGGCATGCCAAAAATCTTAATAGGGATGATGGTTGGAAATTGAGTAAGAGTTGGATTCTAGCTCTCTCATCGTAAGTCATCATTCCCTTCCTTTCCCCTCTCCTCCTCGGCTTTTTCTCTTTTGTTTTATGCCCTGATCTTCTTCTTTTTTTCTTCATTGTTTTTACTATTTTTTTTAGTATTATTTTTCTCTTTATCCTTTAATTTGAATAATATAAACTATATATATATATATATATATATATATATATATATATATATATATATATAAAGTATTATTTTTCTCTTTATCCTTTAATTTGAATAATATAAAAATCATACAACAAACTGAATGCCTCGGCATATACTATATAACTTTTTATTTGATTATAAAAAGTTCAATTTTTTTTTGGAAAAAAAAATGAATAATATAAACTTAATTTTAATAATTTATTTATTTTAGATAAAGTTTCTAGTTTCCTAACAACTAGTTTTCTAATTGGTCAACCTCTAACATTAAAATGATATAATTTATTAATAAATAACTTCTTTTCATTATTAAAATTCAATATTTTATTTTTGATTATTTTTAATTATTCCTTAATAGCTATTTTTAACTGAATATAGAATATTTTAATGGAATAAGTCCTTACCACTAACTCCCGAATAATGATTTCTTTACATTTTCACTAATTCACCAACAAGTTTTTAACGGCTATTTCTGGGCAATGTTGCATCCTTACTATTTATTCCTTATGATCGATGAATTTCTCACCTAGTCCCAAGGATGAACCACATATCCTATCAATGTGATTAATTCGAAAAACTTTCTTCTACATTATAGATCACAAAAGTCTTAGATCTAACATATTCTTATATTATTATGTTCATAATATATTATTATAGATGGAGAAATAATTTTACTTAATAAATATTTTATAATTCTTTTTATTTATACAATTTTTTATTATATTTAATATTAACACTTACGGTACTATTTATTGATCTATACAATTAAAGTATATATATATATATATATATATATATATATATATATATATATATATTTATTTATTTATTTTTTGGGGGTAAAGTTTTGATTTTTCTTAGGATTTTTATGTATGTTTTTTTTAAGGTTTTAAATGATGGTGTAATGGTTTTGAATGTTTAGTGTTGGTTTTGTTTGTTTTTTATAATTTGAGAAATGAAATTTTATAATTTTTTTTAGGGTTTTGATTTTTTTTAGGATTTTCATGTATGTTTTCTTTTTTGAGATTTTAAATGATTATGTAATGGTTTTGAATGTTTAGTGATGGTTTTGTTTGTTTTTTTATCTATTTTTATTTTGGTTGACATTTTAAATGCGTCGGCCATTTGGTAAGCTAATCCAATATGGAGAAATTGGTGGATTTTGGTGATAATTTGTATCATGGGCAGATTTTTCATGCATAGTCAACCTATGACTAGGATCTTTTCACAAGAGGTTATCAAGTTGATCCATTGAATATGATGAATCCATTTAGAATTTCTCTTGATCCTTTGCCAAATCAATGGAGTGGATTAACACAAGTGGAGCTTGTTCATGCTACTATGTCATTTGAGTTGGATCTTAATTCAGTTGATGCGCTAAATACCATGAACTCACTGTCACTACATTCTCTTCCCACATTCAACAATGTTGCTCCTAATCCAAACCATGAAGTACCAAAACCCCTGGAGAAGAGCTTAGGTAAGAATTAGGGATAGTTATGCAAATATTTCAATGGTGGTTGGTTAGGATATTAGTTTGGAGGTGATTTCAAAATTGTGCTAAAAACCTTGGTCGCTCGCTTCTATGGAAATGTGGTTACAAAGATTTCTTGAAGGAGTGACTAGAGAATTATTGGAATCCCTTGCTTAGATATGTTTTAACTTTCACTTATTAGTTCGAGTTTGGATTTGCTTCAAATTTGCATCAAAATATCACTATGTTAATTTATTTTTGCACTCATATTGTATTTTTCCCATCCCCAATTTTTTTCTTGACATAGTCATTTTTCAATAGAAATGTGTAGAAATACTTCACCACTCCATACTTCACATATCTCCACATGCTTCTGCACTTGCATTATGGTTTCTACATTTTCGATACTTAAGTCATTTTTCCTTGTGTGAAGAATGATTCATGAACCGTACTTTTATACATATAGTCTTTGACACATCATTCTCCCACACATATAGTCCTTTCGCATATCCATTATTTCAGCATATTCAATCCCTCACATGAGAAATTTTCTGGACATTCATGTTTTCATGAAACATGTCATAAAATTACCTTTCTATCTTTGATCCATACTTAGTGAAATTAAACCTTTTAATTCTTTCCAGAAAAATTGAAAGCTCATTTAAGGAAGTATGATCCTCGATGCGGAAAAAGGTGCTTGATATTGTGTTACGCAAATTATTTCTTCTAGCATCTCTTTAAGATTAATCAAGTTATTGACTTCCATTGTCACTCTTGCATGGCATGATGAAGGTTGTACTTTGTTAGGTCCCTGTACTACTAGTGTAACCACTTATTGTTATTAGTGAAACCTCCTTATTATATTATTGTGCCCATATGGTCCCCATGTTGTTATTATTGTGCCTCATAGAAGCCCACTATTGTTATTGTTGTGCCCCTACAATATTATTGTTATGTAGGCTCTGATTGTATTGTGACCCCTTAGAATGCTATATAGAAAGGAGGCCTTATCATTTGTATCGTCCAAGAATTGCTCATTTGTGTACTGTAAAGGAGGTTGCCCCCTTGAAGCTGTGAAAATTTCTGAATCTAACATATCAAAAATCCCTTACTGCTATTTCTAGTTTATTATATCCTACTTTTTATTTACATTAACAAGTTATTTAATCATATAAACATTGAAATAAACACAATTGAATCCTTCAAACATATACAGATCAACAATTGAAATAAACTACGACAACACAAGGGACACCCTTATTTTTGGATAGTCATCCCTGGAAAAACCCAATGCAGGAAAAATGGTGCAACAAATATGAGGGTTTTATTATTATGCAGTTTTCTGAATACAACTAGGGTGCTAGAAATGGCTCACTCTTCAAAGATTGTCCTCAGAAGTAGTACCTCTCTTTGGCTATAGACATTCCGGCTAATCAACAACTAGATGATTGGTCCCACAGTAACTTTGACTATTCCTTAGCTGGACAGTGAAAGCTTCTCCAAGCTATCTTCTGGAACTGCATCACCCTCCAAGGACTATGTCACCCTCTACGGCTTTGCGTCATCTAACCATCTCTCAGTCTTCCCCACGAAAATTCCTCAACACAGTCTCTTCAGCCTAGCGGTAGCTCTGCAACCCTTTACGTTGCCTGCGTCATCCTCTTGGCCCTCTACGTCCTTGTGCTGGCCTCCTCGGCCTCTGCATCAACCTTCCTAGTCTCTGCGTTGTCTCTTTGGCACTTTCTCTACTTCTCTGATGTGTATTCCCGGCCTCCTCCCGAACTGCCCCTCGCTACAACAGATCACTAACTTGATTTCTCATCAAACCCTGCCCAAAAAAATCGAATTGACTCATCAACTTGGTGTATCTCCAACTAACCCTCAAGCCTCCTCTTATACTTTTCCTGATGACGATTCAACGGTCGATATTAAGTCCCTAATCAACGGATAAGATTAGATATGGTTTGATCCTCGTTATTTAGAACTTTCTCACCCATATTATATTAATACACATTAATATTTTAATTTTCCTAAGTTTAGACTTAGGAACCCTATTAATTATTTTAATATCTCTTCATCCGAGTGTAATTTCCCCAAATGATTTCTGGGTCTTGGAGATCTCATGTTCCTTAGCCTCTCCACTAATTTTCATGGCTAGAGCACATATGATTCTATCAAAAATAAACACTCCCTCTTAGTGAGGAATGTGCTCTAATAATGCTTCATCATGGAAACATCACATTGATCCTCCACACCGGTACCTATGTTGATGCTTGGCCTGCTACCTCACATCCCTTGCATTGTTGCTTCCTGCAATGCTGCCCATGACACTGCCACTGCCAATGCCACATATGTACTGCAACTCCCTCTCAACATCCTGCCCATGTTGCCCCTAGCATTGCCACTGATAACTGCTACACTGCAACTCAGTTACTAAGAAGTAAGTAACTATTTTCTCCCAAATATTGACATCTCGTTTAGTCTGGAAGCCTCATGATGCTGAAACTGTCTTTGCTGCTATCTTGTGATCCCTCTGCTACCACTGTGTTGATGCATACACCTTTGTGCCTCTCGCACTCCTGAAACCTCCACTGCGTTGCCTCATATTTCTGCACTCAAGCATTGCCTTGCTGCTCCACTACACTTTGCTCCTCCCAACACCTATCATCATGCTACTGTCATTAAGGGCTCTCTTAGTCGGATGTGATCAAAAGTTTGGGCACCTCAAGGATCCTACCCATAGTATGTAGTCCTCCTGACTACAACTCAACGTCTCCCCACCTCTTTTCTAGAGGTGCATGAGCACTCATGGCACAATCATCATCATTCTTGACATCCTTCTCCTCCTTTGTTGGAGATGCCTTGGATTCAGAAGCCTCTCCCTTGTTTTTCTTCCGGGGGCACTAAGATGCGTAATGTCCCAACTCCCCATAGTTGAACCACTTGACCTTGGAAATGTCCTTCTTCTTCCTCTTCCCTTTTTGTCCCGTAGATGCTAGAGCTGCATCCTCCTCATCCTTTTTCTTGACTCGAACTCCCTTACCACTACTCCTCGCCTTGTTTAACCTCCTCATCTCTGCCTGTCGAAGATCTTCCCACAACTTCTCCCAAATGGGGAGAGTCGCTCTACCCAAAATGCTTTGAACAAACATCTCCTAGTCCTCAGAGACTGCATTCAGAGAAGTCTTGACCATAAACTATGGATCTGGTGTAGACCCCATGGAAGGAAGTTGCTCCTGAATTTCTTACAACCTGAGGAGGAAGGGATCTATCTCCTCTACCTTTTGCATTTAATATGACCCCAGTTGATTTTCTAACAACATCTTTCTCTGCACAAAAGAGCCCTAGTATAAGGTGGTCAAGGTCTCCCACATTTCTCTTGTTTTATTCTTCTCAACAATATGTGGTATGACATTATCCTTGACCCAGTCTAGAATCATACATTTTTCCTTCGCTTGGGCCTCCTCATACTTCTCATTAGCATCAGGATCAAGTAGGGCAGCTACGGTTTTCAAGGCATAGTCCTTGATTTGATGTTTATCGAGGATTGTCAGGATCCTGGCCTTCTAGATGACAAAATTGGAAGCCCCGTACAATCTATCCTGGCCCCTTAATCTGTTCACTACCATCTCTACTCCTCTTCTAGACTCCCTCTGAGTCTTGATTTCCCTCCTGGAAATCATCTTGCCAATTGTAGAATCATGCCTCTCTAATCCTCCTTTGTTGCTGCAACTCGGATATGGATTTCTTGGCTAGAAATCAGTTGAGGTAGTGCTTCCCTCTACCTTGGTTCTGTCTCCTTAGACATTGTTATGCATAGACAAAAACAATGTCCCACCAACTCCTCAAATCAAAATCTGTACAGCTCCCTTTGCTTCGACAACTGAATAATTTGAGCCCTTCAAGATCTACGCAAATCACATCTTGGGATGAATCTGCTCTTCCTGGCCACAATGTCGATCCTTCTTTGCTGAGAAAGATGATCGGGCATTGCTTAGGTCTATTCTGTTCCTCTTTGCCTTTGCACTGGCCCCTCTCCTAGCTCAAAATGTTGATGCAGGCTCTATGTGAGCCTCTGCATCACCCTCTAAGCACTGCATCACCTCTCCTCTTGCCGCTTCAGCTCTGGAACAACATTGTCTCTTAGGACAGTTGCTTCTGCTGCAAATTATTCAGATTTATCCTATTGGTATCTCCAATCCTCCTATGATCTGCAATCGCTCTGATACCATGTGAAAATTTCTGAATCTAACACATCATAAATCCTTTACTGCTATTTCTGGTTTATTATCTCCCACTTGTTCTTTACATTAACAAGTTATTTAATCATATAAACATCGAAATAAACACAATAGAAGCCTTCGCAAACATACAGATCAACAACTGAAACAAACTGAGACAACACAAGGGACACCTTTATTTTTGGATAATCTTCCCTGGAAAAACCCAATGCAGGAAAACCGGTGCAACATATATGAGGGTTTATTATTATGCAATTTCCTGAATACAACTAGGGTTCCAAAAATGGCTCACCCTTTAGAGATTGTCCTCGGTAGTAGTACCTCTCTTTTCGGAGACAGATATTCTAGCTAATCAGCAACCAGATGATTGGTCCCACAACAACTTCGACTGTTCCTTAGTTGGATAGGGAAAGTTGCTCCAAGTTATCTTCTAGAACTACATTAGCCTCTAGGGACTATGCCACCCTCTACGACTCTACGTCACCTAACCAGCTCTTAGTTTGCCCCATGAAAATTCCTTAGCATAGTCTCTTCATCCCAGAGTCAGCTCCACAGCCCTCTGCGCTTCTTGTGTCAGCCTCTTCGGTTTCATTGTCAACTTCTTAGCCCTCTACATCCTCTACGTCGGCCTTCTCAACCTCTACATCAACCCTTTCTACCTTTGTGTTAGCCTTCTAGGCTCTGCGCTATCTCTTTGGCACTTTCTCTGCCTCTTTGATATGTATTTTCGGCCTTGTGCTGAACTTCCCCTCACTGCAATAGATCACTAACTTGATTTCTCAGCAAACCCTACCCTAGAAATCAAATTGACTGATCAACTTGGTGTATCTCTAGCTGACCCTCAAGCCTCCTCTTATACTTTTCATGTTCACGATTCAATGGGCGAGATTAAGTTCCTAATAAACAACTAATATTAGATCTAGCTTGATCCTTTTTATTTAGAACTTTCTAACCCATATTATATTAATACACATTAATATTTTAATTTTCCTAAGTTTAGACTTAGGAACCCCATTAAAAATATTAATTATTTTAATATCTCTTCATCCGGGTGGAATTTCCCCAAATGATTTTTGGGTCTTGGAGATCTCATGTGCCTTAGCCTCTCCACGAATTTTCATGGCTAGAGCACATCCTATGCTACCAAAAATCAACAAAAGAGGCTTATTTTGAAGTCATTGATCTATCTTTTCTATCTTTTTGTGAGTTGGTTTCATAACATTTGGTATCAGAGCTTTGGATTCTAAGGTTTCACTGCTCCAAATAGGTCATCATGGAATTTTCGCTATAACGATTTTATACGATGTTTCAGAAGCTAAAATTAAAACACATTTGAGTTGAAATCTCGATGAGCCTTAGGTCCAAATTTTAGATCTTTTCTCGCTATATTTTCAAAGATACGATCCAAGGAACTTAGGGTTTTTGCATGTTCTCGAATTATATCTCAAACAGGTGACCTGGGGAAATGTGTCACAACTTTCTATTTGAGAATCGGATTTAAATTTCGTAAAAATTTATAGAAAGAAGACAGCTTGTAGTTTTTTGTATATCAGTTTCAGGTCCTAATGTCTAAAACAATGACATGTGGCACTTCGTACAATTTCGCTCTACTGAACCAGTCTATAATCAGGTCATCATGGGATATTTGGTATAACTCTTCCTTGGAGAATCCAATCTTGATCAAACTTGTGGGGTTGGAAAGAGGACTCAGAGGGATACTACAAGACAAAATTTCAAACCTTGGAGATCTAAAAGTACAGATATACAGTAGATTCAATATCAAGCTCCTACAAAGTGAAAAATGGTGTGTAGCTTTTTTAAAATTTTGCATAAGTTTGGTTTGAAAAACTACTTTAAAGAAATTCAAAGGGCATAGTGAAGCATAATTATCATTAATGATGCCCCGAAGAAAGAAAATGGAAACACCTAGTAAGCAACCTGAAATCTCTAGGGTGACTCATGAAGAAGAGGAAGAAATGCAACACGATATATCAAAATTACAAGACCAAGTGCAACAAAATTCACTCTCACAAAAAGTAACAGAAGCTAAGATGGATGGTTTAAAGAAAGGCACGGAAGCTAATATGGATGGTTTAAAGAAATAATTAGAAGCTAAGATGAATGATGTGGAAGCTAATATTGATGGTATAGAAGAAAAACTTAAAGGCAACATCGAAGATTTGAAGACAGATTTGACAAAGTTGCTACAAGAAAAGCTTACTAATGGTAAAAGGGTAGTAAAGGAAACTCATGATGAGAAAAATAGAAATGTTAAGCATGATTTCATAGACTTTGATGCTGGATTGAAGACCCACCATATTCCAAAGATCGATATGAGGAAGTTTGATGGCAAGGATCCTGTAACATGGATACTAAAGATGGAGCAATATTTCGATCTCCATAATATGAAAAGCACAAAAAAGGTACACATTGTAACTTTATATTTGGAACCAAATTAGTTTGTATGGTATCGATGGCTTTGCTCTCGTAAAAAAATTGTCGCTTGGACAATTTTTACAGAAGAAATGATAGCACATTATGAGGATACAAAAAGCAACACTTTTTTAGCCAATTGATAAATCTCAAACAAAAGTGTTCATTGATGGAGCACATTGAGGACTTTCATAAATTGAATATAAGCGTAAAAGATATTCCAGAGGAGCATAGGATTGATGTGTTCATAGGAATTTTAAAGGATAACATAAAAGATGAGGTTCGCCTTTGAGAACCTGATTCATTGGAGAAGGCATTCGGGTTGGCAAGAAAAATGGAAATCAAAATTATGGCAACAAGGAAGCCTACCACTCACAACTATAAAGATGGAAGTTTTGTTGACCCTAGCCTTCCACAACCTACGAGGTTTACACCACAACAATTGGAAGAAAAAAGAGCAAAAGGGCTTCGTTAGAGTTGTGATAGCAAATACACTAAAGGTCATAAGTGTGATGAGAAGAAATTATTTTACATAGATTGGTCGGAATTACCACTCTTCAAACTATTAAGATAGAAGGATATATCAAGAAGAAAAGGGTAATAATGTTTATTGATTGGGGCAGTACCCATAATTTTATTCATTATAAGGTAGCCAAGAAATTGAATTGCTTCCTATATCCAACACCAGAGTGTCAAGTGATGGTTGCAATTGGAGGAAACATAAATTGCTATGGAAAGTGCCATAATATCAAGTTATCCATAGGAGAATATGTATTGAATAGCCCAATTATTTCCATTCCAATGGGTGGTGCTGGTGTTGTACTAGGAGTCCAATGGCTACAATCCTTGGGTAAAATAGCTTTTAATTTTCAAGAACTTTTCATGATTTCTTTTTTCGGAAGGAAAGGAAGTTGAATTAAGGGGTATCATAGGGAAACCAAGAAAGATAATCAACTCTAACGGAATGAAAAAGCTTCTAAAGAAAATAACAACGAGGCATAATTTCACAATTATGTTCACTGGAGGTTTCCACATCGAAATCATCTATTTTTCCAGATCTCCAAAAAGTATGGGACAATCATTCCAAGGTATTTGAGACTCCCAAAGGCCTCCCACCTATTCGTGACCATGATCATGCTATTCCTTTGATTCCAGGAAGTGTTCCTCTAAACATCAAGCCTTACAAAGATCCCTATGCCCAAAAGAGTGAAATTGAACGTATGGTTGTAGAAATGCTAGAGTGTGGTATAATTCAACGTAGTCAAAATTCTTTCTCTACTCTAGTAGTACTGGTGCACAAGAAGGATGGATCATGGCGCATGTGTTCAGATTATAGGGAGCTCAACAAGCTCACTATTAAAGATAAATTTACCATTCATATCATTGATGAATTATTGGATGAATTGCATGGATCAATTTACGTCACCAATTTGGATCTTCATTTAGAATATCATCAAATCATAATGAAGACTCAAGACATTCTGAAAACAACATTTAGAACTCATGAGGGTCATTATGAGTTTTTGGTCATGCCTTTTGGCCTTACCAATGCACCTTATACATTTCAAGGTTTGATGAATTCCATTTTCAAACCCTTCCTTAGAAAATTTGTGTTAGTATTTTTTGATGATATACTAATCTACAACAAGTCTTGGAAGGATCATGTTCAACATGTTGACAAGGTGCTCAAACTATTGGAGGAGAAACAATTATATGCAAAAAGCTCCAAATGTTTCTTTGGAGTACAAGAGGTGAAATATTTGGGTCATATTGTATCTCATGAAGGTGTTAAGGTAGACTTTAGAAAAATTAAATCCATCAAGGAATGGAAAATCCCCACACCCATAAAGCATCTGTGAGGATTTCTTGGGTTGACGGGGTATTATCGCAAGTTTGTTAAGAATTATGGGAGAATAAAAGAACCTCTAACAACATTATTGAAGAAAGATGTATTTTCATGGATGCCAGAAGCAACGAAGGCCTTTGAACATCTTAAAGAGACAATGTGCCAAGCAAAGGTCTTAGCTACACCAGACTTCACAAAAATCTTTATTGTGGAATGTGATACCTCAGGAAATGGAATTGGTGTTGTTTTAATGAAAGAAGAAATACCCATTGCTTTCGAAAGTCGTCCAATCAAAGGAAAGTATTTACACAAAGCTATTTACAAGAAGGAAATTTTGGAAATACTACATGCACTTAAGAAATGGCGACCTTACCTAATGGGAAGACACTTCAAGGTAAAAATGGATCATGATAGTATTAAATACTTTTTAGAACAAATATTATCTTCAAAAGAGCAACAAAAATGGGTCACAAAGATGTTGGGTTATGACTTTTAAATCATCTACAAAAAAGGGAAGAAAAATGTTGTGGCAGATGCACTCTCAAGAAAGGATGAGGAAGCATTGCTTTGCCCCATTTCTATTATCCAACCAGACTGGATAAACGAAGCAAGGGATGAATGGAAGAATGACGAAGAAGTGTGGCCACTCATTCAAAAGTTGTAGAAGATCCTAGTTCAAATAATATTGCTAGAACTTGACGAGGAAGGAAAAATCATATTGAAACCTGAAGCAGTCACATAAACAAGAAATCGACAGCTACATAATCAATCAATTTCAGAGTATCTCATTCGGTGGAAGAACTTACCCATTGAAGATTCCACATGGGAGGATGAGAATTTTATACAAAAGCATCCAGAACTACTCAAGCATTGAGGACAACACTTTTTGAAGGAGAGGGGCATGTTAGTTCCCTATACTAATAGTGTAACCCCTTATTGTTATTGTTGTGACCCTAAAATATTATTGTTATGTAGGCTCTAATTGTATTGGGACCCCTCAGACTTCTATATATAGAAAGGAGGGCTTGCCATTTGTATCATCCAAGAAATTTTCATTTGTGTAATGTAAAGGAGGTTTCCCCCTCTAAGAGGTTGATTTTGAAGTCGTTGATCTATCTTTTCTATCTTTTTGTGAGATGGTTTCATAATGTATGTGAAAGGTGATATCCTATTAATCACTACCATAACTCGAGAATTTAATAGCTAAGGTTTCCACTTAAGGAATCATTGTTCCATTATGTGTCTCCAAATACATTAAACAAATGAGCAATATGGCGACTAAAAGAAGGAAGGAGTCAATTTGTGGAGGCATAAACAACTCATTAGATAAATAAGGAAAAAGTTTCTACTGGACTACTACATATTAATGATACTTAAACTTGTCTATAGAAAAAATACAAATAAATGGAATTTGGAACACAGTGGTTGTGAATGTTGAATGCATCCTGGATTTCTTCAAATTCAAAGAGGTAATGTATTGGTGTGAAAAACAATTTCACTAGAAGACTATAACTATCAAGTTCAATTTAGAAAAGAATCCAATCCTTCGTACTCCAAATATTTGTAGAACTTTGAAGCTACCCGAGCCTAATAAGAAGCTCAAGATCATCGAAGTTGATTCTTTCCTGCACTCATGAGGTAGTGGAATGAATATTCTTCAAGAATTTATAATTCCCTTTGCACCCATCTTGTCCAGTCTTTCTTCCATATAAATCTCTATTTTTCTGATCCATACAGAGTTTTTTCCCAGTTATTTGCTCAGGTTATGGGGCGTGAGTCAACTTCAATGGTTCCTAGGTTAGTATTGTATGTTTTTTCTCTTCAAAAGAGACAAGGGGCAATTTATTTTCCAAAAAGGTTTTGTATCAGCTAGTTATCATCCAAAAACCCAAAAATTCTATATGATGGCCTACCAAGTGATGGAAAAAGTCTCATGCAACATATTCCATCAATTACCCTACAAGAATAACATGAACCAATATATAAAATGAGCTCAGTTCTAGTATCAGTGCAAATATCCATTTTATTTTTATCAAGTCCAGGATTATTTTGTCTGTGAGTTCAACTACATGCTAACAGGTCAAGAGTACAAAATAATTTTTGATAAAGCAGTGCTTTTATTATTATAAAAAAAGGTATATATACAAATTAATAGAATAGTACTCTCATCAGGATATATGGATATCAATAAAATCCTTACTACTCCCTAAGTTGGTTCTTGAAAGATACTTTTTTGCTGAAGTATGCAAACAATACCACTTTTGGGAGATCACAGTATCAATTTTTTCCCATTTTGTTTATTTTTTTACTATTATTTAAATCCTTTAATTTGATTGAAGTTGAATCTATCCAAGGATTCAACCCAGAAGACACCTTTTCTAGTCACTTGGCAGCCATGAAATATGCCAATTTATTCACAAGGATATTAGAAGGAAGTGGAGAGAATGAAGTTGGTACTTCTAAATCACCTACCTTGACTGACAATGTTGCAATAGAAGCAAGTACCAATATTGAAGGAAGAATGAAGCAAAGAGGGAAAATGCCTACTGATCTTCACTCTTCATCTATAACCCATCTTCACATTACTTAGTATGTAACTTCTTGTTCAACTTACAATTCTAGCCAACTTAAATGTTGGATATTTTTAGAAATAGAAATTCGTAGATTTCAGATTTGCCTTCATTTCTCCAAGGTGTAGTGTAATTTCCTTTTCCTCACTTGTTTTCACCTTCAAATATCCAAAATATCTACCCAACATGCAACTAGAGTTTTTATTTTCCTTATTAAAAGCTTACTCAACAACCTTGGTTTTTGGAGTTACAATCCATCAGTAGGATACACCTACTTTTAGACCAATTGATGTAAAGGGGACCTTGGTCCTTGTAGACTTCAAAATTATCAGCAAACAAAGGCAATAAAGAGCACTAGAGGTTCTAAAAGTCATAGAGACAAATACTTCGAGGAATTATTTTTAATATATGATAATTAAAAATGCATATACCTTGTTATTAAACTCAAACAAGAGGATTGCTTCATCAAAATAGCTCATATATGCTTCCATTAAACTTCAAAAAATTGTGAAATTTACATAACATTCTCATGGAGTTTTCAAATTTAATAAGTGTACAATGTTTCAAAACCTTTTAAATTTTTCATATTGTAAAGTTTGTTGGTCTCAACGTTAGCCAAGGAAATTTTTAAGGGATAATATCCGTAGATGGGCTAATTTTCCATGTTTTTTCTAATAAAAAAAAATTCCAATTTCCATTTTTTCTAAAAATGATTCGCCCAAATTTTATAGGATACATTTTTTTACCTTAAAATTTATCAAAATTTTATAGAGACTATATAGAATCATTATAAAGTTGAATATTTTTACAAAAATATTGCCAAACATTTTATAGTTTTCATATAAAGGACTAATAAGACTCTCCAAAGTTTCTAAACTTTAATATCAAATTTCAATAGCTTTTTAAAACAAAATATGTTTATTTAGTTCTAGTTATTTTCTTCTACAACTCCTTCTGTTATTTTTCCTCTCCCTTGCTCTCCCTTCTTCTTGCAAGGTAAAGTTCTATTTTGTTCTAAATTCCAAGGATTTTTGTTTTCTTAAAATGGGGGAAAGGGGTGGTAGGTGCAAGAGGGGCGATCTATTTCCTCAAAGAACAATCAATATTTAGATATGTTTGGGGTTTGGGTACAACAACAAATAATCAGGTTGAATTTTTAGCATTATGGAAAGGTTTGGATCACCATAAGAAATTGTATAAGGTCCTTTTGGATTCACTGATATTCATAAGGTTGATCTCCAAATCACAATTTTAAGGAAGTCCATCCAGCCCCATAATTGTGAACATGATAGCCTTGCAAATAGAGAATTTTGAGGATACCTCTCTCTTCCACATTCTAAGACACTTAAATTAAGAAGAAGGAAAACTTTCCAATCATCGCACAAATCTTGGGAAAGGGTTACTAGAAGTAAACTATGGTTGAGGGGTTTTTACCCCAATCCCATGACTCAAATGTATAGGTTTTATAATGAATTGGTAGATTATCATGGTTTCTCCTTGACTCGTGGGAGAAGAATGGATCAAAAAGGTATGGTTTTAATTGTTATTTGGAATATGTTGTTCCTTACACCTAACATAGATAGCAAGGGGCCTCTCCCGCATGGAGGCGAAGCGTACTCCACGTCACTATGTTACTTAGTAATTAAAGTATGGATAGATTGACAAGCTCAAGGACTAATTTTAAATAGGAAATGATATGCAATTTAATGTTGTTGATCCAAATGAAATTATACATGGTGTCATATTTTAATGCTTTGCACCATTCTCTTGGTATAACTTTAATTTGTATGGCATAATTAATTCATGTTGCATATCTTCATATCTTAGTTGATCCAGAATTAATACCTCTCCTCAAGTTTCATCTTGACAGGCGTGATGAAGAAATGTTAAATTCACAAGGGCTCGTAGGGCAATTCTCGTATCTCCCTCTTTCTCTATGTATTTTTCAGTGGGTGTGAATATGATTGGCTCTAAGGGTTAAGTCCCCAATAACAAGTTGCATTGCTAGAAGTTGTATGTCAAAATTTTATTCAAAGTCTTAATGGGCATGGTTGAAATCTCAACCAAAAGGTTGGATCTTATGGAAAGTGAGAAGGAAATAAGGTTTAATCTACTAGAAAAGAAATGTGAGTGGCTTCAGTTGCGTATGGAAAAGAAGATGACAAGTTTAGAGTTTGAATTGCTTATGTTGAAATACAATGGAGATGCATTGAATGCAAGTGATCTCGGTCCCAAGTCAGGCAATTAGGAATTTGGCATCAAACTTTAGGGGATGAAATCAAGTGTCATTGCATTTAAAGATGATTCATCTTACGACAAGGATATGAATCTGGAACTCACACCAAAAGTTGGACCCTATGAGGTTCTCTAAATAATAAGTGCTTTTATGTACTACAAGTATGAAAAAAAATTGGGCAATTTCGCAAAATAAATGGGAGATTTTGATGTAAAACTGTAGTTCAAAAAGCCCGTAGAGGCAAGAAAATTTTGTTGTGGATATATTGGATTATCGAAGCAATAGAAATTGCTAAATAATGTAAATTTTCTAGTCATGTAACTCGATATTTTAATACAAATGCTACTTGTTATATTTAAAAAAAATGGGCCAAAACCTTGAGGTAAAGTTTCATAGTAAAAAATGGAACTCTATTAATTTTGGAGGAGAATTTCTACGAAAAAAATATAGGTTTGTTCACTTTTTTCCTTGGGGAATAAAATTGTAATTTCATTAGTTAAAATAAAATTGCAATTTTTAGTTGCTATGTATAATGTCTTTTAAAATTTTATCAAAGTCCCATATATTGATTGTGATAAGTAATCCCTTTGGGATAACCCCTTCGCATAAGTAAAAAAATAGTACAACTCCCAAATCATCACAAAAAGAAAATCATTTAAGAACCCTACAGGTCTAACTATTCTCACTAATAACCTTAATAAGAACTAAAAATAGTTCAAAACGACATCCTAAGATCATAAGACAACATTACAAAATATTTATATCAAATTAAAGGGCTCCCATCATCTACCTTCAAAGTCTTTAATAGTGAACATAAAATGTTTCTTATGGGGAAAAATCAAAGGAAAGAAGTATGTTCTTATTCAAAATATGCCCATTATCCTCCTCCAAGATGTGTCATTGGCTGCAATGAAATATAAGCCATCTTTGGAGAGACCATCAATGAGCTCATTTCTTTCCTTTTAAACCTGATGAAAATATATATGATAAAAAACATCATCATCAACAATGGCCTTGATATCTTCAAAAGTAGGCCTTAATGAGTAGCTTTCTAATGTGTTCTCTCCTCATTCATTTAATGAAAACCATAGAATTTCCAAATATTTTTAACTTTCAAACACCTTTTGCAAAACAAGAATGAGGGCTAACTTTAGGGCCATGAAATCTACATGGTTATTTCCCACCCTACCTATGATAGCATTTAAATTTCACAGTGTGAGAATCCATTAAATATATAATACCACATGCCACACTTTTTGAGGATCCCCTTAAGTGGCTCCATCCAAATATGCCTAAGCACTCAACTTATGCACCTCTTCCTTGATAATTTGTCTAAGAGGCTTTGGACTTTTAGATTTCTTGAAACATCTGAGAATATAGAATCCTTGTGAAGAAAACTATATGGTAGGGATAAATATTCAAATATACTAGTGTTCCTCACAAGCACAATTCCCTAAGGAAGGATGAGTGGAAAATATATATTCCTTTAGGGTTCATTTCTCACACAATGATTGCAAATAGTTTTCCATCAAAGGACTATTCCAACCATCTTTCAAACGAACTAGACTCCCCATCTCTTTCGACACCCGCACAAATAGATTCCTAACTGGATTTACAAAGAGAACATCTACCGAGGCCATATCTAGTCCTATTCGACAAGATATCCAGGTAAGCTAGGGATTTTCTGCTTAACATTAGTCGCATAGGAATTTTAGCCTTGAGAAACCACATAAATTTCCGAATTTGTTTGAACCACCAAAACTAATTCCCTAGCATCTCAACATCACACAACACTTTATACCCTAGCTTTGGAGTATAATACACATCTCCAAGATTATTCAACAACACTAGTTCACATGGTTAGCTTTTAAAGGAGCAATATATCCCAATTAATCTTGAGCTTTCTCTCCATATAAACATATAACTTCAACTAATCTCCATTCTTGATAACATTTCATGAAAATATCCAAATTTGCAACTTAACTAAGGGAGGAATAACCTTTATCATTTAGTGAGTTGATTAAATTATTGATAAGCCTAAATGAACCACCACATCCAATCCACAAGTCTACCCCAGTCCTAACTTTGTTCCTTTTTCCCACCTTCTAGACAAGCCAACTCCCCACCACAGGAAAAGCCAAAACCATCACTTTCCAAAATATGAATACATTATGAATTAAATTTATAGGATTACTATTCCATTCATTGAGGCTATCAAGGGCCACATGTTATGAATTACAATTTCACTCCAAAGGCCCTCTCCTTTCGACCTCCTCCCACTTTTAATAGTTAGATCCATTATGAACTAATATATATTTTTTTATCCCCCAACATTGAAAATCCTTAGGGATAGAAATTTTTTTCCCATTTCACCCACACCATAACATCCTTTTCTTTACAAACATGCCATAGATAATTCCATCTTCTTGATTATCTTAAGAACTCTTTTTGGATTAAAAGATAGTTACATCCAATAAATAGGAATGGATTCTAAAATTGATTCAATAAACATGTGACTTCACATGCCTTCCCCCACCTTAATAACCTTCTATTGCACCATAGAGAGTTGTGAATTAAATTTATAGGACTACTATTCCATTCATTGAGGCTATCAAGGGCCACATGTTATGAATTACAATTTCACTCCAAAGGCCCTCTCCTTTCGACCTCAACCCACTTTTAATAGTTAGAGCCATTATGAACTAATATATATTTTTTATCCCCCAACATTGAAAATCCTTAGGGATAGAAATTTTTTTCCCATTTCACCCACACCATAACATCCTTTTCTTTACAAACATGCCATAGATAATTCCATCTTCTTGATTATCTTAAGAACTCATTTTGGATTAAAAGATAGTTACATCCAATAAATAGGAATGGATAATTTCTAAAATTGATTCAATAAACATGTGACTTCACATGCCTTCCCCCACCTTAATAGCCTTCTATTGCACCATAGAGAGTTGTGAATTAAATTTATAGGATTACTATTCCATTCATTGAGGCTATCAAGGGCCACATGTTATGAATTACAATTTCACTCCAAGGCCCTCGCCTTTCGACCTCCACCCACTTTTAATAGTTAGAGCCATTATGAACTAATATATATTTTTTATCCCCCAACATTGAAAATCCTTAGGGATAGAATTTTTTTTCCCATTTCACCCACACCATAACATCATTTTCTTTACAAACATGCCATAGATAATTCCATCTTCTTGATTATCTTAAGAACTCCTTTTGGATTAAAATATAGTTACATCCAATAAATAGGAATGGATTCTAAAATTGATTCAATAAACACGTGATTTCACATGCCTTCCCCCACCTTAATAACCTTCTATTGCACCATAGAGAGTTGTTTTTCCAACTTATCCACTTGCCACTCTGAATCTCTCTTAACATAACCAATAGGGTTTAAGAAAAATTCTAGATACTTTAAACTCTCCTGAAGATTGATCTATGAAAAAGGAAACTACTAAGAGACAAATCTAACATTATTTTCATCAATATTTGAAAGGGATACTACATGCTTATGAATATCAAATTTCATTCCAGTTGCAATACTATGAGTATCTAATATCTTTTTGAATTTAAGAGAATCTATACTCGCACACCCATAAAAAAATAGTAAGATACAATCCAAAAAATGTAAATGTGAATGATTTAGTGACCCATAAACTTTAATACCCCTAAATGAACTACACCTCTTAGCTTCCAATAAATCTATTAGGTCCCTATAATACTAGTGTTGCCCCTTTATTGTTATTTTTAGTGTAGCCCCTTATTGTTATTGTTATGCCCATGTAGCCACCATATTGTTATTGTTGTGCCCCATAAAAGCCCACAATTGTTATTATTGGTCCTTACATTATTATTATTATGTAGGCTCTAATTATATTGTGACCCCTCAAACTCCTATATATACCAAGGAGGTATTGTCATTTGTATCATCCAAGAATTTTTCATTTATGAGATGTAAAGTAGGTTTACCCCTTGAAGAGGTGATTTACCAAGTCGTTGATTTATCTTTTCTTATATTTTGTGAGCTAGTTTCATAACATTTGGTATTAGAGCTTTGGATTCTAGGATTTCACTGCTTCAAACATGCCATCTTGGAGCTGAAATCTTGGTGAACTTTGTTTATAAATTTTAGGTCTTAGTTCTCTATATTTTCTGAGATATGGTTCGAAGAAGTTAGGGCTTTTGCATGCTCTAGAATTCAACCTCAAATAGGTGGCCTAGGGAAAATTGTCATAACTTTATCTTCAAGCATCGAATTTGAATTTCGTAAAAAGTTATAGAAAATAACACATCGTAGTTTTTGGTGTGTCAATTTAAGGGCCGAAGGCTGAAACAGTGACACGTGGCATTCCGTACAAGTTAACTCTACTGAAGCAGTCCATAATTAGGTCATTGTGGGAGATTTCATATAAATTTATCTTGAAGAATCCCATCTTGGTCTGACTTGTGTAAGTGTAAAAGAAAACTCAGAGGGGTAACATAGAATGGAATTTCATACATTTGGAGGCTAAAATTGAAGAGATAAAACAGTTTCAATACCGAGCTCCTAAAAGCAAGAAAAATGTGTGTATTTTTTAAAACTTTTTGCATAAATTTTGTTTAAAAGATCAGTTTGAAGTGATTCAAAGGGCATAGTGAAGCACATATATCATTGCTTGATTCCAAAATTCCTCGAAACAAAAAAATGGATACACCTAGTACATAATCCGAAAGATCTATTATGATGAATGAAGAAGAGGAATACATACAATTTGATATATCAAAATTACAAGACAAAGTGCAACAAATTGCGCTCTCGCAAAGAGTAACCAAAACTAAATTGGAATATAAGATGGATGGTTTAGAAGAAAAATAAAAGGCAACAAGAAGGTTTTTAAAGTAGACGTTGACACGATGAATGTCAAGTTGGGAAGGTTGACAAAGTTGTTGCAAGAAAGCCTTCCCAGTGGTGAGAAGGTAAGCCATGAAAATCATAATGAGGACAAAAGGAATATGAATTATTATTTTAGAGACTCCAATGTCAGGTTTAAGAACCACCACATTCCAAAGATAGATATGAGGAAGTTTGATGGCAAGGATCGGTAACATGGATACTATAGATGGAGCAATATTTTGATCTACATGATGTGCAACACACACAAAAGGTACGCATTTCATCCTCATATTTAGAGTCTAATCAATTTGTATGGTATAGATGCCTTTGTTCTCGTAAAATACTTGTCACTTGGCCAATTTTTACAAAGGAAATGATTGCACATTATGAGGATACAAAGATCAACACCTTCTTTATCCAATTGATAAGTCTCAAACAAATGGGCTTAATGGTAGAGCACATTAAGGACTTACAAAAATTTAATATCAGGGTAATTGATATTCCAGAGGAGCATAGGATTGATGTCTTCATAGGGACTTTAAAAGATAACATCTAACATGAGGTTCTCCTTTGGAAACTTGATTCGTTGGAGAAGGCATTCAAGGTTGCAAGAAAAGTTGAAAGAAAAATTATGGAAACAAGGAAGTCAACCACTCACAACTATAAAGATGGAAGTGTTGTTGCTCATAGCCTTCCAACACCTACAAGATTGACACCACAATAATTGGAGGATAAAAGAGCAAAAGGGATTTATTACAGTTGTGCTATAAAATACACTAAAGGTCATAAGTCTATTGAGAAAACATTGTTTTTATAGATTGTGAAGAGGAGGAAGAAAAGGAACAAGAAACATCAAAAAAAGAGGATATACACCAGGAACCTATTGAGAAATATAGGGAAAGAATAGTTAAAATATTTCTTTGCTTGATATTTCCTTGTGATATGCTTTTTCTTCTTATATTATAGTCTTTTATTCATTATGTTATTATTGTGTTCTTTTCATAAACACAATTACCAATATGCACAATAAAAGACAAGTGACATAGTATATAGGATTGTCAGTCAGGGCCAGAACTTATCACCTCTTGAGAGGAAAACCTGATCAAAATTATTCTTCTACATATTCAATTGATGAGTACCAAGACCATGATAAAGACCCTTGACTCTAGTATCTTCCCAAGAACCTTGTCACACGGAATAAGTCGATCTTGCGGACAAGATATACCTTCCTAGAATCTAAAGAAGACCTAATGACAAGCAAACCAATCACACACTATCTTTCTCTAAATATGCTTTTATAAACAAATGCAAACAAGTGTTTTAGGCCTACCTTAGGTCCAACGCAAGTTTGTGGATGCCCTCGCTCCTTCGATCCAAATGAGCTCCCTTGTCGCGAATCTGGAAACACAAACAAGCAAACAAATTAAATAGCACCTGAAAAGCCAATATCATAAAACATATTTAACATGAAAGTCAAGGAATTCATGAAACAAATGACATGAGACAATTTGTTGAGAAAAATGAGTTTGATTGTATTAATTCAAATCAAGAAGAACTTTACAACCTGTGTCTTGACGCTATACAAGCTCCTCCCAGGGTCTAGCAAGAAGTCTCCTCTACTTTGACAAGTTTCACTCTCTTCCCAATGAAGCCAAAAAAGGTATGTGATCTCTCCTCTTAAGCTCAACTAGGAAGTCTTAATTTCACCAGCATTTACCCTCAAAAATGTTCAGCTTCTAACCTCCCTAGCAACCAGCCCAATGCCTGAATTTATAGTGCAATGGAGGGAAGTTACTAGGTCCTCCTTCAAAGGGATAAAGCCCTCCTTCAAAGGGATAGCTCCTCTCATCAAGGGATTAGCTCCTTCTCTTTTGGGATGCATGAACCACCTAAGAGCGGCCAATCCACGTCAAAATTCCTTCTAGAATCATCTAGAATTTACCCAAAGTGAGTTTTTAGAATAAACTTGCACCTTTTTGACTTTCACAGGGGTCTGCACCCACACCTTTAGGGACAAAGCGGGCAGGTCCGCAGTTTTTGTAAACAGAAGGTGCGGGACCGCAGGTAATAGTGAGAGAAAGTGCGGAACCAGAGTTTCATTGATTTTTAATGTCTTTCTCTCATTTTCAAAGCTTGACTTGAAGAGCTGAGGTCTGAGACTTGCTTAGGAGGACAGTACAAGTGATGATAGACCCATACTGATTGCAAATAATCATGGTGACGATATTTTTGTGTAACAGATTGCCCCCTAAAGTGCGAAGTTTGTAGTAGATGAGGATTTCATTTATCATTTAGGAAGAGTGAAGTACTTTATCATTTCGAGGATCATCTTGTGGAGAGCCCGGTTGGAACCTGTAAAAACATTCAAATGCAAGATATATATATGAGATCATATCATCGCTGAGGTAGGCATTCCCATACTCAGATCAAAACTGACTTAGAAAACTAACTACTGCTCTGATACAGGAATGATCTTGTAATACATCACAAGTATATACTCATGTGGACATAGTATGGGTGCAGCCATCTGTTTATGAATAGCCCATTATATAATGAATGCAAAATTCCTCGCAGCCTGGATTGTGGAAACTAGATCTAGGGTATTCATTTCTACTTCCTGAAACAATGCGATTCTATCCATGTGAATGAATGTGTTGGAGTCGAACATGGTAGAAACCACTTGATTACCAGTCAATGATGTAAATTATTAACAAGTGTGAGAGAAACCACCAGTGATGTCAATGGCTCTCAAAGTACCCAGTACAATCCATGAGATGTGAATAAATGTGTTGATGTCGAACATGTCACAGAATCCTTTGATCGAAGGTCAATGATGCAACCTGGCGTCAAAGGCGAGAAACCTGCCATTGAGGCATGCAGATCCCAAGGTACTGACGATTTCTAGGTCATCTTTCTAGATAATGAGCTGAAGTCGATAGAAAGCGATTCGTCGCAGGCAAGCCCACAACATGAAATCATAGATCAAGTTGAAGAAATTTAGTTGCAAGGACTGACTCAAGGATGGTCAAGATGGATGATAGATATTTGCAGATGAATGGCTTTATTGGCAGTGACCTCTTGAACACATAACGACACAGCAGATGGTTTGGTGACGATTGACCCAAAGTTAATACCTAGAAACCGACTGAAGACTTTCAATGTGGTTTGATCAACTGTTAGGCAAAGGATTTCTCAACCCAGGTGAATAAAAGTGTCGTGTTCAAGAGTGGTTACAAATTAGGACAAACAGGCTCATTTTTCTCTCTTTTCCCCCACCATTTCTGGCAAGTACCTCTTTATTTTTAACAAGCTTGAGGAGGATAACATTTGCTTGATTATAAGCTCATCCTTCGGATGAGTCCAACTTAGTTTAAATTTGAACCCTAAGAAGGAGTGGTTCGTTCCTGTTTGTAATTGAACAGGTCCTTTACTGTGAAATTTTAACGAGTCCAGTATAGGAGAAACTCGACGTTTTTCAATTTTAGAGAGTCTGAAAAAACTTAAGAAGACTCCAGGGTTGACCTTTTTCATAAATTTGTGTCTCCCAAGCCCGAAAAAGTATAAAATAATACTTGAGAGAACCGCTTGATCTTTACGACCAAGGAGTACTTTTCGTAATTAGTGCCCTTGATCCAAAAAAGTAAAAAAGCGATCAACGACATGTCGTTTTATAACCAATATCAAATTTGAAACGAAAAAAATCCGGCAATCTTTTCATGTTTTTACGGTCAGAAAAGAGCTGTAAGTGGACCGTCTTTTAGTTCCGTTTTAACGAGTTTAAAAGAAAAACTCGGCAATCTTTTCATGTTTCAGGAGTCAGAAAAGAGCTTAAAGGTGACTCTAAATGTTTTTTTTCATCGAAAATGATAATTTTCGCCTGAATAATCCGTTATCCTGAACAAAAACGCAAACATTACTCATACCTATTTGAAATGAATAAAAATGTTGCAAAAATACCTTTCCAAAGTGAAACATAAACAAATTTGCAATTTATTTACTCAAAAAACTTATAAAAAGGGCTTTCGTCAATTCATTTTTACAGTTTGAGTTTTGGGTGAGAAAATAGTGCTTTTTGTCAAAAAACTTCTCGTGAATATTCCGGAAAATCCAACCGTCGGAATCAAACGCCGCCTTCTCCAGGTAATCCACATCATCCTACTCTTCATTTTTAACTGTTCCATTTCTTGTTTTAGGCTTTCATTTTATTTCTTGGAGGATTTTTAGGCTTAAAACCCGCGCGCGAGGGCCCGCAGGTGTACCACTGCTAGCCTACGGACCCCGACTTTTTCTCAATGGGGAAAAAGTCAGGGGTCCGCACCTTCCATGTAGGCAAGGTGCGAACCCACACACTGTGTCTAACCCGGAGGGTGCGGTCCCCACTGCAAGGGTTTTTAACCCAAAAGTTCTCAAAGTTCGCCCAAAAAAAATAATTTCTAGCATTCTAATTTATCTTTTAACTTGATGCAGAGAGTACATCATGCTAGATTGGCATGAACGAGAGCATGAGGACGTGGATGCTGCCGCATGGAATCATCAACCTTCGCTTGATGCTTTGAAGGCATGCGGCTTGTACAAATTCTGGGCCATACCTGGCATGAGGGCTCAGGTGGATTTCTTACAGTGGCTGGTTGACAGATGGAGCATACAGGACCAGTGCTTCTTCATTGGTGGCCACCAGCTCGAAATCGAGCCGGCAGACATATATTTTTTGATTGGTTTGCTTAAGAGAGGTGAAGACTTGAATCTATTCGGGGCTAGGCCAAGTGGTCAGTCTGTCGATAGCCTTCGTCTAGAGTTCTGCAACAGCCAGGCTAGAGACAAAAGGATAGACATAAAAACCATATCCCTTCCTGAACTCATGGTGATCGTGTTTACTGTCACCAGACTTTGCGGGAGTTCCGCATTACATATTGCCACTGGATCCCAGATGCGTATGGCAGTTGACAGCTTTCGAGGCACCATCTTCAACTAGTGCGATGCTATGTTGGCCAATGTGAAAGGCCAACTGACCAGAGCCAAGAACGGACAACTAAAGACCTTTGGTTATGGGGCTTTGGTTGTGAGCTTTGGTCTGGAGAGGGTTCCCATGTTGATCCCACAACACCTTACTGTTGGAGCTGGGCTTCCTCGAGAGCCCAAACTGATGCGATGGGTCGCAGTTATGGCCCGTCATCCGGACGAGGGGACAAAGGTTGTTCGATTCAAACCTGAGTATTTCCAATGGTTGGAAAACCAGGTTTTCTCTATTCAGGACTTCCCTTACGCTGGGGTAGATTTTCGTGGTGACCCAAACATGGCTCTTCCACCAGGAGAGCAGTGGGATGACTTAGGTAAAATCATTTTCAACATTTTTCCTATTTTAATTTTTTTATTATTTTTCCATCGTCCCAAATCTAATAGTAAAAGTTTCAAATGCAGATGTGGGTCCACAACGACCAGCCGTTCTCTGGCCTTATGAAGAGGAAACAACCAGTTGCAACCGCGCCAGCCCCACAGGACGAATCAGCAAAGGTTTTGGCCGAGTTGGAGGGTCATCTCGAGCGCTTGACAGGAGATATTCCAGAGACCACTATAGATGACATTCCTCGTCGACTTCAGCGCTATGTGATTGGGGTCCTAGGACGTTTTAGGAGGTTCCTTTGCAAGGTGGCCCGTGCAATGGTTTCTTATCGAGATCACCACTAGTGATAGGATGATTGCCTATTGTGGGCACATATGACATTTTTGTTTTTTGTACTTATCATTTTTGCCAATCATAAGGTGTTTTTCAACCTATGATCGAGGACGATGTATTTTTTGACACACTCCTATATATATATCACTATTACTGGCTTATCTTGTAAATCATGTTATGGAATGGTTTTAAATTTACATGTATGATTATTGCAAATGTCTACTTAACATTCGAGAAGCAATTGCATCTGCTAATGTATTTAAAGATCTTGGAATATGATGATATTCAATATAATCAAATTCACGTTCCAAGAGACGCACTCTCAAAAATAATCTTAATAACACTGGATTTCTAATGGCATACACTCTATTAAGCTGTAATACAACAAGTTCAGAATCTAACCTCACTATCAAACTCCGAATCCGAAATGAAATAGATTCAGATAATAACTCAATCACTGCACTATACTCGGCAATGTTGTTCGTTGTTTTCCCGAGGCTTACCCCATGCATAGATACTAACTCGTTAGAGGGCGAATAGATAACCCAAGCTGCGGAAGAAATGTTCCGTGTATTACGACAAGCACCATCAGCGAAACCAATGTATGTTTGGAGAGGCATCGACATCTGCAATATCAAGAGTAAAACCAAGATAAGCAGGAATAATGATGAAAAAACACTCTCTAAGCTAAGCACACTGTTTAAACTAAAACACACCAGCTAGAAAGAAAAGCTATCCTAACTAAAAATCTCCATACCCATCCTTTAAGCATAATACCTCTTCAAGTAAAGACCATTTCTAGGTTTACCCAAGAGTCCCCGTCAAAGTCTACCAATTCATAGGCCCCTTTTGCTAGCTTTCGCTTGACAACATAGGGACCATGCCACATAGGAACGAATTTTCCAGCGCCTAATTTATCATTAGCTTGATCGTAAACTAAGACTAGATCTCCTTCCGAAAAATTTCGAGGGGTCACATTTCGATCATACTGAGCTTTCATACGTTTTGCGTGAGTCTCGATCACCGATGCAGCATCACGTCGATTCTCATCTAATTGAGCCAAGTATAACAAACGCTTTTCCTCTTCGGAAGTGGCTAGAAGTAACTCGATGGCCATTTGCAATGATAGGATTTCGCATTCAATGGGTAACACAGCTTCCAGACCATAAACTAGTTGGAAAGGAGTGAACCCTGTTGATGTGGTTACTGAAGTTCGGTACGCCCAAAGCGCTGAAAATAGCATGTTATGCCAATTTGATCGATGAATCCCAATGATTCGTCGGATCATGATGACTAAGACTTTGTTGATGGATTCAACCAGACCATTAGCTTGTGGATAATAAGGGATTGAACTATCGTGACGCAAACCAAGCTGGCCTGTAAGTTCGGTCATCATAACGTTTCGAAAATGAGGCCCATGATCAGTGATTATCGCTTGTGGGATACCAAACCTAGAAATTATATGATTGAATACGAAAATTACAGTTGTCTTGCCGTCTGCCTCAAATGTAGGCATCGCCTCGGCCCACTTGGTAAAATAATCTACCGCAAGGATGATATACACATGCTCCCCGGCCGAGTGAGGGTTACATGTAATAAAATCGATACCCCATTTGGCAAAAGGACCAATGGCAATAATAGGGTGGAGAGGAGCAGGTGGAGCGCGCATCTTTCGATCAAAAATTTGGCAGTTGTGGCATTTTCGGACCGCGGTAATACAATCTTTAAACAAAGACGGCCAGAAGTAGCCAGCGAATATCTTTTGGGCTGTGGCATACCCAGACATATGACTGCCACACGCTCCAGAGTGACAGTCATTTAGAACCCTTTCAGCTTCCTCGTGAGTTAAGCAACGTCAGAAAACAGAGTCCGGCCCACAGCGATAAAGAGTATCTCCAATAATCCTGAATTGTTGGGACTGGAATCGTATTTTCCGACGTTCCGACCTTGAAATTTCTGGCCGAAAGGATTGTGTCTGGAGATAAATGATGATATCCCCATACCATGGATCTAAAGTGCTGGTTAGAAACAAGGATTTGTCCGCAATGGGCTCCTCTGCCACAGTTTTCGTGTCAGCATGTAGGAAGTCACACATTGACTCCGCAAAAACTAAAGATTTCTTAGACTTAGATTTCTCAAATTCCAAGTCGAACTCCTGCAGGATAACAATCCATTTAGAGTACTTGCCCCCTAGCAATTGCTTGGTCAAAATGTAGATCATAGGGTTGCAATCCGAAATGACTGTAGTTTTACGTAGTAAAATGTAGTGACGAAAACGTTGGACAACTTGAACAGCTGCCAATGCCAATTTCTTCACATGTGAGTATTTTAGCTTAGTTGGATTTAAAGTTCGACTAAGGTAATATATCACATGTTCAGTTCCGAATTCATCTTCCTGAACTAAGACCATTCCAATAGTGGAATGAGAGGCGGCGAGATACAAGAAGTAATCCTGGTTGTAATTGGGAGGATGCAATAACGGTGCATGGGTCAACCCGTGTTTTAGTGCATCAAAAGATTTCTGAGCTATCTCATCCCAATAGAATGGAGTATTCTATTTCAACAACCGGGTAAAACCCTTTGTAACCTCGGCGTAGTTAGGAATGAATCGTTGTAAAAAGTTTGCTTTCCCTTGCAAACTTTGGAGTTGGTGAAGACTCGAAGGAGGAGGAAATTTGACAATAGCTTCGACCTTCGAGGGATCGACGCGAATGCCGATTTTCGAAACTACAAACCCCAGCAATCGACCTGTTCCTATACAGAAAACACATTTTTGTGGGTTCAACCGAATCCGATAATGCCTACACTTCATAAAGATTGCTCGTAAATAGACGAGGTGCTCAGCTCGATGTAATGAATGAGCTGGCAAGTCATCAAGATAGGGTTGCACAATGTGCTTGATGTCATGAAACGCATAAGACATGGCCCTTTGAAAAGTTGCTCCGCCATTCTTGAGCCCAAAAGGTAACTTGCAATAAGCAAATGTCCCCCATGGACAAATGAAAGTCGTTTTTGGTTGATCGGCAGGTAGAATATTGATTTGATTGTATCTGGAAAAGCCATCCATGAAGGAGAATATTTCTCTGCCGGCACAATCATCAATGATTTGATCGATATAGGGAGTTGGGTAATTGTCCTTTGGACAAGCTCGATTAATGTCCCTATAATCGATGCATATTCTTATTGTTCCTTGCTTTTTGTTAACTGGAACAATATTCGATACCCAATCCGTTAACGGGATCAGATAAATGAAACCTACTTTGAGTAATTTTTCAACTTCTGCTTTAATTGCAGCAGCTTTTCTTGGGTGAATCTCACGCAAACATTGCCGGACGAGTTTAGCGTCCGGGTAAGTATTGATCTCATGAACAACAATCGTGGGATCAATTCCTGGCATTTCCTCATAGGACCAGGCAAACACGTCGCGGAATTCTTGAAATAGGGCCTTCTATATTTGAATTTCGTCATCTGTACATGAGGCACCTATATGAATGTTCTCAACAATTCCAGGCTTAACCGAAATGTCAATAGGAATAGTTCGAGAGATGTTTCCCAAATTTAACTCTGAATCAGGATGTTTCATTGGATTCTAAGGTTCCTTGACATATTCAGTCATAAAAATTGATGAAAAATCATTTTCAAAATGATCATTCTCGGGTAGAAACGAAGATCTGTGATGGAGGTCTTCCCATGGTAAATCATCTACACATAGGATTTCACGAATTTGCTCATCAGAGTGAACAAGTTCAGAAAACGTGATTAAATCCGAGCTTGATGTGAAAAGTGATTCCTCACGGACCACATTCATGAAGTCAATTTCGGTTGAAGATGGGTCGGTAAACGATTGCACGGCCTCATACGCAATTTCATATGGACTCAAAGGCATGACATCACCAAATGAGTCTATCTCAGATTCAGAAGGAATGATCCAAGGATCATCATAAACAATGGTGTCTGATGTAATCATATGAATGGTTGCAAATGAAGACGATGCGTTGATTGGAGGAAAAGGAAAAGCTCCCAGTAAACCGGCATCTTTAACTAGTCCTACTCCAACATCCTTATACGGGATAGTCGTTTTACCGACATGTTGAATACTTTCAGAAGAGGTTGGGTCAGATGAAAAGTAAGCCAGCTGGTCTATTGTTACGATCTTTCCATTATGAGGAAACTTTATAACCCGAAAGACCGATGAAACGACCGCTGTCATAGCGTAAGACCAACTTCGACCCAATAGAAGGTTGTAATCTAGAGGGGCATCAACCACCTCCACATCTAGATTAATAGTTTTTCCTTCAACCCCTATAGGAAAATCCTGTAGAATGCCAAAAGGATGAAACCCACGGCCATCAAAGGCCTTTAAAATCGTCGGGGATTGATTTAGCGAAGGAGAACCAAGCGATCTCCAACACTGTATCGACATAATACACATTGAGGCTCCCTCATCAATCACAGTCCGATGAATAGGTCTGTTTTTTACTATCACTGGAATCTAGAAAGCCATTTGATGAGGTAAGCGTGGTGTACTATTTTCTAGATCGAAAATTATTAGGTTCGAGTCCTGAACGTCAACAACTCCTATAGCCGACAAAAGTAATTTACGATGTGCTGGACATGATTGCAGCACTTCCAAAGCCGACATTCTGAGGGTGAAACAGCTAAATCCTCAACAATGTTATAGTTCTGAGCCACTCTCGCATGTGGATTGAAAGCTGACTTTTGAAGTATACCCTTGGCGGGCGGTTTGATTACCAAGTCTGGATTAGGTTTCTTGATCTGTAGTGGATCGGAACCAAGAGCTGAGGTTGATGGATTAGAATGAGAAGATTCTGCTTCTTTACCATCAACATGACTTTTACTACCATAATCATGCGATCGAGTCGCAATCCTAACATGGGACATCATCAGGATGGGTTCTTCATTGGCACTCGAGGAAGAACCTATCATCTTACTATCTTGAGCTGGAAAAGGATCCTTCAAAACAGCAGGCATTTGGGAACATTTGACAATCTTCGCAACCTTTGCACGATGAGGGCAGTCCCTTGTAAAATGTTCATCGTCACAAATGAGACAAGGATAACGAGGTTTTCGTTTTTCATCATTGGATTCCGCTTTTTCAGGTTTCTCCTTTGAATTTTTGTCTGTTTTATTCTTCTTCTTCCCTTTCTTCTTGCCACTGGATTTTGATTTGGTTGTAGATGACTCTACAACGTGAATATCGGTAGAAATCTCCACAGCAAAATCTCCTGTCTGGGAATCAGGCAAGGTTATGATAGGAGAAGAATTCTTGGAAGACTTCTTCTTACTCTTAGTGTTAACCATACCAATCATACCATCAGCGGCATGAGATCCCGAAGGAGCTGCAGCGATTTGATTTTTCTTGGGAAGATCGGGGATTTTCTTGTGTAACGTACCTGACTGAGTATAGACCAAGTCAAGGTATTGTGCCTGAGCAATTACTTACTCCTCAGTAACAACTTCGGCTTTAGCTACATCTTCAGTGATCTTTGGCAACAAAGACTTTACAAACCACTCAGCCAAAATCTGATTCGGAATAAAAACCTTCACTAAACGCCGTCGACGTCTCCACTCATGAATATGATCTGAAATGTAAGTGGACGTCGATTGCTTTAACGAAGTTAACAATTCCGTGCCATTGTCATATCTAACTGGCAACTGAAAATGAGTTAAAAACGAGGTAGCTAACTGACTAAAATTATAAAAAGTGCCTCGCGGTAACTCAATGTACCACTTGGCCGCAAGACCAATTAGAGTGTGCTGGAAAAGTCTTAGACGGATTGAATCATCTGAAATGGAGTTAGACGCACACCAGAGGTGATAAGTCATCACGTGGTTCGACGGGTCCTCTCCTAATTTGCCTTTGAACTTAGGAATATCACTAGGCAAATTATTCGGCATTGGTGGCCAATTGATGGGATCGTTCATTAGGCGCGACAAGTCAGGCAAGTCCAAAGTTTCAATAAATGGTAATTGACAATTAGGGTTCCTAAAACTCTGGGTCATGAGACCAGCCCCAGGAGGAGGATATCCGGGATAACTAGGAATAGGAATTGCATTTGGGATATTGTATCCTCCCGGAAAACTAGGATTAACCGGATTGTACTGGGGTTGCTGAGGTTGTTGATATGTGTACCCAGGGTACGGTTGATATTGATAGAGTGGCTACTGCACAGCAGGACCGAATTGGTATTGTCCCTGGTACGGTTGATAAGTAAATTGTGGCTGACTTGTGACAACCGTACTTGAACCAGGTTTTCCTATAGGCATCTGAACCGAAGTTTGAATCGTGGATCCAGACGGTGGTAAATATATCTGAGGAGTAGATACAGGAACAGTAGAAACCAGAGCTGTCGATACTCCAGAAGTAGGTGGGGTAGATTTAATAGATGTTGCGGCAGTTGCAGCAGTCGTTTGAGGCGGAGTACGAGGCGTACTAGGCCCAGGCTGAGAAACTACCGAAGGCACAAAAGTTTGAATATTAGACTGGACAGGTTGCTGGGGTGTACCGGAAACTAAGGGTTATCCAGTTTGAGATGACAACTGTACATTTGGCTGCAACACCTGTTGAGTTTGCGATAGATCCTACACTAAATTCATTCCGGGGTACGGACCCATAACAGGTTGATAATATTGAGGACCATAACCGGGTTGAGGGTAAGATTGATAATTCAAAGGCACATTTCCCATTCCTTGAACATATGATTGACGGGAGGGTGGTTGGAAACCTTGGTTCGAGTACTGACCTTGGGGTTGATACCCTTGAGGCACGTACTGATACTGGGGTTGACCTTGAGGTATAAATTGATACTGGGGTTGACCTTGGGGTACATATTGAGTCTAGGGTTGACCTTGGGGTACGTACTGCCCCGCAGGTATGTACTGTCCTTGAGGTTGCCCCCTAGGTGCAAATTGGGTACCTTGAGGTTGCCCCCCAGGCAATAATTGAGGCTGCCCCCCAGGCGGTAACTGGCCACCTTGAGGTTGAGGATTGGGAATAGAACCTAACATCATGAGAATATCTTCTACGCTCAACGGCTTAGTACCATTGCTTCCAGTTAATAACCCTTGTTTAATGGGTTGAGGAGATGTTCCTGAAAAAGTACGAGAGAGTGACTCATACCCAGAGGGAACAAAAGGACCGCCGTACAAAAAGGTTTCGGGCGATTGAGTAAACATGGACGACTGTCTTGACATATTTAACGGAGGATAATAACCTCTAGGTGTTGGGTGATAAGGAACACGAGGTGGTGAAAAACTTAACCCTGGGTTTTCTAAAAAATTAGTCAAAGAAAGATACCAAGTACTGCTCCTAGGTGGACTGTAAAAAATTGATTCACGCTCCCTTAGCTCAATGACAGGTTGATTTTCAGGGATAGGGATGCCTACTTCTTCCGGAGTAGCAAGTTCTTCAATAGCTATGAGTCCAGAAGGAAGATCTTGGGTGATTACTCTTTCTACCCTAGGTGAACCAGGACCACTAGAAGCTGGAGAAGCAAACCCCGATGTTGGAGTAGCAGCAAATTCACTTTTAGGTTCAGATATTTCAGGTTCCTCACCTATATCACTAGTAGATGAAAAGCTACCAGTAATTTCGGAAACGGATACTGATTGCGGATTATAATCTGCTACTAAAGCTTGAAAATCAGGATGTACCACCAAAGAAGACTCTCCTTCTTCAGGTGACCCAACTCTACTGTCTCTAGGAGTTACGAGGACTTTCAAACCTTCAAGCTGGCTCGGTGAAAACTCAGGAGGTTGGCCCCGAAGTCTACGGGACTTCCTCGATAATTCAGCCACGGTTAAAAACTTTTAACTACTTCACACGCAAACAAAGTAAAATCTCAATGAAAACCACCTAAAGCCTCTAAAGAACCAAACAAATTTGAATCACACGCCTAAAGAATCTAGGAGATCAAACACACACAAATAGTAACTTTCCGTACTGAAAACACTAGTTGGTGACGAAATCCAACATCGCAGAGTTCAATATAGAAATGGCAGTTGGAACAGTTACCCTGGCAACCTGCTTAATGAATAGACTGGCACAAGTTTCTCTACTTAACCGTCTCGAGTGAAGAGAACCCCCCAGAAAATCCAAGTGAGTCTAGCCGACGTCTGCTCCAGGTACAGTGGGATCTTCCCACCACTGTCACCTTAGGAAGAATCCTAAAGAATATGGCCACTAAGGTTACCAACTGAAACAAATATACCTGGGGGAACAGTCTACGATCTGATACGCACTCAAGGGCAGAGTAGCAAGCTCAATCCCCTTGAAGGCTCCTTGACATAATCCAAGGTTTACCAACACATGACCCTAGGCTCCTCGACAATGGTTAATCCGAGGTTTACCGTTTTTAATACGTGAATATCTGGCGTCGTTCCCAATGAGGAAGGATTGATTCCCACACTGGTTCGGACACGATCTCATGCTTCCCTTTTAAGAGGAGCTTTCCCAGAGCATAAATGCAACAATTGGATTTCTTCCCTACCACAAGATACAACTACTTGTTTGTTTTTACTGTCTTGGAGAGTTAATTACTCTCCTACTCCAAGACACTAGCCTAAGCTATGTTGGTGTATCAGAGCCATAGAAATAAAAATGTTACTAGTTGAATTTTACTTTAAGCGTTATTTTTATTGGTTTTTGTTTAAGTCAAAAGGTGCGGAGATGAAACTCGTGGTATGAAGACTCGACTCAAAATCACTAAAAATGCACCTAAGATGATTTAAACAATCTTTTCTCTTCGATGAACTTCTAGCTAGGAAAGAGTTTGAGAATGCAAAATACTTTGTAAACACAAATCTTTCTTAACACGCAAATTAAAAGAAGAGATTTTGTCCTTTCCAATGCACTCAAAACGAGACAACTAGTTATTTCACAAAAATTTCCCTTTTCTTTTCAAAGCACTCAACCACTACAAAAAACAAACTTTTTCCAAAAGAGATTTTTTTTTAATTTTATATAAAACACTCAAAACTTATGCAAACAACTGACTTTGAGATCTATAAACTATAAAAACCTATTTGAATTCAAAGCCTACAAGATGTATTTTTAAGGATGTTTTACTTAGCTAGATATAAGCTAAGGACCAATTTATGCAGAATCACAAATTAGTCAAAAACAACCAATTTTGTTTTCTTTTAAAAAATGAAAATCCAAACTTTTAAACACAAGCTTTTCGAAGTTTTGTAAAGATAAAACACAAAGCAGATTCCTCAACAAGGGTAGATTTCATAAATGGTCAGACTCATAATAAGGTTGGTAGACACCAAGGTGATCTGAGGTCCCTACAACTTCTAAGCTCAGAGCTACTACAAGACCAAAACGAAAAACAAACCCAACAAGCAAAACTCCTAGGAATTTCAGCTAAAACCCTAACATCAATGAAATCAACCTAAGGAAAGCTTCTGACAGGTTATATGCAGGTCTAGGCAATAGACAATAACTTCTAAACAAAAACTAAGCTGATTAACAGAGGAAATCTTAGGTTTTTCAAAATTTTGACAGGGTCCGCAGGCCCACAGTTAACACAGGTGTGGTACCACTCTGTGCTAAAAGCAAAAGTGCGGATATGTACGCACTGTGTCAAAAGGCTAGGGTGCGGTCCTCTCCCAAAGCTATGAAAAATGAAAAATAACCCTGGATCTACAAACTCTACCTAATTCCACACACAACAAGCCAAAAACACAGTTTCTCAGGTCAAAGTAAAAACAAGGAAAAAATCAAGTCCCCAACGGAGTCGCCATTTTGTCACACGGAATAAGTCGATCTTGCAGACAAGATAGACCTTCCTAGAATCTAAAGAAGACCTAATGACAAGCAAACCAATCACACACTATCTTTCTCTAAATATGCTTTTATAAACAAAGGCAAACAAGTGTTTTAGGCCTACCTTAGGTCCAACGCAAGTTTGTGGATGCCCTCGCTCCTTCAATCCAAATGAGTTCCCTTGTCGCGAATCTGCAAACACAAATAAGCAAACAAATTAAATAGCACCTGAAAAGCCAATATCATAAAACATATTTAACATGAAAGTCAAGGAATTCATGAAACAAATGACATGAGACAATTTGTTGAGAAAAATGAGTTTGATTGTATTAATTCAAATCAAGAAGAACTTTACAACCTGTGCCTTGACACTGTACAAGCTCCTCCTAGGGTCTAGCAAGAAGTCTCCTCTACTTTGACAAGTTTCACTCTCTTCCCAATGAAGCCAAAAAAGGTATGTGATATCTCCTCTTAAGCTCAACTAGGAAGTCTTAATTTCACCAGCATTTACCCTAAAAAATGTTCAGCTTCTAACCTCCCTACCAACCAGCCCAATGCCTGAATTTATAGTGCAATGGAGGGAAGTTACTAGGTCCTCCTTCAAAGGGATAAAGCCCTCCTTCAAAGGGATAGCTCCTCTCATCAAGGGATTAGCTCCTTCTCTTTTGGGATGCATGAACCACCTAAGAGCGGCCAATCCACGTCAAAATTCCTTCTAGAATCATCTAGAATTTACCCAAAGTGAGTTTTTTAGAATAAACTTGCGCCTTTTTGACTTTCACAGGGGTTTGCACCCACACCTTTAGGGACAGAGCGGGCAGGTCCGCAGTTTTTGTAAACAGAAGGTGCGGGACCGCAGGTAATAGTGAGAGAAAGTACGGAACCAGAGTTTCATTGATTTTCAATGTCTTTCTCCCATTTTCAAAGCATGACTTGAAGATCTGAGGTTTGAGACTTGCTTAGGAGGACAGTACAAGTGATGATAGACCCATACTGACTGCAAATAATCATGGTGACGATATTTTTGTGTAACAAACCTTGTCACTAAACTTGATGCTCTGCCTCTTCCCTTTCTCAACTTTCTTCTTGATCTTGAATTTCCCGCTTCGGCTCCTTCTAGAGAAACTCAGTCTCTATCCTTCACATTGTTTCTTCTCGACTTATCCTAGAGAATCTCGATCTCTATGATCTTACCGAACTCATCTAGAGAATCTCAGTCTCTAGTCTTGATCTCTATCTCGATCACCCAAAACAAGTATTCCAGAAGAACCTTTTCTTCATTGACCAGAGAAGAATCCTTCCTTCACAATCCCCAGAAGTAACTCTCCTTCACTAACCCCAAAAGAAAGTCTCCTTCACTATACCCAGAAGAAACCTCCTTTACTATACCCAAAAGAAACCTCCTTCGATATTCTTCTTCGCACTTCTACTGCTGGGCTGTCCTTCACACTTCTTCTTGATTGAATAGCTTGTTGACTTGCTTGCCTCTAGGTGAGGCCAAGTTTAGCTATATATACACATTTCCACATGTCCTTTACGCTGACATGATCATAAGTAGTTAGGCTAACTTCTTCTAGCAGTTTCTTCCATCGTTGTAGGCCGACTTGAAGAGGATAAGTGACAAGGTCTTGGAGGATACTTTACATAGACAATTTTGACCTTTTACAAAGTGTAACATGACTTCATTACATGAAAACGACTCTATCCTTTTATGACTAGATGACAAATAATTCCTAAATACTCTCAATGGGAGTCTTGACTCAAAAATAAAATATATTTCTCATGAAGCCCATGAAGCAATCAATACAATAATTTTATTATTCTTCTTTACATATCATTACATAAAATCATAATTACATGTCATTATGAAGGCCAAACCTAGTTACTCTTTTCAACAGAACCAACCACATAAAAAGAAGAAATGAATCCAACCATATCTCGTAATACATTGGTTGGAATTAACACTCCCCAAACTCTCTATAGAAGGATATATATAGAAGAAAAAGGTAATAGTGTTGATTGAGTTGGGTAGTACCCATAATTTGATTCATTGTAAGATAGCCAATGAATTAAATTTGTTTCTATATCTGCACCAAAGTGTCAAGTGATGGTTGCAAATGAAGGAACTATAAATTGCTCTGGAAAGCGTCATAATATCAAGATAAACATGGGGGAATATGTATTGAATAATCCAATTATTTCCATTCCAATGGGTGGTGTTGATGTTGTACTAGGAGTCCAATGGTTACAATCTTTGGGGATGATAACTTTTAATTTTCAAGAACGTTTCTTGAATTTTTTTTGGAAAGGAAAGGAAATTGAATTAAGGGGCATCACAGGGAAACTAGGGAAGATAATTAGCTCTAATGGAATGATAAGTATTTTTAAGAAAGAACAATGGGGCGTAATTGCATAATTATTCTCACTAGAGGTTCAAATATCGAAACTATCTATTTCTCCAGGAAGTGCTCCTCCAAACATCAGACCTTACAGATATCCCTATGCCCAAAAGAGTGAAATTGAACATATGGTTGCGGAAATTCTTGAGGCTGGTATAATTCAACCTAGTAAAATTTCTTTCTCTTCTCCAATAGTATTAGTGCACAAAAAGGATGGATTATGGCATATGTGTCCAGATTATAGGGAGCTCAATAGGCTCACTATTAAAGATAAATTTTCCATTCCTGTCATTGATGAATTGTTGGATGAATTACATGGATAAATTTACTTCACCAAGATAGATCTATGTTCAGTATATCATCAAATTAGAATGAAGACTGAAGACATTTTGAAAGCAACATTTAGAACCCATGAAGGTCATTACGAATTTTTGGTCATGCCTTTTGGCCTTACTAATGCACCTTCCACATTTTAAGGTTTGATGAATTCCATTTTCAAACCCTTCCTTAGAAAATTTTTGTTAGTATTTTTTGATGATATACTAATCTACAATAAGTCTTCGAAGGATCATATTCAACATGTTAACAGGGTTCTCAAAATATTGGAGGAGAAACAATTATATGAAAAAACCTCCAAATGTTTCTTTGGAGTATAGGAGGTGGAATATTTGGGTCATATTACACCTCATGAGGGTGTTAAGGTAGACCCAAACAAGATTAAAGCCATTAAGGTATGGAAAATTCCCATAACCATAAATCATTTTCGAGGATTTCTCGGGTTGACAGGGTATTATCACAAGTTTGTTAAGAACTATGGGAGAATAGAAACACCTCTAACAACATTACTAAAGAAAGATGCATTTACTTGGGCTTTAGAGGCAACTAAGGGCTTTCAACGTCTTAAAGAGTCAATGTGCCAACCACTGGTCTTAGCTACACCAGGCTTCACAAAAACCTTTGTTGTGGAATGTGATGCCTCAGGAATGGAATTGGTGTTGTTTTAATGCAAGAAGGAAGACCCACTGCTTTTTAAAGTCATCCAATCAAGGGAAAGTATTTACACAAGCTTATTTATGAGAAGGAAATGTTTGCAATACTATGTGCACTAAATAAATTGCATCCTTATATAATGGGAAGACAATTCAAGGTAAAAACAGATCACGATAGTTTTAAATACTTTTTGGAACAAATATTATCTTCATAAGAGTAGTGAAATGGGTCACCAAGATGTTGAGTTATGACTTTGGAATCATCTACAAAAAAATGGAAGCAAAATGTTGTTGCAGATTCACTCTCAAGAAAGGATGAGGATGTGGAAGCATTTCTCTGTGCCATTTCTATTATCCAACTTGATTGGATAACTGAAGCAAGGGATGAATGGAAGAATGATGAAGAGATGTGGACACCCATTCAAAAGTTACAGTAAGATCCTAGTACATATGATACATTTATCTGAAAAAAATGATTCATTATGGTACAAAGATCGCTTATATCTCTGTAAGAATTCCCAACTCAAAAAAAAGATTCTTTTGGAATTGCACACCTCCCCCTTAGGAGGGCACTCTGGAATTTTAAAAACTTACCATAGGGTCAAGAAGGAATTTTTTTTGGATGGCCTTAAATCTTATATTAGAATTTTGTGGCAGAATGTTTGGTTTGTCAACAAAATAAAGTTGAGACAATTAATACCTCGGGTTTGTTACAACATTTAGCCATTCCAAGTCAACATTGGTAGGAGGTCTCAATGGATTTTATTATAGGTTTACCCAAGTCTGAAGGAAAGAGTGTCATCATGGTGGTAGTTGATAGACTTACCAGGTATGCAAACTTTTGTGCATTACCTCATCCTTTTAAAGCTAGTACAATTGCTACTGCATTTATGGAAACAATTCAAAAGCTACATGGAAACCCAAAGATTATTGTAAGTGATAGAGATACCATTTTCACTGAAAATTTTGGATGGAAATGTTTTCTTGTGTCGGTACTCAATTAGCTCATATTATCATCTTATCATCCTCAATCTGATGGGAAAATTGAGTTAGTGAAGAAATGCTTGGAAGGATACCTTCATTTCTTTGTATCATATAAACAAACACAATGGGTCAAGTGGATACCTTTGGCTGAATCGTGTTATAACACTTCCTTCCATACTACAACAAAAATGACCCCATTTATGGCACGTTATAGATATCATCCTCCATCTATCACATCATCTTTAAGAGAAAATTATAAAGTTCAAGTAGTGGAAGATGACATCAAGCATCAATAACAAGTTCTCCAACTCTTAAAGGATAACCTCACTCTATGTAGAATTGAATGAAACAATAGGTGGATGAACATCGTAGTGAAAAATGTTTTAATGTAGGTGACTGCGTATTTTTACGACTACAACCATATAAACAAATGTACCTCAATGAAGCTAAGAAGGATAATAAATTATCACCCATGTACTATGGTCCTTACAAGGTGTTGCAAAAGATTGGTACTATGGCATACAAATTAGAGTTGCCTACATCTTCCCGAGTACACCTAGTTTTCCATGTTTTATGCTTAAAGAAGGTTATAAGTGACAAGTTCCTAGTTCAAACAATATTGCCAGAAGTTGAAGAGGAAGGAAAAATCATATGGGATCTTCAAGTAGTCACAGAAACAAGAACCTGAAAGCTATGGAATCGATAAATTCTATAGTATCTCATTAAGTGGAAGAACTTACCAGTTGAAGATTCCACGTGGGAGGATGATAATTTCATACAAAAACATCTAGAACTACTCAAGCATTGAGGACAACACTTTTTTTGAAGGAGAGGGGCATGTTAGGTCCCTATAATACTAGTGTAGCCCATTTATTGTCATTGTTAGTGTAGCCCCCTATTGTTATTGTTGTGCCCACGTAACCCCCATATTGTTATTGTTGTGCCCCATAGAAGCCCACAATTGTTATTTTTGGTCCTTACATTATTATTGTTATGTAGGATCTAATGATATTGTGATCTCTTAGAATCCTATATATACCAAGGAGGTTTTGTCATTTGTATCATCCAATAATTTTTCATTTATGAGATGTAAAGGAGGTTTCCCCCTCGAAGAGGATATTTTTGAAGTCATTGATCTATCTTTTCCTATAATTTGTCAGCTAGTTGCATAATAAAATCCATAGTCAACCCTTTAACCACCATAAGGAACGATAATGGGGATAAAGGGTAACCCCTCTCTCAAGCCCCTATCAAGTCTAAAAAAACTAAGCAAGTTATTAAGATAGAGAAATACACAGAAGATATACAAATGATTATTAAAACCTAGGTGAATTGTCATCATCCTTTAATATAGCTAATTAACCCTTACATAAGCCTTTGAAAGATCTAACCCTGCATGTGATGTTTATCATTATAAAATGTAGCCCCTCCTCAACCACACCAATAGCTTCATGCATTTTTGCTACTTGCTATGGATCCAAATTACTAATTAGAAATGTAATTAGAAAGAAAAGCCTATATTATTCTCAAGGCTATATCTTTTGCCACTACCTTTATATGCAATTGCATAGAAAAATAGACATAAATTTCTCAAAAGAAGAGGGGTCATATAATTTGGGTATTAAGTCTATAAAATTTGTGTTAAAGATAGAAAGCATCTTCCCAATCCTCCTAGATTCATAAAAACTCTCAAAGGTACCTTTTAATTACCTTAGATAAATTGAGAAAGAGTTTAATGGGCCATGCATTAGGCTTTGGACTATTATCATTTTAAAAAAATTGAAGTGCATATATGGCTCCTCTTTACAAATATCCTCCAGTAATCTCTCACTCTCTACTTCATTAACAAAATGGAGAAAAAATGTAGTCATTATTACAACTTCAACTATTGAAACCCTATTTTTGGCTTGAAAAATATCATTATTATGTTTATACCAACTCTTGCAATATATTGAAAACTAGAAATCGTTAAACCATCATTTATGTTAACATTCCATAGGGTATTAACATTCTTCTCATGAATGATGTATTAATGGGAAAATTTGTATTTTCATCCCCTATATCTAGCCAAAGCTCTCTACTCTTAACCTCCATGCTACTTCCTTGTTCACGAATATATTTATTTTCCTTTGCTCCAAATGATTAACCCCTAACTTGAACTTCTCATTGGGATATCTAGTCATTTCATGAGAATATTATGCATTTATATGTCTCAACAACAATGATTTCTTTCTCCTCCTTTATTTTTTCTCATGTGCCAAATATAAAGCTTCTTGTTTAATCATCTTCATATTTTCCTCAAATTGAATAGTAATTTGCAGTGGTATGATCCGGATTATCCACAGTTTTGTGTTCATTCTGTCGACTTTTCAATAGGGACAATGGGAGTGAAATTAGTGGAAATTGGCTTCCCCTGATCAGACAAATAAACCCCTCCAGTCCTTTGGAAGCATAGTTTCAGGGTTTTCATTTTAATTAATTAAATAAATTTAATTAAATAAATTAAAATAGAAATTAAATAAATAAAAATAAATAAAAATTAAAAATTAATTTATTAATTAGTTGGACGAATGATTAATAACTTAAAGAGCATGCCGCTGACATAAAGAATGAAAGATCCTGCTCATCGGCCCTTGCGTAGCACTCGTCCAAGACCAAACATCATGTGTGTTTGGAAGACGCCAGGGTAATTGCAAGAGAAGACAACTATCATAAAAGGAAAATCAGAGAGGCCATTGAAATTATGAAGTTTCCTCAAAACCTCAACAGGGACAATGGGAGTGAAATCAGTGGAAATTGGCTTCCTTTGATCAAGCAAATAAACCCCCCCGGACCCTTGGAAGCATAAGATCAAAATAAGGGGTCTTTCATTCAGTAAGTCTAATTAATTAATTTAAACAATTATATAAAATTAATCTAATTTAATTTAATTAATTATATTAATTAAATTAATGGTTTAATTAATTAAATTAAATTAATCTAATTAATTTAATTTAATTTAATCTAATTTAATTTAATTAATTTAATTAATTTAATTTAATTTAATTAATTATATTAATTAAATTAATTAAATTAATGATTTAATTCTTAAATAAAAAGAAATGAATTTGAAGTTAATCTTATGTATAATAATTTTAATTATGTATAATAATTTTAATTATATTCAAATATCAAAATCTTTTAATCAAATAAATTAATAAATTAATTTAATTTAATTTGATTTAATCTATTAAATAAAAAAAAATTAATAAAAATTTTTAATGAAAGTGAAAATTTAATGAAATTGAAAATTAAATATAAATTTAATGAAAATAAAAATAAATAAAATTTTTTAAATGAAATAATAATTTTAATCAAATAAAAATTCAATTTTAAATAATTTTAATCAATTAAAAATAAAAATTCAATTGGTATGAAAAATTTTAAATAATTTAAAATTAAATTTTTTTAAAAGAAATAATAATTTTAATAAAAAAAAATTCATTTGGATTAAAAATTTTAAATTAAAATTAAAAGAAAAATTTTAATGAAATTTAATAAAGTCTTATTAATTGATAAAAAACAAATTTATTTTATTAATTAAAAACAAAAATTTACTAACTAACCAATTTATAAATAAAATTAATAAATAAACTAATTTAATTAATAAAAAGAATTAATCAATTAAGATTTATATAAATTAAATTAAAATAAAATTATATCATGTGTCGGCCATTATATAAAATTAGGGTTCTTAGTTTATTTATATCCAGGTCGCTTGCTCTCTTCTCTCAATAATAATTTCTCATTCATATTCTTTCTGTTTTGTCCTGATGATGGACCCGCTTTGGGGTTTGAAACGTTGGCAGAATGAACAAGAAACTGTGGATAATCCGGGTCATGAAGCTACAAGAAACCTCCACAGAAGCCTAAAATCTAACAATTATAAAATTCCCCGGATGCGGGTGATTAACTGTCCAAAGGACAATCAGGTGGTGCATCATATGGGCATCTGTCAGCTCACATACGCCACGAGTCAGATCGCTTGGGAAGGGAGATGGGCCTGCAAAACTTCTTTAATGCGGCCTTTATTGTGTTCACCCGTCGTCTCGCACGCCGCGTCCTGCCGCTCCTTAAACGCTCATAGCATACCAGCTTCAATGCATTCCGCTGTCGAGTTTTTACTTCCAGTTCTGGGCGTTTCTCTGAATCCCTCTGCAGGGGTTCACAGAACTGTTAATGTGCAGAGTTTGTATGGTTATTGGGAGGTTCTGTTGCTACCCAACTCAGAGCAAGCAAAAATGCAGCATGAAAGAGTCAGGTTACTGAGCAGAAGAGGGGGCTCTGGTGGTCGAGCAGTCTCGCAGCATTCCTCCGACACTCCGAAACCTGAAAGGCGATGTCCTCCGGCAACGAGGAGCGGCAGAGGAAGGGGTCGTGGTAGATCTGGAGATGCAGTATGTGAACATGCTGCTCACCATACTGCGCGGTATCGTTTCCCTTGCTCGCTCGATAATGCTACTTTTATTATTTCCGTCTCTATTGAAAAGCTTGAAGGCAACAATAATTTGGGAGCGGCCCAAGCTGAAGCACCTGCGGAACAACGAATTGTAAATCCGGAGGAACATTTGCACCCAGTCTCGGAGAATGCTTCGTCGTCGATTCTGGCAAACCCCGCTGGCCCAGGTGTGTCCGTGCGTGGCGATCCCACCGGCTCGGTGGCCCCTCATTCGGACTCAGAGGACTCTCTTCGGTACGGGTGTCTAGTTGTTGAGGAGCCCTATACTACAGATGATGACTATTTTGGCTCAGGATCCTGCATGTCAGTGCGTCGTTACTACATATATCAGCTTTTTCATGTTTTTGTCCGTGTTTCTGTCCGTCTCAGGGCGATGTCTGTCAAATGTAATGGTTTTGTCACTGTTCAAAACTGTAATGTGTCGGAGAACTGTACTGATCTTATGTGTTTTTTGTAAAATGCCATCAACAGGCTGAACTCTCAAGGCCACGACCTTGCTGTAACTTTTTGTATCAATAATAGAAGTAGTCATATTGAGAAAAAAAAAATAACAATTATAAAATTAATATAAAATAAATAAAAAACAATAATAAAATAAAATTAATCAAAATTAATTAAAATTAATTAATTAAAAAAATTATTTTAATTAATAATTTTTTTTAATTAAATAAAATAGGAATTAAATAAAATAAAATAAAAATTAATTAATTTATTAATTAGTTGGAAAATTATAGCTTAATAGGTTAAATCTTAAAAAATGATCAAATGATTAATAACAATTAAAAAAAAATTAATTAATTAAATCAATGAAAATTTTTAAAATTGATTAATTAAATAAAAAAATTTAATTGATTAATTAAATAATAATAAAAATAAAATAAAAAGCAATAGGAAGAATTAGAATTAATTATTCAATTAAATTTAAATTAATTAATCAATTGAATAGATAAAAGCAATTGAAAGAATTATAAAATGATTACTTGATTAATTTTAAAATAAAAATTAGAATTATTAAATTAATTAAATCAAAGCTTATTAATTTAATTTAATTTAATTATATCCATTTTAATTAATTAATTAGATTCTAATAAAAATTTAATATAAAATAATTAGTCAATTAATTAAACTAAAATAATTATTAATAAAACAAATAAATTAAAGATTATGAAATATAAATTAATTAATTAATTAATTAATTGATTAATTAGAAAACTAAGGCTAAATAATAAATAATAAATATGGTAAATAACAATAAATAAATAAATAAAAATTTGAATCAGATTAAACTAATTAATCAAACTATAAACTAATAAATTAAATTATAAACTAATAAATTAATCTTTGAATAAAATAATAATAAATTAAAATAAAATAAATAAGAAATCATACATATGAGTGTCGGCTTCTTTAAAAAATTAGGGATCTAGGTTTATTTATTCCCAGGTCGTTTGACTCTTCTCTCAATAAGATTTCATTCATATTCTATTAGTCTTGATGATGGACCCTCTTTGGGGTTTGAAACGTTGACAGAATGAACACAAAACTATGGATAATCCGGATCATACCACTGCAAAAAACTTCCACAGAAACGTAAAATCTGAATAGTAATTGATACGATTGAAGACTTGTTAAATGGAACTCACTTCTTCTTAATTGATTCAATAAAATATGCCTCTATCAACAAAGAATAATTAAATTTGAATTTTGTCTCCCCATAGATGCCATTTTCAAAAAAATAGGGAAGTGATTTGACTCTCCTCTATAGCCCACTCATTGCATAATCTTCATATGGTCACTGATAGTAGCTTTTAACAAAAGGAACCTATTTAGCCTTTTGAAAACATTGTCTTCACCCTCCCTATTATTTCTAAATGTTGGTATTAACTTGATGGGATTGATATCGAATAAACCTGGCACATTCGATTTCCTCACAAAAAGATAAAAGAAAGGATTAGATCAACTTGAGTAGAGGTCCCATGAATTTTAGATTTGCCAATTGAAAATTGAGGTCACCCCGTACAATGACATTCACTTCTTTAATAGAGTTTGCAATTGTAAAAATTCTCCCATTAGCTAACCCTATTAGAGTAAAGAAAATATGTATTTAGCATTGTAATCTTTTTATCTAAAACCCAATAATATAAAACATCTCCCAATCCTTATTTAAAGGACTAGATGTTAGACTATGCTAAGACTCTTAACCTGCAACCAAAAATCAACCCACTCAATTACCCCATAACATCAACGAAAATAAAGTCTCAACCCTGAAATAATTTTCCCAATTCATCAACGATTTTGGCAATGTCACTTGAAGGCTCTTGCAAGTTTCAATATCAATATATTATGTTTTCAAACTCAACCAATCTCTTTATGTTTTGTCTTTAATAAGACCACCTAATTCTATGCAATCAAAAGATGATTTTATCATGAGGCAACCCCTACTAGGGTGTTACTAACTCTAAGAGATCACCATATAGAGTAATATTTACTAGATATCACTTCTTAAAAAAGCTTCTCTTGAACCATGCACATATTAAATATTTTTATACTACTTAGCTCATTGTTTCCTTTCCCCTCAATCTATCTTAATCCCCATTAGTTCATTAGTGTTTCTTTATGTATCTCATCTATATTGAATTGTAGAGTGTACTTCATTTCTATCAATAAAATTAATAAATGTAATAAATTATATAGAAAGCCCTTAAATTAATGAAAATGATAAATGAAAACAAATGTGTAAAATGTTGATAATAATAATATTATTACTCAATTCTATTATGATGATTATGATTAGTGTCCATTAAGATTGAATTATTTAGAATTTTATTTATGCTCAAAAGCTATTAAGAGAAACATTCCAAGATTTTCATAGTTTTGTTCAACTAAAAGGTTAGGAAGGTTGGTAGCAAGCGTAGCGAAATCTATATAAAATAACAGAGCAGTAAGAGTACTAAAAAGAGTTTTCTTTTTAAATCCTATATCCAGAATTTTGAAGATTTACAATTGTTTTCAAGCTCATAATAAGCTTTGCACCTCCCATTTATGCTTTTCTCAAAGCTATAACTCAAGTTTAACTTGTGATGGATATCAATTTTGAGATACTTGTATAAAGATAATTCCTTCAAGTTGTTTTCATACACGATGGTATCATATGTGAGATATTAAGTTTTGGTGGATAAAGAGGTATTGATGGTCATGGGAACAATTCCAAGAGGCAAAGATGTTAGGTGTATCTGACTTATTTTAATGGGAAATTTAAGAAAGCATGTGAGATGGATATTATGGCATATTTTGAATAAGAGATTTTTTTTTTTTTTTGTAGCAAAAAGGAGTGAAGGTGAAGGCCAAGCAAGAAAACGTATTCACCCCACAACCAATTAATCGTTATGTTAGTAGAAGGCACCACTCCCTTGTGGTTTTCCCAACTGGCCTAATGATAATTGCGTTTTGAAGCTTATATGTTACCATGAACCAAATCATAAAGGTTATGGTTTTGAAAGTGAGAAGAAACATGAAGGGTAAGATTTCTCTTTTTTTTCAAGAAATACATAAGGGAATGGATGTGATTTTGGCATTTAGCCCCCTTCTTGTTTGAAGATGAGATTTGGGGAGTGCCTCCAAGTGGCTACATAAATAATTTAACAATGATAATAAAAAACTCTAAGCGAATGATTATGGGTTAAAACACAAATACCTACTAAGCACAACACTTTTTCAAACTTTTACCTTTCCGAACTGAAGTCATGGTTCAACTAATTTTATCTATATTGTTTTTTCAAGATTAATGAATATTAACTTCAAACATAAGAAACACTCGTTATATTCCACTCTTACTACAAACTAAAGACCTTAGCTAACAATGTGAAGTGAATTATCCATTTCCTTATCAATAGTTAACAAAATGAAGCAACTCTATATTCACTTATCAATCTTTAGCTACATCAAAGTCATAAAATCAACCATTTATCCTTTTATAAAACATTAGTTAAGTTCCTTATAAATCATTAGCAAATCAACCATTTATCCTTTTATAAAAAATTCCTTAGCAAAGGAAGCCAAGTCAACCCTTCATCTCCTTAAAAATCCATAATAAAATAAAATAAATATTCCATTTTTTAAAAACCTTCATTAAGAATCCATAATAAAATAAAATAAATATTCCATTTTTTAAAAACCTTCATTAAGAGAGAAAAATACTAAATAAAATTGGTAAAAAAAAAAATATTTAATGAAAATGTTAAGACCAAATCAAAACATACATCTATTAAACATAAAAGAATTTATTTAGAAAATCTAAATGCTATACAATTTCATTATGGAAAATCTCAATGAAAGTCAACCTATGAAACATTCATGTCACAAGTAATTACGATAAGAAATCTTAACACATGGGACATTTTAAGTTTGTGGTTTAATAACAGAGTGGACAAATTCATGGAATGTAGATTCCAAACGTCTTTATTATTATTATTATTTTTTACAAGAACGGGTATGGGATTATATTAGACTTTGGCCAAAATGCCTTTCACCGGTGACATTTGGTCGGGCATAGCCCTTAAACTTTCTTCCACTATCTGTTCAAAGGCCCCAAATCCTGGGTACCCGCAAGATTTATTCGAGACTATCGAGTCTATCTCCGTTATTTTCCCTATCTTAAATAGGCAAACAAACTGGTTCAGCAAAATGAAAAAAAACATGACAATCTTTATGGAATGGAGTCCCAGCTCTCAATTCCCTCTGCCAAGAGACAGCTAGCGGAAAGAGGAACTGCCCTGTTGGCTTCCAAATCAACAGCTTTATTGTTTTCCCTCAAAACGTGGAGGAGAGTTGTAGTCTGGGAATATTTCATCAAGGTTCTGATTCTTGAAATGATTCTTGTCAGTCTAATGTCTACAGGAGAGGAATCCTCTACTAAGACTTTGATAATGGCTCGAGAATCTCCTATAACGCTGAATAGCCTTTTCTTGCTTAAGACCTTGCAGAAGTGCCAAGGCTTCAGCTTGCATGCTGGTGGACTGCCCTAATCCCTAAGAGAACTTTGCCACTGTTATGCCCTCTTTATTTTTTATAATTCCTCCTGCCCCAGCTAATCCAGGATTGCCTTTCGCCGCTCCGTCGAAGAACAAAGAGAATCTGGATTTCCTTAGGAGCAAATCCGAAAGATCGTTCTCCTTCCCTCTGAATTGTCATTCTTTTATGGCCCTGTGATGCCTAATTTTGCCAGAGAAATGGAGGTCCATCGAGGCACCCCAATCTAAGTCATGCTGGCTCAGATTCAAATCTGGCAGATAATCCCCAAGACTTTCTTTCCAAAGGCATTTTGTTTTGATGATGATGAACTGTGAGTTTAGACTTTCATCTCTGAAAACTCTTCTATTACGCTCAAGCCAGATCTGCCAGCAAGCGAATTTCGGCAAGGAGAGCCATGCAGCTATGAATCTTTCATTTTTTGGGAGTGTTTCTGGGTAGTAATTCCACCATTTTGCAAAAATATCTAATATAGACATAGGTAAAGTGAATTTAGATTTCCAGTAACTCAGAAGGCCTTGCCAGATTTCTCTTGAAAATTTACAGTCCAGAATGATATGTTGAGCATTCTCCTCACTGTCACAACATAAATGGCATCGAGAGGGACCATGAAATCCTTTCTTCTGCAATTTGTCCGCTGTTAAAATCCCTTTGTGGCACAACAACCAGCAAAAATAATCGACATTAGGCATGGATTTGAAGTTCCAGATCCCGTTCCAAACAGCAGGGTTAGGGGGGACGTAAGGATGATCATGAAGGCACTTGTAACCTTGCGCCACCGTGTACAGCCCTGGGGCGGCTCCCCATCCACGGGCGTCCTTCTTACCCACGCGCAGAGGTGCCATCCCGTTTAACAAGGTAAGAAGAAGGTCGTGTGCTTGAGACAGCTCAGGAGGGACGGGAGGGAGTCTCCAGCGCAACTAGATTCTGCCTTCCCATTGCGAGATGTCCCAAAGAGTGTTGCAACCTGCGTTGTCCAACCACAAATGCAGCGCATGAAGAGAACTGTGAGACGATAAAGGGGGGTGCATCATAATGCTGTCTTCCCATATCTTACATTCTTTTCCGTTTCCTGGAATCTAATACACTCTATCTCTGATTAAAGGGACTACTTTGTGGTAGAGTTTGATCAGCTGCGAGCCTGTGGTGGGTAGAAGGGCGTCGAGACATCTATTCCTCTTTCCCCTAAAATATTTCCTCCAAAGAGCTCTTTGCGCCCAACCTGGATGTGGTCCAATGATTCTCCAGAAGATCTTGGCTCCCATGGCTATGTTTTGGAGGCTGAGATCCTTAAAGTTAAGGCCTCCTTCGCTCTGAGGCTTGCAGATTTTCTCCCAACTTACCAAAGGGATTTTCCTGTCATTATGATTGCCCCCTTTCCAGAAGAACTTGCGAATGAAGGTTTCCATTTTTTTTATGATGCCTGAAGGGGCTAGAATTACAAAGAATTGAAAAATGGGGAGGCTACAGAGAACGGATTTGATGAGGACAGCTTTGCCAACGCGATTTAACCATGAGAACCCCCAAGCTTAGATTTTGGCCTTAAATTTGTCCAACAGAGGGACCCAATCTTTGTTGTAAGCCAATTTGCGGAAGATGGGGAGGCCCAAATATGTAAAGGAGGACCAGTTGAGGGAAGCAATAAAGCCCAGGATTCTTGAGATGGCAGAAAGGGTGGAAGCCGAAATATTCCAACAAAAGACTTTACACTTACCACTGTTTAAACTGTTGCCTGTAGCTTCACTTTAGTCGTCTAGGACCTCCTTGAATCTTGAAGCAGATCTGGCGGAGGCAGCCCCTAATAAAAGGGTGTCATCCGCGAACATGGTGTGATTAATATTTTTAACCCCTCTTGCTATATTGAGCCCCAAGATCTCTTGGTCAACCAGTTTCTGATCGAGGTAGAAACTCAGGACAGAAACATGAAGGACGAAGAGGAGCGGAGAGAGGAGGCAATCCTGCCTAAGCCCTCTTGAGGCTTTAAAAAAACTAGCTGCTCTCCCATTCACCAGAGGGGCGATCCAAGGATCAGCAATACAAGCACGAATCCATTTTAAAAAGCCCATTCCAAAGCCAAATTTTTTCAGGACTTCCCAAAGAAAGCTAATTCTGACCCGATCAAAAGCATTAGCTAAGCCTAATTTAATTACCATACCTTTCTCTTTGCGAAGCTGGCTCGAATGAATCGCCTCTTGCACCAGGATGAAGTTGTTAGCAAGCTGTCTCCCCTGAACAAATCCACCTTGGTTCTCCGGGATGATGGCTAGAAGAATGCCTTTTAGTCTGTTGGCAATAACCTTTGTGATTAATTTGTATCCAATATTACAAAGAGAGATGGGGCGGAACCGATTGAATTCTTTAGCACCCTTTTCCTTGGGGATGAGGGCAAGGAAAGCTGAATTGGTGCTACCCCCAATTTTCTGGCAAGTTTGGGATTTCAAAGTCATTTTGTAGAGGTCTTTCTCCACAATTTGCTAGCAGGTTTGAAGGAATCTTGCAGTGAAGCCATCCGGGCCCGGGGCTTTGTCAGGCTCCATGTCAGAGAGAGCATCTTTTATTTCTTGTATAGAGATCTTCGCCTCAAGCTGTTGATTCACTGAAGGAGAGATCCTAGGGGGAACCGCCTTCAGAAATTTGGAGTTTGGGTCTGTCACGCCCTCTTCTCTATACAGGTTTTGAAAGTGATTGAAAGCTGCTCTTTTTATGCTATCAAAGTCTTTGTGAGTCGAGTTGCCATCTTTGATTTCTGCGATAGAATTGAAGCTCTTTCTGGCTTGAGCTTGTTTGTGGAAGAAGGCAGAATTTCTGTCTCCTGCTTTAAGCCATAAACTCCTAGACTTCTGTCTCCAATGCTCTTCCTCTGAAAGGCAGGCTTTATGGAAGATTTTCTGGAGCTCAGCTTCCTTGTCTAGAACTTCTTTAGTGATTTCTGCATCTTCACTTTGAGCATGGTGCTGGGTGAGATTGTCTTGGGCTTGCTTTCTCTCTTTTGCAGGGGAGGGGAGGGATTTGGCCCAAGTTTTAAGGACTGCTTTCAGTCTTCTAAGTTTTTCTTCCCAAATGAAGAAAGGAGAACCTTTCACTGGAAAATTCCAACAGTCTTGAACCAGCTTCAGTAACTCTCCCTCCTTGACCCAAAGAGGGTTGAATCTGAAGGGGATGGGTCCAAGATCTTTGTGGCCCAACATCTCAAGCAAAATGGGCTTATGATCTGAAACACTGTATGGGAGGATATGCAATCTGGATTCTAAGCCCAGCAGAAGGAAGGAACTCTGCACCAAACATCTATCAAGTCTAGCAGCAATGTGACCAGGACCTATTCTTTTGTTAGACCAGGTGTACTTACCATTTTCTGGGGGGATGTCAAGCAGATCCTAGTCCTGCATGAGGTCTTCCACCCATTCCCTTGCGGGATCCCTTATGATTGTGCCTCCTCGCTTTTCCTCCATGCACATGGTAAGGTTTAAATCCCCTGCCACAATGATGTTTTCCAAATTTTCTGACTCCGACAGTTGTCTGATGGAGTCCCAGCACTCCCTTTTCTCCCCTATATTTGTTTGAACATAGACATTGAAAAGGCTGACTGCCTCCCTCGAGTCCAAAGGCTGGAGCTTCAAAAACAGCCAATGGGTGTTGTGTAGCTCGGTGACCAGCCTATACTTGAGAGGATTCTAGAGGGAGCCCAGACCCCCAGAGGCTCCCCGTGTTGAAACTGCATGTCCGCTACTTCCTTTCCAAATTTTTTTACTGATTTAGAGAAACTCCTTGTCCTCCATTTTGGTCCCCTGAATCAGAAGAATGTCTGGGGATTCTCTTCTTATAAGGCTTCTCGTTGCTTCTTCTTTCACTTTGCTCCCCATTCCTCTGCAGTTCCAGGAGACGATCTTCATCATTTATTCTTATGATGATGGGCTCCCTTGGAGCCCTGCCCTTGGTTTTTGATCATCTTTGGATTTTTTCCAAGGAGTTTCTCCAGAGTGGGCTGACTACCCTGAAGCTTGTCTTTGTAAGTTTCCTAATCTCTCTTTTCTCTAGCAGATTTTCGGCCTCTTGCAGATCTTCTGACCGATGTCTGCATGTCTCCTACTTCTCCATCCTCCTCAGACTCCTCCGAGTCATGTTCCTCCTCGGATGCTTCTGTTTGCTTTTCCTTGTTTCTTGCCGTGGCGCTTTCTTCAGGTCTTGCATTTGCTGAAGTCGTTTTTTTCTGGAGGTTTATCTTGCTTATCTTCTTCCTGGGGAGTCTCTTCAGTGGAACTTAAGACCTCATACCTGTTTTCTTGACTTTTTTGTGGGGGAACATTCTGGGTGGAGGCAGGTTGGGGGCCATGTACCCCAGATTTCTTTTGGGATGCCTTTGACCTCTTGACCTGGTTCCAGCCCTCTTCCTTACCTTTCTCTGCTTCCCCTTTGTTCGGGCACCCTCTTGCAAAATGGCCATAGGTATGACATTTACGACATTTGAAAGGGAGTTGCTCATAGTCCAGAACTTGCACATGTGTCCAACTACCGACCTTTAATTTGATGGCCTTCGGAAGCCCCACCTCTAAGTCCACCTCGACACAGATTTGGGCGCAATCATACTGGTCATTGTTGTTTGCTCTATCAATGAATTTTCCCAAAGTATTTCCTATGTGCTTGAGGGACTCCCAGTTCCAACAATGCACTGGAAGATTAGGGAGCCGAACCCAGACAGGGACCGCCGTTGGGACATCCATGGTTGGATCGAAGTCGGGGGTTCATTTGTTGAGGTAGAGACCCTGAGGTCCCATGAAATATGGCCCATTCCTTAAGATCAGGTCTTTGTCCTCCTTTGTGTTGAACTCGAACAGGAAGAAGCCTCTACCCAGAAAATAAGAGGTGACATTGTTTTCGATCAACGGAACCCAGTTCTTGATGACCCAGTTTTCCGTCGATTTTGGCAAGGGCCAAAGGCCCGTGAATTGACCCACCAGGGCACGATCTGCCAGGGACAAAGCGACCTGGATCGGGCCCTCAGGAGGGAGGTTTACCTCCGGAACATCGTCGAGCCTTTTAACGAATTTAGAGACTTCAGGCTTCTTCTTTTTAGGCAGCGAAGCAAGGAGAGAGGAGAAGGCTGCTTCAGCTTCCGGGGATGGAGCTTGCGAGGGACCAGTAGGCGAGCTTTGGGTCTCCATGACAAAGCACAAATCAACAAACCCGATCTGCACCAAGCAAGAACAGGAAGCGAGGCATCTCAAGACCGGAAAGAAAAGGGATCCAATCAGACCTTGCAGGAGCCGAGGGCACCGATCCAAGCAGATCTGACAAGAGCAGGAGGCTCAGCGAGGTCTTGGAGAAGAGCGGGAGGAAGGGGCCTAGCAGATCCGAGCAACCCCGCGGTCAGGAGGACCAAGGTCAGGGGCGGAGTCGGCTGAGAGGGCAGCGCCCAGACTCAGTCTGCACAGAGCAATCGCAGCGAGGGTAGCCGACTCAAAAATTGAACGTCTTTATTATTAACAGATATCAAATTATATGTATTATATAAATAATAATTAAGAAGATTTATTTATTTAATAATTAAGTAAAATAAATAAATAAATATTTAATATTTAATATTTATTTTGTAAAATTGAGGATTACATTATTGTATCAAGAGTTGTTTTCTAATTTAGTATAGAAGAGGGGTTGTAATGTCATTGTAAAGTCGTGTCTTATTATGTAAGCATAAATAACTAAAAATTAATAATTAAAATTAAAATATTATTGAGGTAAACCGTAAAATAGTACATTTTTATTTAGTATTTTTGGGCTCTAGGTTTTGACAACCATGGTTTTTCCAATGGTATTCTTTGGTAATATAGCCTCTTTAAAATCCTTCCTTTGTAGTTTGCCTTCTAACATAAATGATAATTAAAATAAAATGGTTTTAGTGACGAAAAGAATATATATAAACCAACCTATATCTTAACTTTGTATCTATAAAATGCAAACCTTTCCTCAAATTTTACACTTAAAATGCACAAAAAAAAAAATTACACCTTGAGAAATTTGACCTCTCTAAACTTCATAAATACAAAATTAAAACAAATCTAAACTTATTTAAGATTAAGCTCATAAAATTACAAAATTATTAACTTTATGTAAATCATTTTGAAATTGTTAAATCCTTTAAACAAAGCACAATTACAATAATAAATTAATAAATCTAAAGTTTAATTAAAAAAAATAAAAAAATAAATACACACTGGAATAACATGTAAATTAAATTTTTTTTATATCTTTTTACTATTTTACAAGAAAATAAAACAATAATTTATATACATTTATGTTATTAATATTTCTTTTGAAATTATTAAAAAAATATTACTACCATCTTTAAACTTTAAAATTGAGCTGTGATTGAATAATTATGATTTAAATTCCATGGAAAAAATAATTTAGCAAAAGCAAAAGCCCTAAACATTACTGTTAAGAATAATGCAACAAGACATTTTTCCCAAATACTTGCAACACTTGCATAATCCTCAATTACAAACTTTCTGCGTAAACATTGCTATGGTGCAGTGCATTGACCTGAAGCTTTTTTGACATCTATCTCGCGAGGTCATTACTTGTAAACTTCACTAAAGCACGTTCAATTTAAGAACTTCACAAATTTCTAATATTATAATAGAATTTAAGCCTAAGCCTCTAAAGATATCTATTGACAATATTGCAGAGCTCCATTGCCCCCTTTCATGCAGAGACTCAGCCCCCATTATCAACCTTTCCCTCCCTCTCGGTCTTAGCAGCTTTGGCGGTGTCATATGATGCATGCAGCCCAAAAAAGATGTAATACAAGAGTACCATGGCAGTCCAAACAGCAAACCTGATGAAGGAATCCTTATCTAAGGAACCCAAAAGAAAAATGTTTACGGCGATGGATAGAGCTGGTATCCAAGGCATGAATGGCACCCCCCACAGCTTTGGCGTTCTAGCCAGTGGAACAAACAGCCTTAATCCTAATGTACCTAGAAACAGTACAGGCACTGTTATTAAATAACCAATCCACCCATCACTGGTAGCCCAATATACAGCAGTGGCAACTGAGGATCCAATGATTATAGCCAGAAATATGATCAGTTTTCTCCGATTTTCAATGCTTGTTTCGCCCGAAACATAATATCTCCTCACAAGTAGTGCTATGGCTACTAGGCTGAATATAAACAAGGTGCTGATGGATACCAGGTTGGTGAGGACATCTAGGCCTGTGAAAAATGCTATAACTGCTGTGGTAATGACCATTGTGGCTGTTGCATTGATTGGAGTTCCTGTTTTTTCATTCACCATTGCAAACCAGGGTGGGAACATATGTGTCCTTGCAATGTGGGTCAGATACCGGGCTTGGCCTACGACACTCACCATTAGGACAGTGGTCATACCCTCAAGGGCTCCTAAGGCTACTATGTATTTAGCCCAATCCATTCCCACCTTTGAGAAAACTACACTGTATGCAGCATTAGTATCAATGGTTTTGTAGTTTTGCATCAGGCATAATGTCAGCGCCATGAGACAGTAGACCGTTATGATGACCACCATGGATCCAACTAGTCCAATAGGAATGTCCCTTCCAGGATTTTTAGTCTCTTCTGCCATTGTTGAAACTGCATCGAAGCCAACATATGCAAAAAAGAGAACTGCAGCTGAACTGAAAACGCCCCTCACTCCGTAAGGCATAAAGTCCGAGTAGTTTGATGTATCTGCATGCGTTAGCCCGGCAATGATGATGAACACAAGGATCGCAACATGAAATACAGAGGCTATGGAGTTGATTCTGGATGTAATTTTGGTGCTCTTTATGGCAACAATGCCTGTTATGAAGAGGATGGCAACTGCTATGGGGTCCAAATCATTGAAATTATTAGCCAAATTTGTATGAATGCGAAAAGCATTAGATTGGCGATTACAGAGTGTGGCGAAGTAGGATGTCCATGACCTTGCAACTGCTGCTCCACTAACGACATATTCTAATAGGATGTTGCCTGCCCCTATGAGTGCCACAAAGTCTCCCAATTCCACTCTGAGATAGGCAAACGAACCACCTGCAAAATCAACCTAAGTAAATACTTGAGGGGGAATATACTTGAGGGGGAATATTAGATATTCCTGGATCATACTTCTGTTTACCTCTACAACATTTGTGATAACTATACAGACGGCTGAAACAGAGAATTATAAAAAATAAAAGTAAAAATCCCCTTTCTTAACAATGCCAAGAAACCAATATACATCATAGGTCAAGAAACCAATATATATTAAAGTGAATTTATATTAGATTGATAAAAATTTAATTCATAAAATTATATATGTAAAATTGTAATTGGGTTAGGACTATCTCCTAAAACTGCTGGCCTTTATAAGGCTTTGTCTTTTTTTGAGATAAGGAAATATGTTAATGGTTTAAGATTCAGAGGTATCTAGTAAGAGTGAAATCCTGCCCCCTTACAAACCAAGTAGCCATTAATTCCATTGAATCAATATTGTTTCTAAAACAAAAGACTGTGTGAGTGGACCAGATGAAACTAGATTAAGATATAAATAGACAATGTATATACTGAAAAAATATATACTATTCTGAACATGTGAAATGCTAATCAACCTAATACAACAGCTACAGGTATTTTGCAGAGTTGGTTCAAGATACCTCAAGAAGAAACTCCACAGCAAGTATGCTCATCTTGAGAGGTGCTAGGGTGGTTGACTTGAGAAAAACATAAAATAGCATTTGTGTCTCCCATGAAAGAAAACACCAGTAACAGAACACAACACTCACAAGTATTCTGGGAGGGGGGAAAGAAAACACCAGTAACAGAACACAACACTCACAAGTATTCTGGGAGGGGGTAAGTTCAGTTCAATATACTTGAAGATGAGATGAACAGTGGTGGCGGTTTTAACTCAGAGAAGCAGCACTAGGATAGTAATTTGAGAAGAAAAAGGCTGTGTACTATGTTTATGTACTATTAAGAAAACATCAAAGATATTTAGGAGAAGTTGAATTATGGTATTTGGTGTACTCAAGTGTTTATGGGTAACTTAAACCACAAGAACAAAACCCCACTGTCAGATGTGATTATTTTGAAAATAAATAACAGAACAGGAACATTTCTTCCAGTAAAAATGGATTTGAGCTACATAAATAAACAATGGTGTATTTAAAATGTAACACAGTTTATAATTAGAGTTAGTTGAACTTGTGGTTAATATTATTGAGTATTTGACTAAAGTCTATATTAATAGTATCAACTTAGAAAAGCGTAGCAAATTCGGTGTAGCAAAACACAGAGAGCAGAGCAGAGTAAAAGCTTCTGACCTGCGATGGGGATTTCCACAGCAAATTCGGTGTAGCAAAACACAGAAAGCAGAGCAGAGATTCCCGAGATGACATATGATAATAGGATTGCAGGCCCAGAGTCTGCTTGGGCTTCCTGTCCCGTTAGGACAAAAATCCCAGCACCAATAACAGCTCCAATTCCGAACCAAATCAAATCCCACCAATTTAGATTTTTCTTCATGTCATGCCCACTCCGAGCCCGAACCTCTGTCAGTTCCACCTCAACGGAAGACCTGTCAAACAGTCTGTCCCAAAATCTATTCCCCGTCTGCCGCAGAGCATTTGAATAACTGCCCCAGCTCCTGAAGGATTCCTCCGGTAGAAATTGACCCTTCAAAAATTTCCCAATGTCTCCGGCCATGTGAAAGATTTTTCTTTCACAGGGTAAGAAAACTTATCATAATTCAGCTACTAAACCCTCTGGCCATGTTATTAACCATGAAGGATTCCTCCGGTAGAAATTGACCCTTCTGGAATTTCCCAATATCCGGCCATGTTTTTCTTTCACAGGGTAAGAAAACTTATCATAATTCAGTTACTAAACCCTCTAGCCATGTTATTAACCATTTATAATTATGAAGGTCTGTATCATAATTACCAAATTGGAATTCAAATTATATTATATATCTTATAAATTTTATTATTCATTGTTAGAAAAATTCATTATTTTTATCAATTGCAAACTTACTATTTTTTATCCTGTTTCAATATCACATTAATTGTTTTTCACAACTGTAATTTTTTTAAAATATAGAATTTGCTATTTAAATTTTAAAAATATAAATTTTATATTAACAAAAATCTTTATCATCACAATTGTAATTTTTTTAATATAGAAATTTTTGTTTTTTAATTTTTCAAATATTTAAATTTTATATCTCTTAATTGTAATTTTTAATATACTATTTACTATTACTTTTTTCAATATAGAAATTTTAGTCTTGTGGAAAATATATAGCTAATGAGTTGTATTCACTAATAGTTAGATGCCAGCTAAGCTTAAATATCTCTTTGATCATTGAAAGTGACCCTATAAACTTAATAGAGACTTTCAAAGATCAGGATAGGATAAGTTAAGACAATAAATTACGGAATTTTAAGTTTAACCAATAGAATTGGAATTTTTGAGCAGTTGGTTCTTGCAATTGAGATAAGATAATAAATTTTTAAGAATAATTTTATATTTACAAAAATAAGTACCAAATTCGAATTTGAATTATGGAATTTTTAGTCTAACTCACAGAATTTATTTTTAATTTTTTCAAATCAATATTATCGAATTTGGTGAATTTGGTAACTATGGTTTGCATAGCACATGTAAGTAGATTGTGCCCCAACAAGTAGGCCAGTGCACTGGATAAGTGGATCAATTTTTTTTTAAGTTTTATAGCAAGTCAAATTAGTGGTTAGAATTATGAATCAAATTTGAAGAGAAAGGTTACATTTCAATTTAAAGGGTTCATTTTATTTCGATTTTTTGATATTGACAAAACTTAAAATAAATTGTTTCATGAAAAATAAATTTTCACTAAGCCAGCACTAGAAAAGTTTCAATAGAACTCTCTAAAACAAAATAGGAGATACTTTTGTGCATTGATGAATTGCTTTGATGAGGAAGTCCATTAATAAGGTCATGATTCTAGCCAAAAATCTTGTAGAACTGGAGTTGTCTACCTCTAAAGAGGAGGATGAAATACTTGATATCATTCAAGTGGTTTCAGATAAAATTAAAGCGGACAAAGTATGAGATAAAATCAAGAGGCTCTCCAGGTGAGTCAATCTTCACCTAGAGAATGCCTAAGCACTCAACACACTTCATTCAATCAAAGTTTCGTACATATAAAATCATATATTAGTTGGGTGGTTTGAACCACTCCCTAAATAATAGGATCTAGAACCTAAATAGAGGATCTCAATCCTAAAGTACAACAACAAACAACCAAATACATTAATCTAGAAAAGACTAGATTTCTCCATTAATCCAAGTTCCCCTCTTAATGGAGAAATTCACCCAAAGTCATGTTTTTCCTTCCTTGGTTTAACATAGGCCACTTGATGTGGTTTGTCTTCATCATTGGTGATAGATAACGCTCCACGGAGTGCAAGCTTACTTGAAGCAATACTTCTAGTATCAATCATCTGAGCATGAGAATCTTTCCACCCACACAAGGTTTTATTTGATTCCATGCGCTCCTTGTAAATTGCCCCATTAAAGTCCATTCACCTCATTATTTTTTTTTTTTTTGAAAAAGTCGGTTGCTATGTATTGCATTCTGAAAAAAACGAGGGTCTAAATCCCTCTTTGTACATAAAGTTCGCAGATTGAGAGGAAACAAGGGGTTTACAAAATGAGGCTGCCCCCTTGATCCTTAGGCTACTTTTTTCCTTACTACTGCTAGAGATGTTGCTAGTATAGATTCTGATGAAAGAAGATAACAAAAAGATGCATTTGATTTTCATTCAGTCGATCATTATGTGTTGAATGTGTCTTGCTGTTGATTCTTCTGGATTCTCATCTTTGGCTCCTTGGTTTGCGCTGGAGGAACTGGTGGCGTTGGTGTGCTTATCCAGCCAGGATTTCAGAGTGTCGAGCGATTCTTCAACATGGCCACAGCGATTTGAGAGCTGCTCGAATTGATCTCGGAGAGAGGAGACCCTGTGCATGAAAAGCTGAATTTCTGCTTTGTATTTCTCCGTGTTGATGCGGTCTTGTTCAAAAAGTCTTCTACTGTGCTCATCAAGGCGCCGGTCATGCTCTTCTAGCCTTGCAGCAAGCAGACCCTGTTTTTCCTCTATCAGTGACTGTTGGGTCCTTATTTCTTCCAGCTCAAATTGAAGGTCTGCACAGTGCAGACAGTCTTCACTGCGTGCCATGGAATGGGGGTTGCAAAAAGGGGAGAGGGTCCAGTAGGCAGTTAAGATTTTGAAGATATCTTGCAGACGGGTTTGGAAGGCACTGTCAAGGGATACAACAGATCCCACTTTCTGAGCGTCAAGGGAAAAATATAAAAGGACCCGGATGTTGGCGCGCAAGCTTGAAGGGAGAGTACTGTAGATAAGGGAGAAGGAAACAGAGGGGAGTTTGCTGTAGGTGCAAGATTGAGAAATGGAAGGCGACCAGCGGAGGTGATGGAAAGAGAACAGAGAGTAAGGAAAGGGTGGAACAGCAATACTGGCCACCCCACAGATACTACTCCTGTAAAACACCACGACAGAGATTAGTAAAAAGATATACAAGACAGGAAGTAGCAATACCAGAGACTGTTTTTTTCTTCGGCCCTGGACGAGAGCGCCTTCATCAAACCAGAGTATCTGCTCTTGCGCAAGGCAGTGAATGACAATTCTTTTCTTTCCTCTGCCCGTATTTATGGAGTGAAACCAACAGTAGCCTGGGTGTATTACGGGAGCCGTATCCTCTGTGGCGATTAGATATTTCCCTGAATCTCGATGGCGATCTGCTGGTGCAGCATATTCGATCTTCCGGCCTTCACTGAATTGATTGGTTTTCCTTGGGATGCAGGTTGTTCTTTGAATCGATGCTTGGATAAGACTACTTATGCATTCCATGCTCTCTGTCAAGTGTCCTGATGCTGATGAAACCAAGCCCGTCGCACGCTTGATGGATCTGCGAGCCTGGGCAAAGTCAAGATTTGCCTGTATCATGGCAGAGGCTGGAAGGTATCTCTGTCATTGTGCCTCAACGCACCTTCCGGATTTCCAACTGCGTTATTCGCATGTTTGTCAGCTTCCCCGTTGAACGTGCGAAGGATATGGTAGAATCTGATATTTTCAAAGTGTTTGAGAAGGAGCTTGATGCGTTGGATATGTTGCTGAAGGTTGCTGTTTGTTGATCTTTGGTTGTGGTTCATGAAGCCAATGATTATGGAGGAGTCCCCAAATACTAAAGCTTTTCTAATCCCCAGATTTTTTAATTGCAACAACCCTTGATAGAGAGCTAAGGCCTCTGCGTTATTATTTGTTTTTTTTCCTAGACTCCATTCATACTTGCAGATTTCTTCTCCTAATTCATCTATGATAACTCCTCCCGCGCCTGCTGGTCCTGGGTTGGACTTTGAGGCGCCATCAAAGTATAAAATCGGGCAATTGTTACTCTGTATCCATCTCTTGTAGTCCTGGGTGGGAAGTCTTATTTCCCACTCCCTGGTCTGGTCATGATGCTGTCTGTTAGTTCTCTGGATACTCTGTTGATGTCCTGGACGGCCTAGAATATGCCTAATAATTGACCTCTCCTCAACTGAATAATCTGCTGCTTTGAAAGTCCCTGAGTGTTTTGCTGCAATTGTCTCCTGCGCCAATAGGTGAGCCTTGTTGCATGTCTTCCATACATTACTCTCTTTGTTTTGGAAGATTTTTTTATTTCTTGTGAGCCAGATTTTCCATAGTAGATTGTGAGGTATGATATCCCAAGTTCTTTTGACAATCTTGCTCCTTTTATCTTTCCATGGGCAGCTCCTTCTCCATTCTTGAATTGTCTCTGCAATGTTCTGATGAGGTTGCCATGTTATATTGCCCAAGTTGGACAAGTTTATCCAGCATTTCTTCGCGAAGGGACAGTCAAGGAATAGATGGTGGATGGTTTCCTCTGCTGAGCAGCAGTTGGGGCAAATTGAAGGACCATATATCCCTCTCTTTCTTAAATTTTCAGAAGTGAGGATTTTGCCTTTTAACAGCAGCCATATGAAGAATTTGACCTTGGGGATGGCCTCTGATTTCCATATTGTTCTCCATTGGTTCCAGATAGGAGTCTGGTAAGTGCTGTTGCAGATGAATTGATAGCCGGACTTGATGGTGTAGCTTGAGCCCGTGGGGTCCCATCTGAATCCATCTGCTGCTCCTTTTTTAATGGGAGCTCTGTTCTGAAGGTTTTTATGAAAAGCTTGGAAACTTAATTCTAAGTTTGAGGGGATAACTGGAAAATCCCAGCTAGTCCAGGCTCCTGTGTCAACATCCCATTTTGAAATTTGATCAAGCCTCTGAATGCCTTTGCTATTAAGATGAAGGATGAAGGGAATGGCTTCTTCAACTGTGTTTAGAGGTTGGAAACCCATTATCTTATCAGAGGCATAATTAATACTGGTCCCTCCCCCCGGGATCTTTGAAATGTTTTGATTGAGAATGGGAATCGCTTTCTTACAGAGGTGCCAGATTTTAGTAGAATCTCTACTGGGAATATCAGTTTCAAGGAGTCTTTGCCTATTGTCAGAGAGGTATTTGCATTCAATGACCTGTTTCCACCAAGCTTTTGGTTCATTAATTAATCTCCAAGCCATTTTGATCCCGAAAGCGAGGTTAAGAATTTTAGGGGCTCTAATTCCCAGTCCACCTCTATCTTGGGATTGAATTACGCTTTTCCATTTGACCAAATTGAATCTATTTTTTTCTTTTTTTCCTCCTTGCCATAAAAAGTTGCGGAGGGCAGTTTCCAACTTATAGTGAAAAGAGGCAGGAGCTTGGTAAAGAGTGAAACGGTATAGAGGTAAGGAGGAGATACCTGATTTGAGCAAAATTAATCTGCCTGCTGGGTTAAGCCATTGAGTTCCCCATTGCTGAACCTTCCTTTTGACTTTGTCTATTATTTCATTCCAGGTAGTGGCTTTTAGAGAGCCCATGGTGACCGGCATCCCAAGGTAGGTGAAGTGGTCCCAGGTTGCTTTGTAGGCAACTCCAAAAATGTTGGCTATGATGTGAGCTGTTTGATTGGAGATATTCCATCCATAGATGCAGCTTTTTTGAAAGTTGACCTCTCCCCCTGAGCACTCCATGAACTGGTCGAGGAGGATTTTGAAGCGCCTTGCTATAGTAGTGGATGCCCCTCCAATGAGCAGAGTGTCGTCAGCAAATTGAGAGTGGTTGATATTCTTCACTCCGTTTCCAAACTTGATACCAGAGATGAGGCCAACTCTTCTATTGTGATCAAGGGCGCTGCTAAATGATTCAGCCATCAAGATGAAAAGATAGGGGGAAAGAGGGCAACCTTGCCTTAACCCTCTTGAGGATTGAAAAGCTTCACAAGGGCGTCCATTTATGAGAGGCGAAATCCAGGGGCCAGAGATGCAAGCGGCAATGGTGCTGATGAAGTCAGAATTGAATCCCATTTTCCTCAAGACAACAAACAAGAAGGAGTGTCTTACTCGATCAAATGCATTGGCTAAGTCAAGCTTAAGAACGAAGCCTTTCTCCTGCCTTGATGTGCTGGAGTGAATAGCTTCTTGGACCAAGGTGATGGTATCATGAATTTGCCTGTTGGACATAAAGCCTCCTTGATTTTCGGATATAAGGGAAGGGAGAAAGGGTTGGAGTCTGGCTGCTATGATTTTTGCAAAGATCTTATATGAAGTATTACACAGTGAAATAGGTCGAAATCTGGAGAAAGAAGTGGGGCGATTTTCTTTGGGAATGAGGGCAAGGAAAGTTGAGTTTGTGAAGCCCCCCATCTTCTTTTTTCTTTGGATTCCATTCATCATTTTAACAAGGTCTTTTTTAATCAATTGCCAATGGTCCCTATAAAAATTTATTGGGAACCCGTCTGGACCTGGAGACTTATCTGGTTGTAAAGTCCAGATGGCTTTTCTGATTTCCTCCTCTGTTATTTCACTGTTTAAGCTGTCATTCTCCTCAAGAGAGATTTTTTCCGGTAGATGCTTAAGGAGCGCCGAATAGTCAGCATCTCCTTGGATTTCCGTGAGGAGACATTTGTAATGGAGGAAGGCAGCTCGTTTGATGGATTCTTGATCATTATGCTGGCTGCCTTGGCTATCAATTATAGTGTTTACATTATTCCTTGTTTTTTTGACAGTGGCCTGCTTATGGAAGTAAGCCGTATTTTTATCACCTTCCTTCAGCCAAACTTCTCTTGATTTGATTCTCCACTTGATCTCTTCCGCTCTCTTGATTTGAATTAGCTGGCTCTGAATTTCCCTTTCTTTGTTTTTCAGCTGATGAGTGAATCCGTGGTCCTCTATTTGCTTATGGATCTCTTCCAAGTCCTGCTGAATTTTTTCTCTTATTTTTTCTGGCTCTTGATAGCTGACTTTTGCCCAATCCTTGAGTGCTCTCCTTATGTTTCGAAGTTTTGTTTCCCAAATATGGCTTGGAGAGCCTTCAACGTGTTGCTTCCAGGTTGCATCTATGATAGCCTCGGCCTCAGCGTTGTCTCTCCACAGAGGATTGTATTTGAACGGAATTGGTCCCAAATGAGAATGGGAGTCCAGCGTTAAGATAATGGGGAAGTGATCTGAAGCTGTGGCACTGAGAATTTTGGTGTGGCCTGCAGCAAAGGAAGAAAGGAGGGAGACATTAACCAAAATTCTGTCCAATCTTTCCATAATGTTGCCTGGCCCCAACCTTCTGTTGTTCCAAGTGTATTTCCTATTTTTTGGAATGATATCCATCAGTTCATGGTCAGACATTATCATTTCCATCTGTCTTCTGAAGGGGTCGGGGGTGAAGGTGCCCCCCCTTTTCTCATTCGCATGGAGGATTAAATTGAAATCTCCAGCAAGAATAACATTTGAGTTCTGCTCATTGTCTATTTCTTCCTTCAGTTCCTTCCAACATTGTTCCTTTTCCCGGTAGTGATTGGGGATATAGACATTATAAATGATGAAGTCACAGCTCTCTTCCTTGTTACTAAGGTTGGTCCTAACCCAATTTTGATTGAGGACAAAGGATTTGCAATCCCAGTACTGCTTATTCCACATAGTTGTGATTCCTCCAGAAGCTCCTCTGGAGTTGCTACTGGCCCCTGAGAAATTTTTGTGGGCATCTATAATTATTTGCATTTCGCTCTGACTTTGCTTGGTTTCCTGTATCAGAACAATTTCAGGTCTTTCTGTTTGAAGAAGATCTCGTAGGGCAGCTGATTTGGAGGGGTGCCCCATACCCCTGCTGTTCCAAGATAAGAGCTTCATCATGAGGCGTTCGAGCGAGGAGGTGCTCGCCTCTCATGATCTTTACCTGCTGTGTTTAGATGTTTTGTTTATATCCATATTACAAGGAACACATTGAATGTCTTATTTCATTTCTGCTATCCTTACTAATATCCTTTCCGTGCTTTTTCTTGATCAATTTGATGAAATATTCCATTATCCTTTGGTCAAAGTCCTCCCCTGCATATTAGTGTACATCCTGGTAAGTTCAAAGCTCGAAAGCCAACCAAAAAAGTCAATGATAACCACCGTGCATGTATTCAAATTCGTAATGTAAAACTGCCAGACAAAGTTCAGACAGATTACCTTCAAGATGGGTATCATCGTTTGTAGCCAAAACCTCAAAAACTCCGCTGTCAATAGTCAAAACGCTGACATGTAGCCAAAACCTCAAAAACTCCATTGTCAATAGTCAAAACACTGACATCAAACCAGAAATTGCTTCATCGCAGGCATCAATGTCCTTGTGCTTCTCAATATTAGCCAAAAACGCACTCATTTCCTTCTGCAATGGGAAAGGAACATCCACTAAAACATCATAGCAAGCATGGCCAACAGGACTATTTCCTGACAATCTTATCTTGTGCTCTAAGTGGATGGGCTGCGGAGGATAGAGATGCTGAAAAAGCTTCTGGGATATAAAAGATATATGGACTCTCAGTTCGAAGCAAACCTCAAGAAGACAACAAGTAAAAGGAAAAGGTCATAAAGGTTGCAGGGAAAACGCTAAATATGTAAGCAATTGTGAATCAGGATAGCATAAGTTTATTAATCTTTTATTAAAGGAAGCCTCTCTTTGCACTGCAACCCCTTGAGGTATGTTTCTGTGAAGCATTCCAATATATATCTATATAAACTGCAGATACTAAATTATCTAGAAGTATGTTTCTGTGAAGCATTCCTATATATATATATATAAACTGCAGATACTAAATTATCTTTTACCCCATCACCGGGTTTAATAATTACATATGACCAGTAATGGAGAAAGCAAATGCAACAGCTAAAGCTATATCATTCAGCCATGAAATTTGCTTTTGTGGATGGAATCCTCCGAGAAGACTTAGAACAAAAGTTATGGCCCTTTTAAAGGCATCGAATAAGTGGCTACTAGAAAAATTGAGCATAAAGAACAATCCTAAACCTTGGAAATACTTCAACGTATTCAAAAAAACTTGTCTCATCTAACGTCTTCCCTTTTTTGAGGTTAGAGACATGAATTAAATGCCACACACACATATATCTTAGTCGAAGAGGTTAGTTCAGTTGGCTATGGCCAATGTTTTTAGGCATTTAGCCTTTTTGATCAGGTGTACTAGTCTATGTTCATGGGTTTATCAAGAACGCCATCCAAAATGTGACAAAGTATTCCTCAGGTTCTCATTAAGTTTTGCTTGGAAAAATATATAGATACATACCTCAGGCTACCAAAACAGTGCCAGAAGAAGAAAAATATAACTAATCACATAGTCTAGAAATCATTATGTTATTAGACAATAACAGTTAGAATTTATATTCCAAAAAAGTGTGGCTAAACCATATAGCGTAGGTTTACAAGAAATATATAGTTTTAGGTAGACATACCCTAGAGTGCACAGATAAGTATAAATTATCCAAAAAATATTGTGGAGGCCTATCCATTTCATTCTACTCTGAATTCTGCATGTCTGCTGCTTAACATTTCATTGAGTTTATATCTACAAATCAGTGATTTTGGGATCAAATCCCACAAAGCAATTCTAGCAATTCTATACCTGCTCTTCAAATTCCTTCAAGCTTTTGAAAGCAAAACCAATGAATTATCAATATAATTTTACCATAATAAAAAAACAATTAGAAGGCGTTTAGCTAGCTCAAATTGCTCATCCGTTAGGCTTGAACCAACATCTAGGTTACTTTGGAGCTTTGATATGGAAAAGCTTGAGAGGATGATTGGCATACATAAGAATTGCTAGTTCCATTAAAGGCACCTTTGTTTCCTCTCTGTCTTTGATGTGCTCTTAGTTTTGTGTTTTCCTCGTTATCATCTGGATCTTCAACAATATGTTCACGACTCAAGTGTTTACGCCCTTCCTCATGAACAATTGGTAGCTCTTTTATTGAAAGGTCTTGTTGATAAGATGTTGATTCTTGCAATTGAGTTAAGATAATAAATCCTTAAGAATAGATTTTATATTCACAAAAGTTCGTACCTAATTCGAATTACCAAATTTTTAGCCTAACCAATAGAATTGGCGTATTTTCGAATTTTCCTGGCCAATACGGTTGAACTTGGTAACTAAATCCTTAAGCCATCGATTCTTGCAATTGAGATAAGATAATAAATCCTTAAGAATAAATTTTATATTCACAAAAGTACGTACCAAATTTGAATTATAGAATTTTTAGCCTAACTAATAGAACTGGCGTATTTTCTAATTTTCCTGGCCAATACTATCGAACTTGGTAACTACAGTCTGCATCAGTACATGTAAGCAGATTGTGCCCCAGCTTGTAGGCCATCTTCACTAGATAAGTGGATCAATTTTCTTTCCTTTTTTTTTAGTTTTATAGTAAGTCAAATTAGTGGTTAGAACCATGAATCAAATTTCAAGAGAAAGGTTACATTTCAATTTAAAGGATTAATTTCATTTAGGTTTTTTGATATTGACAAAAATTAAAAGAAACTATTTCATGAAAATTAATTTTTCACTAAGTCATCACTAACAAAGTTTCAATAGAACTCTCTAAAACAAAATAGGAGATACTCTTGTGCATTGATGAATTGCTTTGATGAAATGTAAAAGCAGATGAGGAAGTTGATTGATAAGGTCATGATTCTAGCCAAAAATCTTGTAGAAGTGGAGTTATCTACCTCTAAATAGGAGGATGAAATACTTGATATCATTCTAATGGTTTCTCCGTTCAAATGGATTCATTTCCCTTCTTTTTTGTTATATATGTTGGTAGCAGCCTTGTTGCAATCCTATGTATTGATCCTTTTGGTTTTATCCTCAAGTTTAAATTGTTCAAATGGACAAAGTTTTGTTGATATGCTCTTGATCTTGTTTCCCTAGTGGCAAGCCCATAAACATAAAGCATGATGTATGTTTCTTTATGAATGAGTAATATAAATGTTTCCTAACTTTAAAAAAGAAGAAGAAGATAATTTAAAATCCCTTGTACAACTCATAGATCACACCTCCTATTGTGTCAAACCTACAAACTAGATCAAAACTCTAAGTACATTTGAATGAGTTAACATAGATGACAGTGGTTCAGCATTGATTCACTAGTATTACAATCTACATAGGACTCATATGGAAGGAATTTAATAGGATTGTTTACTTGCACTCTATATAAAAATCATTTGGAGGAAATTCAATTGGACCATTTATTTATAGTCTATTTATGAATCATATGTAGGGAATTCAATATGATCGTTTACTCTTTCATGTGTTCTCAAATATAATGAAATTGTTATTCAATGAAAGTATTCTCTTTTATTATGTATTCTCAAAGGTCAAATTGTTCAAAAAATTACTATGTATTTTTTAAAGTGTTAGACAAAAGTAATACTGAGAGGGGGGCAAGGGGAGGTGAATCAATATTACGGAAATATAAAATTTATTTATGCAAATAAAACATATTCATAAATTCACTTTAGAAAGATATAACAAGATCATGCATATGAAAAACACAAACAATCATCACATGTAGACACTTGGATTTTAGGTGGAGAAACCCCCCTCCAGGGCAAAAAGACCATCAAATTGTTTGTTGCTTGTTGTGAAGATAAATCCCCTGTGCGGACAGAGACGATCTCTCTAGCCCAATGAGTGGGTCTATTAACAAACTAAACAAAATCATGCAGACTTTCCTAGCTTATGTTTAAAAATGCAGAGAGAGAGAGAAGTACCTCGCTCTCATGCTAATTGCTCAATCCTTTGATGATGACTTTGATCCCTTAGCTTCCAGGCTCGATCCTTTCTTGTTCCTTATGTCCAAGTACCTGCAATAGAGATCAAAGGACAATATAAGATACAAGAGCAAACATAGTATATATCAAACCTAAACTACTTGATAGATTAAGGAGTATCAAGCTAAATGCATAAATATTTAGACATTTATGGAAAGTGAACATCATACGTATATATTTATAAATAAAAAAGGGAAGCATACAACCATTGCCTTGATGTTGGAGACCTCCTTTTGGTGGATGGTCCATCTCTAAGCCAAGTCTCTTCAAGCACTCCTTCTCTAAGTTAGATGGGCAGTATCTGGGCATAAACTCAGCATAAGAATGCAGACAATCAATGGCTAACCATTTGGGGATGGAGGGGATTTCATTTATATGAAGGGAGAGGGAGTTAGGGATCCACAAAAGAGGGAGGAAGATATACATATCAAGGGGAAGGCCCTTAAAGGTAGGATCAAGAGCTCCAAATGGGAGAGCTCAACCATATCTCTACCCAACAACATCCAACTCGTTGTTTCTCAAAGTTTCTAGCATACGAAGCTTCTCCTCCATTTTGAAAAAAACTTGCCAGAAGAGGTTCAATGTGGGATTTCATATCAAAACATGTGCTGGCAGTGCTAGGTCAAAGAATTGCAACCTGCCATCGGCACAGGAATGCAACAGCGCAAATAAAATTGGTCTTCAAATTTAGTGTTTCAATGAACCTTCTCCAAAATTGACTCAGGGCAATTTTTCTTCCATTCTTCAAGGATGTTTCAGTTTGTGTTTCATGACGAACACTTCACAGTTGTTAACATTTGTTGTGTGTGGAGCATGATTGTTCAGAGGTCTTTGTTTCAGCCGGATGTATACCCCAGGAAGTTTTGTACACCCCTCCACGCGAGGGGGACTTGTCCCCCCCGCGGGGGTCTGGGGGCCGGTGGTCCCTCGGCGGGGGTTCGGGGGTAGCGCCCCAGAAGCCAAAAATAAATGTAAAATTTCCTTGTAAAAGTATAGTAATTTCTAGTCAATCTGGGCCGTTCATTAGGTGGATGATCTAACGGTAGAACTTATGTTTAGTTTAGGGTTTTGTGCTGTAGAAGGCAACCCCTCTCTTTGTATGAGGGCATTGTATTTGAGGCTAAGATATAGATGTGTATTCTGTGAGCGAGAAACAGAGAGGTGAGACTGTGAGAGAAAACAAAGGATATTACAGCGGATCTGCTGTAGGTTGTGTCTCTTCATTTTGCTGGATAATAGAAAGGGAGGACTGGCTGTTCGAGGTGGATGTAGCCCAAACTGGGGGAACCACGTATATCTGTGTCTCTCTTATTTTATGCGTTTTTTGTGTTTATATTTCTGCAATATTTTATGTGTTCCATTGCTCCGTAATATATAATTTTCTAACAACTGGTATCAGAGCCGAAGGTCTATTTGGCTGATAAACTCGCAGGAAAGAAGGGTTCCTCGTTCGAGTGGGAGCAATGGCGGAAGATGGTAAGTTTAGGGTCGAGAAATTTAACGGCCAAAACTTCTCGCTATGGAAGATGCAGATGGAAGATTATCTGTATCAGAAAGATCTGTACCTACCATTGAGCAGAAAAACAAAGAAGCCGATGGCTATGACAGATGAAGAATGGAACCTTCTCGATAGAAAGGCACTCGAAACAATACGGTTGTGCCTCGCTGCGTTAGTCACCTTCAACATTTCGAAGGAAACAACGATGGAGGGTTTGATTCAGGCATTGTTGAAACTGTATGAAAAACCCTTGGCCTCAAACAAGGTATTTCTTATGAAACGGTTATTTAATATGAATATGTCGGAAGGTGGATCTATTGCAGATCATTTAAATGATTTTAATACAGTTACAAGTCAGTTAAGTTTTGTAGGGGTAAACTTTGAAGATGAAGTTAGAGCTCTGTTATTCTTTTGCCCATTACCAGAAAGTTGGAATGGTTTAGTAATGGCCATTAGTAACTCTGTCTCTGGATCTAGTACTTTAAAGTTTGATGATGTTGTCGGTGCTATCCTTAGCGAGGAAATGCGACGGAAAAGCTCCGGTGAGACATCGGGTAATGCTTTGAGTGCAGGGTCTAGGGGAAGAAAAATGGAAAGAGGAAAGAGCTCAGGATATCGCAGTAAATCAAGGAAAGGCAGATCCAAGTCCAGATCGGGGATAGTGTGCTGGAAATGCGAAAAGAAAGGACAACTAAAGAAAGACTATAGATCTCGAAAGGGAAAAGAAGGAGATGCACAACAAGAAAACAATCACGAAGAAAATGTGACAGGTGAGGTGTTACAAGATGCTTTGATTCTTTCTTTCGAAAATATTACTGATTCTTGGGTGGTAGATTCAGGGGCCTCATTCCATGCCACACCTGATAAGAAGTACTTTCATGACTATGTTCAAGGAGATTTTGGACAAGTTCGTTTGGGTGATCATAAACCCTGTAAAATTTTTGGAATGGGTAAGGTTCTTGTAAAACAACAGAATGGAAACCAATGGCTACTAAAGGAGGTAAGGCATGTTCCAGATCTAAAGAAAAATCTGATTTCAACAGGGCAGTTAGGCAGTGAAGGTTGTGTGAAAACTTTCACAGATAAAGCTTGGAAGGTCACCAAAGGAGCCCTCGTAATAGAAAAAGGTGAAAAGGTTGGTACATTGTATTTATGCAATGGTATTTCTAACTTTGTTAATGCTTTAACTTCCAAAGGAGCAGATGCAGCATTATGGCATCATAGGCTTGGACACATGAGTGAAAAGGGGATGAAGATTCTTCACTCAAGGAATTTGTTGCCGGGTTTGAAGAATGTTGATTTGGACTTCTGTGAGAATTGCATTTATGGAAAACAAAAGAGAGTCAGATTTCTCAGAGTTGGGAAAGAAAAGAAGAGAGAAAAATTAGAGTTTGTGCATACAGATGTATGAGGACCTGCTCAGGTATCATCTCTCGGTGGCTCTCGTTATTATGTTACTTTTATTAATAATGCAACTAGAAAAACTTGGATTTATTGTATTAAGAATAAATCTGATGTATTTGATACTTTCAAGAAATGGAAAGCTTTGGTTGAGATTGAGACAGGAAAGAAATTGAAGTGTCTTAGATCAGACAATGGAGGTGAATATTGCATCAAAGAGTTTGATAGGTACTGTTCAGAGCATGGAATTCGTAGAGAGAAGACAGTTCCAAGAACACCACAAGAAAATGGTGTGTCAGAAAGGATGAACAAAACAATCATGGAGCGTGCAAGGTGCATGAGATTGCATGCAGGATTGCCTTTACAGTTTTGGGCAGATGATGTAGATATTGTTGTTTATCTAATAAACAGAGGGCCTTCAAGTTCCTTGGATGGTGGTGTTCTAGAGGAAGCATGGACAGGTAAAAAGGTAAACTACTCTTTTTTAAAGCCTTTTGGTTGTGAGGCCTTTGTCCATATTGATAAAGAAAATAGAACAAAGCTTGAGGCAAAGTCAAAGAAATGTACCTTCATTGGATATGGTGTTAATGATTTTGGTTATGGCTTATATGATTATGAAAATCACAAAATCATTAGGAGTAGAGATGTAATATTCAATGAAAAGGTCTTGTATAAGAATCAATTGCAGGAAAAGAAGCAAGAAAAAGAAAACAAGGAATATGCAATTCTTGACAAAATCACTGAAGAAGTAAAGGTGCCTGAAAATAATAATAATCAACAACCACAACAATAGCAACCACCACAACAGCAACAGGCACCCAAACACCTGAAAGTGGTGTTAGAAGATCCACCAGGATAAGTAGACCCCCTGAACGATACTCTCCTTCATTATATTATTTATTGTTGACTGATTCTGGTGAACCCGAATGTTATGAAGAAGCAGTGCAGGTAGAAACCAGGAAGAAATGGGAGCAAGCCATGAAAGAAGAGATGGACTCCTTAGCACATAACCAGACTTGGGACTTATTCAGGTTGCCTGCAGGTAAAACAACATTGTAGAATAAATGGGTTTATAGGCTGAAGGAAGAAGATGGAGGAAATAAGAGGTAAAAAGCTAGACTTGTGGTAAAGGGGTTTGCACAGAAGAAAGGTATTGATTTTGATGAAATATTTTCTCTTGTTGTTAAAATGACTTCAATCAGAACTATTTTAAGTCTAGTAGCAGCTAAAGATTTTCATCTTGAGTGGTTAGATGTAAAGACAACCTTTCTCCATGGGGATTTGGAGGAAGAGATATATATGCAGCAGCCACAAGGATATGAGGTGAAAGGGAAGGAGAAACTAGTGTGCAGGTTGAAGAAGAGCTTGGATGGCTTAAAACAGGCTCCAAGGCAGTGGTATCTAAAATTTGACAAGTTTATGTCTGAACAAGGTTATACTAGATGTCTCTCTGATCATTGTGTTTATCTGAAAAAGAAAAATGATGGCAGCTATATTATATTGTTATTGTATGTAGATGACATGCTTGTTGCAGGGTCTAACATGCAGGAAATAAATGTGCTCAAAAGAAAATTGGCAAATTCATTTGAAATGAAGGATTTGGGAGCTGCAAAACAAATCCTTGGTATGAGAATCACTAGAGACAGGAAGAATCGCAAATTAACATTGTCTCAGAATGAGTACATAGAAAAGGTGTTGAAAAGATTTAATATGCATAATGCAAAACCAGTTAGTACACCTTTTGCTAGCCATTTCAAACTTAGTAAGGAAATGTGCCCAAAGACCCAAGAAGACATGGATTATATGTGTAAAGTTCCATATGCATCAGTAGTTGGAAGCTTAATGTATGCAATGGTCTGCACAAGGCCTGATATTGTACATGCAGTGGGAGTTGTAAGCAGGCACATGAACAATCCAGGAAAGGAACATTGGATGGCAGTGAAATGGATTCTCAGATATTTGAAAGGTACCACAAATCAAGCATTATGCTTTGGTGGTTCAAACATTTCTCTACAGGGAAATGTTGATGCAGATATGGCAAGTGACAGAGATAACAGGAGAAGCACTATAGGATATGTATTTACTGTTGGTGGAACAATTGTCAGTTGGGTTTCAAAAATCCAAAGTGTTTTTACACTTTCAACAGCAGAAGCAGAGTATGTTGTTGTTACAGAGGCTAGTAAAGAAATGATTTGGTTAGAAAGGTTTATGGGTGAATTGGGTAAGGAGCATGATATGGGCATGTTATACAGTGATAGCCAAAGTGCCATTCATCTTGCAAAGAACTTAGCATTTCATTGCAGGACTAAACACATACATCTCAAGTACCATTTCATATGATCAATGTTGGAAGATGGAGAGTTGAAGCTGGAAAAGATACACACTAGCCAGAATCCTGCAGACATGCTAACAAAAGTTGTAACCAGGGAGAAACTGAGAACATGCTCAGTTTCAATTGGTATTCAAGGATGACGATGAAGATGAGAAACAGTCAGGTCCAAAGAGGAGTCATTGTCCAGCAAATGAAGCAGTGGTGGAGTTGCTACAATCATTCTCCAAGTGGGAGATTGTTGTGTGTGGATGTTATGAAACCAGCTCAAGAAAAGATAGAAAATATAGATCAACGCCTTAGAATTCAGCCTCTCGAGGGGGCAACCTCCTTTACATTACATAAATGAACAATTCTTGGATGATACAAATGAAAAAACCTCCTTTCTATATATAGGAGTCTAAGGAGTCACAATATAATCTAGCCGACCTAACAATAATAATATAAAGCCACAAAAATAACAATAGAGGGATTCTATGGGGCACAGAAATAACAATATGGGGGTAATAGGGGCACAACAATATAAATAAGGGGTATAACTACAATAGTAATGGGGTAATCACTAGTATTATAGGGACCCAACATGCCCCTCTCCTTCAAAAAAGTGTTGTCCTCAACGCTTGAGTAGTTCTGGATACTTCTGCATAAAATTCTCATCCTCCCATGTGGAATCTTCAGCAGATAAGTTCTTCCACTTGATAAGATACTCTGAAATTGATCGATTTCGTAGCTGTCGAGTTCTTGTTTCTGTGACTGCTTCCGGTTCCAATATAATTTTTCCTTCCTCATCAAGTTCTGGCAATATTGTTTGAATTGGGAGCTTGTCACCTATAACCTTCTTTAAACATGAAACATGGAAAACTGGGTGCAATCGAGAAGCTGCAGGAAGCTCCAATTTGTATGCCATAGTACCAATCTTTTGCAACACCTTGTACGGACCATAATACTTTGGTGATAATTTATTATCCTTCTTAGCTTGCTTTAGGGACATTTGCTTATATGGTTGTAGCCGTAGGAATACCCAATCACCTACATCAAAACTTCTTTCACTGCGATGTTGATCTGCCTGTTGTTTCATTCTATTTTGTGCCAACACGAGGTTATCCTTTAAGAGTTGGAGGACTTGTTGTTGATGTTCGATGTGATGTTCCACTGCCTGAACCTTAGAATTTTCTCTTAAATATGATGTGATGGATGGTGGTTGATACCCATAAAGTGCCATAAATGGGGTCATTTTTGTTGCTGTATGGAAGGAAGTGTTATACCACCATTCAGCCAGAGGCAACCATTTGACCCATTGTGTCTGTTTATCAGATACAAAGCAACGAAGATATCCTTCCAAACATTTGTTTACTATCTCAGTTTGCCCATCAGATTGAGGATGATAAGATGAGCTATGAGCTAACTGAGTACCAAGACAAGAAAATAATTCTGTCCAAAAATTTCCAGTGAAAATGGGATCTCTGTCACTTACAATAATCTTTGGGTTTCCATGTAGCTTTTGAACTGTTTCCATAAATGCAGTAGAAACTGTACTGGCTTTAAATGGATGTGATAATGCACAAAAGTGTGCATACTTGGTAAGTCTGTCAACTACCACCATGATGACACTCTTTCCCTCAGACTTGGGTAAACCTGTGATAAAATCCATTGAAACCTCCTCCCAACGTTGGCTTGGAATGGATAAAGGTTGTAATAGACCCGGTGTCTTAATTGTTTCAACTTTATTTTGCTGGCAAACCAAACATTCCGCCACAAACTTTTGAATATCTGATTTAAGGCCATCCCAAAAAAATTCCTTCTTAACCCTGTGGTAAGTTTTTAAAAATCCTGAGTGCCCTCCTAAGGGAGAAGTGTGCAATTCCATAAGAATCTTTTGTTTTAGCTGGGAATTCTTACAGAGGTATAAGCGATCTTTGTACCATAACGAATCATTTTGCCAGCTAAATGTATCAGAAGTACTGGAATCTTGTTGTAGCTTTCGAATAAGTGCCCACACTTCTTCGTCATTCTTCCATTCCTCCCTTGCTTCGTTTATCCAATCTGGTTGGATAATAGAAATGGCACACAACAATGCTTCCACATCCTCATCCTTTCTTGAGAGTGCATCTGCCACCACATTTTGCTTCCCTTTTTTGTAGATGATTTCAAAGTCATAACCCAACATCTTTGTGACCCACTTTTGTTGCTCTTCAGAGGATAATCTTTGTTCTAAAAAGTATTTAAGGCTATCATGATCCGTTTTTACCTTGAAGTGTCTTCCCATTAGGTAGGGTCGCCATTTCTTAAGTGCATGGAGTATTGCCAACATTTCCTTCTCATAAATAGCTTTTCTTAAAAACTTTCCCTTGATTGGACGACTTTCAAAAGCAATGGGTCTTTCATCTTGCATTAGAACAACACCAATTCCATTTCCTGAAGCATCACATTCCACAATAAAGGTTTTTGTGAAGTCCGGTGTAGCTAAGACCGGTGCTTGGCACATTGCCTCTTTAAGATGTTCAAAGGCCTTTGTTGCTTCCGGAGTCCATGAAAATGAATCTTTCTTCAATAATGTTGTTAGAGGTGCTGCTATTCTCCCATAATTCTTAACAAACTTGCGATAATACCCTGTCAACCCAAGAAATCCTCGCAGATGCTTTATGGATGTGGGGATTTTCCATTCCTTAATGGCTTTAATTTTGCTAGGGTCTACCTTAACTCCTTCATGAGATACAATATGACCCAAATATTCCACCTCCTGGACTCCAAAGAAACATTTGGATCTTTTTGCATATAATTGTTTCTCCTCCAATAGTTGTAGCACCCTGTCAACATGTTCAACATGATCCTTCCAAGACTTGCTGTAGATTAGTATATCATCAAAAAATACTAACACAAATTTTCTAAGGAATGGTTTGAAAATTGAATTCATCAAACCTTGAAATGTTGAAGGTGCATTGGTAAGGCCAAAAGGCATGACCAAAAATTCATAATGACCCTCATGAGTTCTAAATGCCGTTTTTGGAATGTCTTCAATCTTCATTCTGATTTGATGATATCCCGAACGAAGATCCAACTTGGTGAAGTAAATTGATCCATGCAATTCATCCAGTAATTCATCAATAACAGGAATGGGGAACTTATCTTTAATAGTGAGCTTGTTGAGCTCCCTATAATCTGGACACATGCGCCATGATCCATCCTTCTTGTGCACCAATACTACTGGAGCTGAGAAAGAACTTTGACTCGGTTGAATTATACCAGCCTCTAGCATTTCTGCAACCATACGTTCAATTTCACTTTTTTGGACATAGGGATATCTGTACGGCCTGATGTTTGGAGGAACACTTCCTGGAATCAGATGAATAGCATGATCATGATCACGCATAGGTGGGAGACCCTTGGGAGTCTCAAATACCTTGGAATGATTGTCCAAGACTTTTTGGAGATCTGGAGAAATAGATGATTCCAATGTGGAAACATCTAGCGAACATAATTGTGCAATTACACCTCTTTGCTCCTTTTTTAGAAGCTTTGTCATACCATTAGAGCTGATTATCTTTCCTGGTTTCCCTGCAATACCCCTTAATTCAACTTCCTTTCCTTCCGTAGAAAATTTGATGAAAAGTTCTTGAAAATTAAAAGCTATTGTACCCAAGGATTGTAGCCATTGGACTCCTAGTACAACATCCGCACCTCCCATTGGAATGGAAAGCATTGGGCTAGTCAATACATATTCTCCCATGGATAGCTTGATATTATGGCACTTTCCAGAGCAATTTATTGTTCCTCCATTTGCAATCATCACTTGACACTCTGGTGCTGGATATAGGAAGCAATTCAATTCTTTTGCTACCCTACAATGAATAAAATTGTGGGTGCTTCCTGAATCAATCAACACTATTACCTTTTTCTTCTTGATTTGTCCTTCTATCTTGATGGTTTGAGGAGTGGTAATTCCCGCCAATGCATTACAAGATATGGTCGGATTTATTTGTTCTTCATCTAGGCTTTGTTCCTGGAGTATATCTTCTTCTTTTGACCTTTCTTGCTCCTTTTCTTCTTCCTCTTCACAATCTATGTAGAATAATTTCTTCTCAGCACACTTATGACCTTTAGTGTATTTGCTATCACAACTGTAACAAAGCCCTTTTGCTCTTTTTTCTTCCAATTGTTGTGGTGTCAACCTTATAGGTTGTGGAAGACTAGGGGCAACAACACTTCCGTCTTTATAGTTGTGAGTGGTATGCTTCCTGGTTGCCATAATTTTGCTTTCCATTTTTCTTGCTAACCTGAATGCCTTCTCTAATGAATCAGGTTCCCAAAGGCGAACATCATGTTGGATATTATCCTTTAAAGACCCTATGAACACATCAATCCTATGCTCCTTTGGAATATCTTTTACCCTTATGTTCAATTTTTGGAACTCCTCAATGTGCTCCATTACTGAACCCTTTTGTTTGAGACTTATCAATTGGCTAAAAAAAGTGTTGCTTTTTGTATCTTCATAATGTGCTATCAATTCTTCCGTAAAAATTGCCCAAGTGATAAATTGTTTACAAGAGCAAAGCCATTGATACCATACAAACTGATTTGGTTCCAAATATACAGTTGCCATACGTACCTTTTGTGCATTTTGCACATTATTGAGATCGAAGAATTGCTCCATCTGTAATATCCATGTAGCGGGATCATTGCCATCAAACTTCCTCATATGATTTTTGGAATATGGTGATTCTTCGATCCAACATTAGCGTCTATGGTATCATGATTAACATTTCTTTTGTTCTCATCATGAGTTTCCTTTACTACCTTTTCACCATTAGTGACCCTTTCTTGTAGCAACTTCTTAATTCTTCCATATCTGTCTTCAAATCTGCCATGTCTCTCTTCAAATCTGTCTTCGAATCATCCATCTTAGCTTCCATGTCCTTTATCTTAGATTCCACGCCACTTATCTTAGCTTCTGTTAGCTTTTGTGAGCGTGACATTTGTTGCACTTGTTCTTGTAATTTTGATATATCATGTAGCATTTCTTCTTCTTCTTCATGAGTCATGCTAGAGCTTTCAGGTTCCTTGCTAGGTGTTTGCATTTGATTTCCTCGGGGCATCAGTTACCGATAATAATGCTTTACTATGCCCTTTGAATTCCGTTAAACCAAGCTTACACAAAAATTTAAAAAAAAAACTACACACCTTTTTTCACTTTATAGAAGCCTGATATTGAATCTGATGTATCTCTGTAATTTCGGATCATCCAGTTCTGAAATTGCTAGCTGTAGTAGCCTTCTGTGTCCTCTTTCCAATGCCACAAGTCTGAGCCAAATTGGATTCTCCAAGGAAGAGTTATGTGAAATCTCCCACAGTGACTTGCTTTTAGACTGGTTCAGTAGAGCGAACTTGTACGACATGCCACGAGTCACTGTTTCAACCTTTGAATCTGAAACACACACACAAGAAACTACAGTCCGTCCTCTTTCTGTACCTTTTTACAAAATTTCAATTCGATCCTCAGAGAGAGAGTTATGACGATTTTCCCCAGGTCACCTGTTTTGAATGTAATTCAGGAGTCTGCAAAAAGGCCAACTTCCTCAGATCATATCTCCGAAAATATCACGCGAAAAGTTCTGAAATTTTGACCCAAGGTTCAGCGCCAATTCTTCTCAAATGGGTTTTTTTTGTGACTTCTGAAACGTCACAGAAAAAAAGTTATAGCGAAAATTCCATGATGACCTGTTTGGAGCAGCGAAACCCTAGAATCCAAAGCTCTGATACCAAATGTTATGAAACCAGCTCAAGAAAAGATAGAAAAGATAGATCAACGCCTTAGAATTCAGCCTCTTCGAGGGGGCAACCTCCTTTACATTACATAAATGAACAATTCTTGGATGATACAAATGACAAAACCTCCTTTCTATATATAGCAGTCTAAGGAGTCACAATATAATCCAGCCGACCTAACAATAATAATATAAAGCCACAAAAATAACAATAGAGGGATTCTATGGGGCACATAAATAACAATATGGGGGTAATAGGGGCACAACAATATAAATAAGGGGTATAACTACAATAGTAATGGGGTAATCACTAGTATTATAGGGACCCAACAGTGGAGCATGATTGTTCAGAGGTCTTTGTTTCAGCAGGATGTATACCCCAGGAAATTTTGTACACCCCTCCACGCGGGGAGGACTTGTCCCCCCCGCGGGGGTTCGGGGGCCAGCAGTCCCCCGAAGCCAAAAATAAATGTAAAATTGCCTTGTAAAAGTATAGTAATTTCTAGTCAATCTGGGCCGTTCATTAGGCGGATGATCTGACGGTAGAACTTATGTTTAGTTTAGGGTTTTGTGCCATAGAAGGAAACCCCTCTCTTTGTATGAGGGCATTGTATTTGAGGCTGAGATATAGATGTGTATTCTGTGAGCGAGAAACATAGAGGTGAGACTGTGAGAGAAAACAAAGGATATTACAGCGGATTTGCTGTAGGCTGTGTCTCTTCATTTTGCTGGATAATAGAAAGGAAGGACTGGCTATTCGAGGTGGACGTAGCCCAAACTGGGTGAACCACGTATATCTGTGTCTCTCTTGTTTTATGCGTTTTTTGTGTTTATATTTCTGCAATATTTTATGTGTTCCATTGCTTCGTAATATATAATTTTCTAACAACATTTTGGCACTTCGGGATGTGGAATAGGAAGTGAACAGGAAGTGTGACAAAATACTGTGTAACAAATGCCCGCTAAAGCATGAAGGTAGAATAGGGAGTAATGGGTGAAATGCTTTACAAGTCAAGGCAAGGACTGGAGAAACACCGCCAGGAGACCAACAAATCACAAATATACATATACATATCTGACATCTCTGATATAATCATGCTTAATGATACATGAATAGACATCTAAAAATACATGAATCCATGGCATGGGCGTAGACATCCGAATAGAAAGGATCATGTGCATGGATCCATGGTATGGATGCAACCATCCGAATAAAAAGGATCATGTATATGGACCCACAGTATGGTTGCAACCATCCGTATAATCATGTACAATCATGAATAACTCACAACTCCATGCAACCAAGATTTTATCACACAGAATCTAGGGTCCTGAGCTCTGTCTAGATCCAATCAATGTACGAATTCTAGCATGTGATTAGATGTGTCGAAGTAGAACATAATAGAAAACCACTTGATTACGGTCAATGATGTAAACCGTTAACTGGCATGAGAGAAACCACTAATAATGACAATGTCTCTTAAGGTACAATAAGCACAATCCATTAATGTGAATAATGAAGCTAAAGTCGAACACCCTTAGAATCATTCGTTCGAAGGCTAATGATGTAAACCTATCGTCGAATGCAAAGAACTTGCCACTGAGACATGCAAGCTCCAAGGTACTGGAAGGGAGTTTCTAGATCATCTTCTTAGATAATGAGTTGAAGTCGATAGGAAGTGATCCGTCGAAGGAGGGCCATAATGTATCCCACATCATCGACACGAAATGAAGGATATAGTAAGCAGAACTTTTCTACAAATCAGCTATCTCTGATACCATGTAGAACTTTTCTACAAATCAGCTATCTTTGATACCATGTAGAAATTTCACCACCTGTAGATCAAACTGATATATGCAATGTACTAAAGCATAACACAAGATCTACTTCTACAACCAATTTAGCGGAAGCTTAATCGAACATGAGAAACATTAATAAGAACACATATAACTGATATGGAGAAATCAAACACACATAACACAAAATATATAACTAGGGGAAAGCACCAGCCTAAAACCCCATCTCTGTATTATCATACAAGTGGAAATATGTCCAGATTCCACAAAGCCTTAGCTCGGAAGCTATCCAGCTCTCAGTACAATCCCTCTGTTGCTCATAGACAGTTAAAGGCTTCTCACAAACCTTTTCCTCTACCCTCCAAGCCTCCTATTTCTATGCATAGTTTTTCTTGGGTCCTCCAGCTGCAACCTGCGTGATTCTCACCTCACACACAACACTGACCTCTAAAATAACTACACAAACCTGAAGGAGATAAATCCTCATCATGGATGAGCTTCCTTTATAGGAAAAATATTCATCCAACTGATAGTACACTGTCCCTTCTCTGATCTCAACTGGGCCTCTGTCTGAACTGACATGCATTAATTATCCATGAGGGAATACTCAGTTATATGAAAATAATAGTTGTCACATGCATGAAAGCATCAACAAACTATATCTCATTAATTTAACAACTTGTTAGATTAATCTAACTGAACTTGACTAAGTTAAACTAAGTCAACTAATCCTCTCAATATAGAACTCATCCTTAATTCCTCAATCAGTGGAGCAAATCAAGGACACATTCCCCATTTGGTGGAGAAATTATTGCATGTTCTCACAAAGACTTCAAGTTTGATTTTCCTTAACTGATTAACTCATGGAGAATTAATTAATTAATATTCAAATTGCTAGTAAGACCAAATTCGAATTTTACTTCCTATTTTAGACCAGGGATTGTCTAAAAATAGGAATCCAACTTGAACTGCTAAAAATAGAACTTCTATTTTTAGCAATTTCTTGTTGCCAATTTTCAACACTCCCTCTCAACAAGAAAGGCTTCCTCTCAAACCTGATATTGTACCTCTGGAATGTTCTGCATGCAACACATCTACCAAGTGTGGTTGCTCCAGTAACTCTCGGAACAAAAAAAACTCTCAACCGACCTCTCTGTTAGGCTAGAAACATACTCTGATGCTGAAGCTCTACCTGCTGCTGACAAGTGCTCCCTCTCTGACCTCTACGCTACTGCAACATCTACATGCATCTCGCACCCTTGCACCCTTCTCTGTGCTACCCTGCACTGTGCAACACACTTGTGCCTCTTGCATTGTTGCAGCCTGCATGCTCTGCACTGTCCTGGGATTTCCTGCACTGTAGCTCTCTTTGTCGTTCCATCCGCATCTGTCTCTACCCAATCAGTTAGTTCCTGCTACTCCACATTGGGGCTCTCGTAGCAAGGTCTCATCCAAGAGGTTGGGTACCTCAAGGATCCTGCCCCTCCTCCTTGGGATGGTCACTCTACATCGCCCCACCTCCTACTTGGAGGTATGGCTGCATGTGATCCCTCTACCCACCTGGCTCGAAGTTTCCCCCTACTGGAGGTCTCTGCATGAGTAGATGTCTCTACTCGATCTCCTCTCAGCTTCTCTAGTTGTGGCTGCTCCACAACCTCCTAAAGCTACTACACCAATCATGGCTCCTCCACAATCATCTGAGACTTCTTCTAGCACTGCATGTTGAGAGGTAACTTACTCTCCCTCTCAACCACCAAGTATCTAACCTTTGCCTTGCTCCTCAAGGATTTGCATGCATCTTGTACCTCAAGTGCATACAGGTTCTTGGCTAGCACACCAATCTGTTTCATATTTCCCGCCATCACGAATTTTTTTGGAAAAAGAGCTGATTTTAAATCAGCAATATCTCCCTCCTCCGAAGTCCGATTCAGCCGATTTTTCTTTTTGATTTTGGGTATTTTTCCTCAAGGAATCCAAATTTTCTATTTGTTTCTGAAAATGTTGTACAGAAATTTTCAGATCTGCTTTGCAAACTCTTGGCCCAAAACTCAAAACTTTGAAATCTCCTCTTCTTGTATATTGTTCTTCCTTGATCACCTGTGCTCCGATACCATGTAGAATTTTGTAGAATTTTTCTACACATCAGCTAGCTCTGATACCATGTAGAATTTTTCTACAAATCAACTATCTCTGATACCATGTAGAAATTTCACCACCTGTAGATCAAACTGATATATGCAATGTATTAAAGCATAATACTAGATCTACTTCTACAACCAATTTAGGGGAAGCTTAATCGAACATGAGCAACATCAATAAGAACACATATAACTGATATGGAGAAATCAAACACACATAACATAGAAGATATAGCTAGGGGAAAGCACCAGCCTAAAACCCCATCTTTGTATTATCATACAAGTGGAAATATGTCCGGATTACAAAAAGACTTAGCTCGGAAGCTATCCAGCTCTCAGTATAATCCCTCTGCCGCTCATATACAGTCAAAGGCTTCTCAAAAACCTTCTCCTCTGCCCTCCAAGCCTCCTATTTCTATGGATAGTTTTTCATGGGTCCTCTAGCTACAACCTGTGTCATTCTCACCTCACACACAACATTGCCCTTTGAAATAACTGCACAAACCTGAAGGAGATAAATCCTCATCATGGATGAGCTTCCTTTATAGGAAAAATATTCATCCAACTGATAGTACACTGTCCCTTCTCTGATCTCAACTAGGTCTCTGTCTGAACTGACATGCATCAGTTATCCATGAGGGAATACTCAGTTATCTGAAAATAATAGTTGTCACATGCATGCAAGCATCAACAAACTATATCTCATTAATTTAACAACTTGTTAAATTAATCTAACTGAACTTGACTAAGTTAAACTAAGTCAACTGATCCTCTCAATATAGAACTCATCCTTAATTCCTCAATCAGTGGAGCAAATCAAGGACACATTCCCCAATCAGTGGAGAAATTATTGCATGTTCTCACAAAGACTTCAAGTTTGATTTTCCTTAACTAATTAACTCATGGAGAATTAATTAATTAATATTCAAATTGCTAGTAAGACCAAATTTGAATTTTACTTCCTATTTTAGACCAGTGATTGTCTAAAAATAGGAATCCAACTTGAACTGCTAAAAATAGAACTTCTATTTTTAGCACTTCCATTTTTCATTCCCTGTTTCCCAATCCAGCACTGATGCCCAAACTGCTATTTTTAGCACTTCTATTTTTAGCAATTTCTTGTTTCCAATTTTCAACAGACTCCACATATGATGAGAGGTCATGATGACAAAGAAGTATAATTAGATGAGAGGAAAATGGAATTCCCAAACCCAAGAAGGCACGTGATGAAGTGAGGATAACCCAAACCCGACACGAATAATAAATAAGTGTCATGTTCAAGAGCGACATGTTGCCTTTACACAAAATACAAGACATTTTCGCTTTCATTTTTCCCCCACTATTTCTAGTGAGTACCCCATTACATATGCTTGTCATATAAGTTCATCCTTCAGATGAATCCATCCTAGTAAGTTTAACGAGTCCTAGGAAGGAGAAATTCGGTCTCGTCATGGTGACAAGTCCTGCGTCGTTTAGGTTTTACGAGTCCGATGGAGGGGTAACTCAACATCTTTTTCATGTTTAGAGAGTTTGAAAAAGAGGCAAAAAAGAAAAATCCAAAGGTCCCTTTACGTAGATAGTCTCTTGAATCCGAAAAGGTAGAAAATGATATCCAAGAGAACCGCTTAGTCATGTTTGACTAAGGTATTCCTTTTTCGTACAATAGTCTATCCTAGTCCGGAAAAGGGTTAAACCTATACTGAGTAGACATCATTTCATTTACTTTAACGAGTTTGAAACGACAAGTATTCAATGATCTTTTCATGTTTTGAGAGTCAGGAAAGAGCTTAAAGTGACTTCACGGGGTCGTTTTTTTGTTTATTTTTAACGAGTCTGAAAAAGTGATAAAATAAAACTCGTTGAATCAGTCATAATTAGTCATCGTCACCAAGTATCTATGACTTGTCGCTGCATAAGTAAATGCATATTACCGATTTTCGAGAAATAATATTAAAATAGGAGTAAAATATGCCCTAATTTGGTAAAAATGTCATTTAAAACTTATAAAAACTCAAAAAAGTAAATCATTTTTACCATTTTACCATTTTGCAAATCAGAGAGCATTTTTACCCTATTTTACCTCGATCTTTAGGCAAGGAGTATAATCAATCTTAGACACCATTCATCAAGTCGTTCGTTGCAGGTAAGAGATGTGTCCCTTCCTTTCAATTTGGTTGTAATTTCATGCATTTTCATCCATAGATTAGGTTGTGAGGACGGCTTAACAAATTTTATGTCAAGGGTGACCAACACGAGTTTTACTCGTCGGGCCCATGCTGCTCACCCTATGGCTAACTGTGGTAGCACGTTGGAAGGGAGAAAAAGTATATAGACAAAAGCGCTGGCGCAAAGTTGCAAAATTTTTGGAAAATCCTCCATGTTTAATGATTTGTTTCCATAGAAACTCATGAAATGTTGTTTTATGGATGTTCCATAGGTTAATCAACCAAAAATGGTGATCGAATGGAAAGAAAGAGGACACAAAGCTGAAGACCATCAAGCAGCCCAGGACCCAAATTGCATTGCTGCCCTTCGAGAATGTGGGTTACTGAAATTCTTCCGGATTCCTGGGATTAGGAGCCAGGTTGAGTTACTGCAGCATTTGATTGGTTGGTGGGATGTGGATCACCAACTATTTATGATTGGGAACCAAGAACTTGAGATAGATGTTGCAGACATCTATTTCATTATGAGTTTGTCCTGAAGGGGACAACAGATTCAGCTATCCGGTTCTCATACTGGAGGGGAAAGTCATATATATGCTGATTGCAAGGCATTGCTCAGGCACTCGGAAAACTCAAAGTGGGAAGATAGACATAAAGACCACCACCAATATTCAGTAAGAAAAATTCTCCATACTATAGCCCGAATAGTTGGGGCTCATGCTTTGCATGAAGCAACAAAGTCTCATTTCCAGTATGCCATTGATTGTTTAAGCCCCACGGTCTTTTACTGGTGTGAGGGATTGTTGGCCAACATGAAGAGCCAAATCACAAAATGAAAGTTAGGAAAGCTGAAAAAATTTGGTTATGGATCCATCACAGTGACGTTCTTCTTAGAACATGCACCATTGTTTCGATATTAGTGGATAGAAGTGGATGCATCAATGCCTAGAGATCCACAGTTGCTGAGGTGGGGTGAGCTGATGCCTCGACAAGGGGGTGGTCAGCGAATGTAATTTCCCCAGCATTTTTTGGATGGTTGTGACAAAAACTAATCATGGTAGATGATTGGGCATACTTAGGCATGGATTTCTAGGGGATATCGACCTTCCACTTCCACCTGGTACATAGTGGACCGATGCAGGTAAAAAACCAATTTTTAAAGTTTTTGAAGATTTTAATTTATTTTTTATATATGTGTATTGAGATTTGGCACTTGTGATTTTTGATGATTTTGAACCAGAGAGACCTCCATGGGTTTCTCCAATAGCCAGGTGAGTGACACACCAGATAGAGGATTCTCCCTATGATGAGGGATCTGACCTGATCATGGAGGTTGAACACAACCTAGAAACCCTAACAAGGGGCATTCTAGAATATTCATTGGTTGATGAGGTGCCACTATGATATCAAAGGCATACTGTAGGGGTGCTCGCCATACTATTTCGGTTGCTGAATCAAGTCATTAGAGTTGTTTCGTGCTACCATGAGCACCATATCGGAAGATAGTCATCTCTAGTCTTTATTTTTCGCACTTATGTAGGCTTGAGAAGCCATGTGTCTCAGAACACAGTTTTTGACGTTTTGATGTAATAAATTTTTTGCAAACTCTCTCTCTCTCTCTCTCTCTCTCTCTCTCTCTCTCTCTCTCTATATATATATATATATATATATATACATATACATGTTTTCCTATTATGTTCACTATGTGATGGTTTTGTTTTACATATGTCGTAGATGTCTATCTAATACGTAATTAGCCAATGTATCTGTGAATGTGTTCAAACATCTCAGAATATGTTGATAAGTGATATAACCAAAGTTTTGTTCCAAGAGACAAACTCACAAATATATTCTCAAAATTTGAGGGTTTCTAATTGAATATTGTCTGTTAAGTTGTAGTACAGTGAGATTTGAATCAAGATTAACGACTAACTCTCTAATGCCAAGAGAAATGGCTTATGACAAAATCTCGATAACCACACTATATTCGGCAATGTTATTAGTAGTACAACCTAAACATATGCCTTGTAAATTCACTAACTCACCATTAGGGTCATAGATTTCCCATGCAACGGAAGATAGATTTTGTGTACTATGACAAAACCATTATCGAAACCAACATAAAGGTTCGATGACATCTGAAAACCAAGTAGAACATACGGTAAGCAGAGGAAAACACGTTTTCAAAAGCAAACAAACACACCAAAACCAAACTGCACATAATGAATCACACTAATGTACAAAGTATTGACACGAAATCACACATAATAATTCTTGAGGTAAAGCCCGTTTCGAGGATGAGCCAATTGATTTCCTTCACAGTCAACCAACTCATAGGCACCTTTTGTAATACACGTTTAACAATGTAAAGCCCATGCCACATTGGTTCGAATTTTCCAGCTCTCAATTTATCGTTGGCTTAATCGTATAACAAGACCAAGTCACCTTAAAAAAAACACGGGGAGTAACTGTTTGATTGTATTGTGCTTTAAACCATTTCTTTTCAACTTCAATTACTAATGCAACAATACGACGAGTTTCATCAATCCTTTCGAGGTAAAGTAATCATTCCTCCTCCGATGAAGTGCCAGGGAGTAATTCAAAAACTAGTTTTAATGAAGGAATCTCACATTCAATCGGAAGAAAATCCTCTAGACCATACACCAATTGAAAGGGTGTGAATCCAGTTGTTGTCTTAGCTATAGTTCGATATGCCCACAGAACTGAAAATAGCATAAGGTTCCAATTTCGTTTATGCATCCCAATAGTACGTTGAAGCAAATTAACCAAGACTTTGTTGACTGTGCCAACTTGGCTGTTGGCCTATGGATAGTAAGGAGTTGAGCTGTCATGATGTAGATCCAATTGAGCAGTAAGCTCTGTCATCATATAATTTTGAAAATGAGAGCCATGGTCAGTGACGATGGCTTGAGGGACACCAAATTGAGCTATGACATGATTAAAAAGGAATTGAACCACAATTTTACTGTCAGCATCATATGTGGGCATCGCCTCGGCCCATTTAGTGAAATAATTGACGACGATGATGATATAACCATGCCCCCCGACCGAGCTAGGGTTACATTTCATGAAGTTAATACCCCATTTTGCAAAGGGTCTAATGGTAACAATAGGGTGCAAGGGAGCGAGTGGGGCGCGCTGTTTGCGGTTATAAATCTGGTAGGCATGACATTTTTGGACTGCTAAAATGCAATCTTTGAATATCAAAGGCTAGAAATAATCGACTCGAAGGATTTTTTGAGTTGTAGCATATCCTGGCATGTGACTACCACAAGCCCCAGAGTGACAGTAATTTAGGACTTTGTCAGCTTCTTTAAGCATTAAACATCGATGAAGGATGGAATCAACACCAACACGGTACAAAGTATCCCCAATAAGTCGATAAGATTGGGAATGATGTCAGATGCATCGACGTTCAGATCTGGATAACTCCGGTTAAAAGGTTGGGTCTAGAGATAGGTAATGATATCTCCGTGCCATCGATTGACTAATGATGACGAATAAAGTTTCTTCATGAGTCATCCCGTCAGATGCAGTAGACGTGGTTACAGAAGGAAGGTCACAAATCAACTCAGCGAAAACTAGTGATTTCTTTGATTTAGCTTTAGCAAATTCCAAATCGAACTCTTGTAGGTGTTGATGGTGCTGGACCCACAAAAATTCAGGGGATCTCCCTGGTATGCAGTCCCAACTAGACCTCACACCGTTTGGTGTAGGAGTCCCATCCAATATGATGGCCTAGTTACCATTGTCTTAAAGGTTTTCCTTAACTCTTGCTTGTCAGCACATGAGAGTGGTCTTCTTTTTCTTCGAACATCAAGGTCCGCATTCCTCGTGAGTGCTAGTTTTACTTGTGTCAACGTTATTTCACCGTAGAGGGAGAGGGTGGAAGTGAGTCTCCAGTCGAAAAGGAAGAGTCCCACCTCTGTCAGAGACAAACAACACAACAAGACATGCGCAAATTCTCGCGAAGTAGTCCACACAGATGTGTCAGTCACAAACACACAAGAAAGGATAACACGTACAACACTCAATGGAGTAGTCTGCGCAAGTGTGAACCTATTTATAAAAAGTTTATGGGAAAGGTTTTTTCTGATGCCCGGTGAGGGAGCCCACATGGGCAAGACAAAGTTAACAACTTATGCAACACATTTTCATAAACATGGTATTAGATTAACTAAAATAGTTCAACAGTTTTAACACGGGTTAAAGAAACATGCATTACAAGTGTTCCAAGATTAGTCTTACAAACAATTACAATACATTTGTGAAAACTTGCTGGCCTGTTATGAAGCTTCTGAATTAAGATAAAGTTCCAAGACACATTGGTACACCATACATCACTAACCTTGTAAGAGGGGCTTTGGAGCCACTGCTCATTTGTCAAAGAAATGACTACAAACTCTCAAGGTTATGCGGGAGGAGCCAAGGTGAAAAAGTCTTTTGCATGTACTGAGGGGTATTTATAGCCAAGGGTGAAATTGACCCTTGTGATTATTCAACTTCCCTCATGAATGTTTAACTTAAATGACTCTTCAAATTTACATGTGGGTCTCTTGGACTTCCACATTACATTACATTGATTACAACAGTATGGCCCACATTAGTGTTGTGGCTGAGATGACTCATGACACGACTCGACACAACAGTGCTGGTATGTTCATGTTGTTGGTGGTGTCCATGTTGAGTTGCAATTCTACTGAGTGATGGATGTGCTCTTGGTGTATCATAGCTTCATCTCCACATGGCAAGGTGTGTGAAGTCTTCGATGGTCATGGTGTTCGCTTGATGTTTGCACGTGCATGTTCCTCCTTCGCTTGTACTTTGACATGCTTCATGTGTTCATCTATTCATGAAAAAATCTCCTTGCATGCATTCCTTGTTCATCCGTTAGCGAAACAATCTCCTCTTATGCATTCCTTATTCGTCTATTCGCAAAAAAATCTCCTCGCATGCATTCCTCATTCATCCGTTCATCGTCACGTCATGTCTCATCCATGTACTTGTATCTGTAATCGCTCATGACGAGACGACTTCAAATCTAGAAATATCTTAGTCTACCATGATGCATTATCGTTCGCTTTCGGATGCAGGTGACCAGGAGAGAGGACAAGGATCTGAAACTGCGCAAGGCATATTTCAAGCTGGGATGTGGGCTCTTGGCACTACCGGTGAAGATTGCACATAAGTCACTGGGAGATTGAGATGGGAAATCCAGATCAACAGTGTCTGTCCGTGGGATCTAGCTCGGCTGGCAGGAAGATCTGCGCTATTTTTTAAGGGAAGAAATACAGACAACAAAGGGCGTTAGCAGCAAAAATTGCATAAATCCCTTCGGAGAGCTGGCAGCAGGCTGTAGGAGGCTTGCTGGGAAAAAATGCACAATTTTTTTAGGGAGTTGGGAGTGGGCTGCAGGAGTGCTACTGGCAAAAATGCACAATTGATGGGAGGCTAGACTACTGAACATCCCATCGTAGTTTTTGAGCTGAGAGGGATGTTGGGTAGCTGGGAGATTGCTCATGAAAACTCTGCAGTTTTCCAGGTGAGCAACAGGCCGATTGTCTGGGTGACTGGCTGGAAAAACTGCGCAATGTTAAGGGAGACAGTGACAGACATAGGGTGTATTTCTGGCATGTCTGCACAGTTTCTTCAGACAGTGGAGTAGGCACACTTTCCAAATTTTGTGCAATTTTTTGAGGGAGTGAGTCCTGGGGTCACTACCTGGTCAAAATCTTTGGTTGGCTAGCTGGAGGCTTGGTTGATGTGCTTGCGGGCAACACAGATTAAAATGTCTTACTGAGCAACTTCTGCACTGTTCTGGGTGAGAGTCAGTCTAGTCGATTCCAGGATTGTGCAGTGTAGGCTTCCTAGGAGACATTTGCAAGCTCTGCACAATTCTGGGCAGTAGTACATGATCACTGAGGGCTGAAACTACACAATGCATCTCATCAAAGGTCAAGCTGTTGGAGGGTTATCCAGTCGTCAAAATTTCATCAAAATGACTAAGTGTGTGCGTGAGTGAACTTGTGCATACACGAACTTCCAAACACACACTCAACATGACTCGACGACAAGACACCTCAAACCATCATGACAACATATACTCAGTGTGACTAACTGACGATGCGAGAGACAAGTGCAACACTTGTGATAGATTGTTGAACGACCACAATGACGCTTGTGCGACAATGCATACAACATCGTGTGTGAGTGCGATAGATGTGTACATGGCGAACACAACTCAAACACAACCTTCAACATCACCAAAACGAGGTCGCAAGCATGACATAGCAATCAACATGTGGAAGATGATAGTTGGTTGAACAAGTGAAAAAGAAGCAAGACATGAGGAAGAAACACATAATATTATTTTTCATGTTTGTGCACATGCATGTTGCTGAGGAAAGGGTGAAATGATTATGAGAAGAAGTCCTGCAAACTCAATTAAGAGGTGTACTTCAAAAGATGTTCCTTACTTAACATACTTACCCTCAAGTTGATCACACATCCGAAAAAGTTTGCATGTAGTCCTGATCTTTTCCATTACTCGATTCCTGTTGTGGGGAAAAATGCCTATGCAGGACGATCCTATCCACCTAAGGTGTGACAGAGCCTTAGCAACAAACAGATACAGCTATTCTGGTTTCTTCCTTTATGAAATGTGAAAGAGGGGAGATTAATGGACTTACCGGTGTCTTCTGTTTGTCCCTCGATCTAGATCCTCTTCTCTTTGGATGTTCACAGCTACTTGCCTCCCCGCTCGCCCAAGAGAACAGCTACTTGATTCCTGCGAGATCACAAGAGAACAGCTACTTGCGACAAGAGAAGAACACAACACAAAGGCAAATATTCATATTCATAAATGATTCAGGATTAGAAGTAAATCAAATACACTAATGCAATCATACAAATACACAAGTATATAGGAGAAAAACCAAAATAGCTTTATTGATAAATAACAAGGTTCAGGAAGAGATACAACCCAGAGGGCTCCAATCCAGCATCTCCTTCCCAGCAGAATGGAATTCCTATCTTCACCTCCCTTCAAAGCATTAAGCACCCAATGATTCCAGTCTCAAACCAACAGCAATTCTTTGCAATAACAAAATTCCAGCCTCTAGATCTCATGGAGGAGAGATCTATATATAGTTATTTTGGAGAGAGGATGAGTCAGCTTGAGATCTGACTAGTGTCCTCTCCCTCTCTCAGTTCTTGAGTCCACTTGGAGGTTCTTGCTTCCACTTGGAGATTTGGATCCTCTTACTCATCACCAGTCGAATTCCCTGAGGCAAGTGTCATTTTGGAAGCTTCCTGGCTTCTGACACCTTGAGGAATGAGTCTGCCACATGTCCAAACTCGCTCAGCGCAGGTAGCTAGTGTTGGAGTTGACATTCAACGCAGGTAGACAGTGGAGCCACTGACATTCAACGCAGATGGTCAATGGAGCAGTTGACATGATCCTGAATTGACTTGTTTTTGAGCAGTTTTAGGTGGAGAACTTCTGTGAATTGCTGTGATTTGTTAGCCTTGTTCCTCTAGGGGTAGGAACAACATGTTTAGGGACTTTGGATCCCTTAGATTATGGACATTTCATGCTCAATGATGTAAGGCACAAAAATGTCTATAACAGTTGCCCCCTAAAGTATGAGGCCGTTTATCGGGTGAAATGCTTTATCCAGGAGGGTCCGAAGTTCATCCATTTGCTGGGAGGAGACCTGTAATAAGATACAATACAATACATTATGATTCATACTGCTTTCATGATCTAGCTGAGGCGGGCATTCCCATGCTCAGCTTTATAAATTCATTTTTGTACATAGAACAGACGATCGTCTGATGGTAGACTGATAATTTTGGTGAAATTATCATCCTTTGAGTAGGATGATCATCTGCTGTAATGATGTACATGTCAAAATGTCTTTATCTTTCCTGAATATATATCGCAGCCCGGATGGATGAAACTAGATCCGGGGTCTTCAAAACTCGTTCGATCTTCACTCTAAGTACAAGTCGATCCATGTGAGAATTTTTTGAAGTCGAACATGGAAAGACATCGCTTGATTACCGGTCAATGATGTAAACCGTTAACAAGCGCGAGAGGAATCACCGATAATGATAATGACCCTCAAGGTACTGCAGTACAATTTACGTGGTGTGAATAAAGGACTTGGCGTCGAACACCACGCAAAATCTTCTGGTCGAAGGTTATTGATGTATACCTGTCGCCAGAAGTGAGAAACTTGCCATTGAGGCATGCAAGCTTCAAAGTACTGAAGGGGTTGTTCCTAGATCAACTTCTTGGATAATGAGCTGATGTTGACAAGAAGCGATCCATCAAAGGAGGGCCTTAATGAATCCCACATCAGTGACACAGAACGGAGTTAATGATTTTAATGGAGGTGAAAACGATCTGTGACATATGATTCAGGGTGGCGGTCATGAATGGATGAAGGATAATGTATGGCAGTGGATGGGACTGGTTGACACTTTCTGAACGACTTCTCTTGAACATATGGCGACACTGATGCGATGGATCGGTAGCATTACCCAAAATATGGATGGTATGGCGAGACCATGGTGATGTGACCGGTGAATGAAACAACCCAACCCGATTGTGGTACGGAGGAAAAGTGTCATGTTCAAGAGCGACTTGCTACCATCAAAGTTTTCTTGATTTTCTCCCAATTTTTCCCCAGTCATTGCTGACCATACCTCTTTATTTTTTTTAAGCTTGAGGAGGATAACATATGCTTGTTCTATAACCTGCCCTTCGGGCAAGCCTATCGCTATGTTTTAACGAGCCTAGCGATAGTGAAACTCGTTCTCGTCTAAAGACAAGTTTGTCGCTATTTAGTGATTTTAACGAGTCTAACGACAAGGATAACTCGGTCCTTTTCATTTTTAGAGAGTCTGAAAAGGTACATAAAGTTAACTCCAAAATTCCTTTTTCGTCATCTAATCCCTTAAGTCCGAAAAGGTATAAAACAATACAGAAGGGATGAGTTTTCGATAGTTTTAACGAGCCGAACAAAACAAGCGCTCGATCTTTTTGTGCAATAATCCCTCAGGTACAAAAAGATTAAAATCTAGAGGAGGGATAGCTCTTCCGGTCGCTTTAACGAGCTGGAAGGCCAAAACTCGGCAATCTTTTCATATTTTACGAGTCAGATGAAAAGAGCTTAAAGAAGACTCGTCTTTTGAGGAACGAGTGATAAACAGGGATAGCAGCTGATTCCAGGTACAGGTCGGAATTTTCCAATCACGGCAGTGTCACAAGGATGGCTAGGTGAAATCACTCTTCGCAGCTGTTCCTCAAAATGGGTAAACAATCATATGGAGGTGAACGATCGGCCAAATGAAAAGTGGAGGTGATGGTGCAAACACGACCAAGGCTTTTATGGTAGATAAGGTTACATACACAATGGTTATTTACCGGAATAGGTTCATTTTTTAATGAGCTTGAATGCGCCAAAACACTGCTCAATCTTATGTTTATTTTTTAACGAGCATGAACTATGTGCTAAAACTGCTCGGATCTTGCGTTTATTTTTTAACGAGCATGAACTTTATGCTAAAACTGCTCGATTATACCAGTCATATGATAAGAGTGTCTCATTGGAGATGCTATTTTTTATGGAGCTTCATCTCACGTAAGCTTTGCCCCGGATCCTTTCGTTATGCAAGTTCGGAAACGACTAATCCTACGAGTTTAAAGGGTTAGAGGTCCTAAAAATTTAAAAAATAAATAGTCGCCCCTTGCTAGCACTCCAAAAGGTTTGCATGCCCCCAGGCATAAAGTACGATTTCAAGGTTACCTCTACTTCACTTCCGCCAAAACATTTGTTTTAATGAGAGAGGCTTACCTCTTTCAGGTTACCCAAAGATTGTCTCGTTCACGGAGCAAACAAGACATTTCTTTGGCGATGTCTACCGAAATAGACAAAGGTGGGTGAAAAATAGTTTATCTCACTCACATAACTCTGACAAAAAAAATCTTATTCTAGAACAACCCTCTTCCTAGACGGACGGGGTACGGACTAGTCATATTCTCCCGCGGAAACCTACCCTATACCCAAAGTTTCCCTGCCGAAGCAGGCCAGGACGCATGCCCCCTGGTTCCAATCATATCCTCCCGGATTACTCGCGCTCATCAGGAGGACGGACCGTGGGTTGAGACACTTCTTGCGTGAATAGACCATTTAGGGATGGTATATGACTATTTCCGATGCATGATCCGGGGAATGAAAGTTGGTCCACGAGCTTGACCATTCTTCCTTCATGCGGAAAACACATTACTCTAAAGAGTGATGAGACGATGGCTCCCATGCAATATATATAGTCTCGTCCAAGGAGTAGGTTATAATCCAAGGGTCCTTGAATGACCATCACGTTCATTTGAACGGTCTTCCCTTTCAATGTTATGGGCACATTGGGGAGGATCCCTAAAGGTCGACTGGTTCCCTTATCAAAGCCTGATAGATTTCTCATTTCAGGCAAAAGCGCAGGCGAACCAAGCGCTTTCCAAGCAATAGAGGAAAGGATACTCACAGATGCCCCTTCATCAATAACTGTGCCAGCCATTACCATCCTGTATATTTGGACAATAATTCTGAATGGTATGCTAGCTGGCAAGCGGGGTCTGCCTAGTTGGTTCCAGTCAAAGGACACAACCAGGTTGCTTGGTGGTGGGACCGAGTATACGGCCGGATAGCGCTCTGATGAACTTCCTTCCTGCGATAAAGGAATGGAGGCATTGCCCCCTTGATCATCAGAGTCAGTGCTGACGAAGAGAATTTGGACGGTGTCGTCTTTATTCTCTTCTGTGACGGTGTCATTCGAAGATAGAGCTTCTGAAGGCAAAACTGGGTCAACTGCCATTTCAACCTTTAGACTTTCGTTAGGTATGGATTCAGACGGTTCATCTTCAATGACAGGTGCTTCGGCTGACCACCTGGGCGGGTCAGCCGGGTTCTCAACTAGCGAGGGACTTGGCAGGAGTCTTTGATATCCAGGAGGAAGTTGCGCTCGTAAAATCGGGCGATCTTCCAGAACTCTTTTTGCCTTGTCTAAGAAGGGACAACGGTGGATGGCGTGATCGCCTTCACACAGTCTGCAGGGAAATTTAGCTTTCCCGCTCTGTCCTGGGGCTTCACTCCCACTAGTCGACGGTGAGCAGTCGACATGGCTATCAGAGGTCGATGCTACCGAATTGTGCAAACGGGGGGACCAGTCTCTTAGTATCCGGGGGATACAGGGACAATCTCTATGGAAGTGGTCTCCCTTGCATATGACGCATGGCGATTTAGGCCTTGCGAGTGCTGTGTGTGGATTTTTGTCAGATGACACTTGTTTGCCCCCAGTCGCCTTAGGCTCCTTCTTCTTCTTCTCCTTCTTCTCCTTAGGAACTCAGTTTTTTGATTTACCAGTTCCGTCAAGCGAAGAGGAAGGAGGAGAGGGAGATGAAGTAGAAGGCTGGGAGGCAACTCTTGTCTGATCTAATTGTTGACTCGACTGTTCAGGAATGGTGGTGTTCTGAACGACATTGGTTGAAAAGAGCCAGACTGGTAGGCCAATTGTCAGTCCTGGAAGCGACAATGTGGCCATGTGGGGCGCACCAACATCTCCCCAAGAGGAGAAGGGACTAGGATTTCCACCAAGGGGAATTCCTTGGTTGGTGTGCTCCATCTTTTCAACCTAAAGATCAATGCGGGAATAAAGGGTGATTGTTCCGTTTAAAATAAATTGTTAACGACGCTTTAGACACAACTTGCTTTTTCACTTTTAAAGAGTCGAGAAAAAGTTAAAGATGACTCTAGTCTCCTTCGATGTTTTAACGAGCCCGAAGTGACAAATGCTCGGATGGACTTTTTCTGTTATAGAGTCTGAAAAAGGCCAAAAGAAACTGCTTTGGAGTTCTAGGCAGAGGGTGTGCCAAACTTTTTGCAAAACCGCAGAATACTTTTTAGGGTACGGGCGGTCGATCTTCATGAATGCTGTGTTCACTGCATTGCGATCAGTAGGGCGGCCGACACGGCTTCCTAAGGATAAAGGATATATGCCTATAGGGGTCTCCCAATATATACGCGACGGTACGTGGGAGCACAATCCGTACTAGCGCTATCATCCCTCAGGAGGAATCACCCACCTTCCACGAGATCGACAGTCACTAGGCTTAACGACGTCGGAACACGTCTCTAGCCTAGACCTCTATGTTGTGCGTTAGGTTGCAAAGCGTTGTTAGGTTCATTCAGTTTATTTTAGGTTGATCTTTTTTAAAGTTTGCCTTTCAAGGTTCACCACGAGATGTATGATACAAATTCCTAAATGCAGTCTAAAGATGATAAGCAAGATTTATATCTTTTCAACTTTGAAAATCCTAGCTACCGAGGGAAAAGAAAGACACCATCTTTTCTCAAAGAGCAATCAGCACACTCTAATGCACTTTTCCTAAATCCAACATGCAAACTTATCAAATGCAAATGCACAATGCAGGTGTTTGTTTTCCGCTTTCTTAGTATTGATGCCTACAAAGAAAGCTTTTTGTACAACTTTGAATTTGCTTTTAAATGATCAATACAAACAAGTTTACTTTTTCGAAATCAGAGAAGATAGAAGAGATTACAACACTTAACGATTTACGTAATAAAGACTTGTTTTGACACTTAAAAGAGACAAATTCAAACCAATAAGCAAAAGTAAATGTATAATCAATCTGCAAACAACCAATGAACTCTCTTCTAAGATCACAATCAATCAGATCTGAATCAAAGGCTACAGGATGACTACTTTACTCATGCAAAGGAAAACTGTAAATGATGCCACAAACACATAAAAACACTCACAGTCTTTTTGTACAAAAGGAGGCGGAATCTAAGCAAAGAAAAGGAGTTATCAGACTGGTACCTATGCTGGTTAAAGGCTGCAAAAAACAGAGATCAAAACAGGGCAATAGACAACAGAGAACCCCAGCTGCACAAGGCCAAACTGGTTCAGCGCAACCTCAACACTGTGGGTTTGACATTCAGCGCAGGTAGCCTTCACGGGACCTGCGTTGAAATGCAGATTACCTTCACAGTGTCTGCACTGAAGGAGAAACTTTCGTTTCTCCTGGGTTCTGGGTCACAAAATGCTCAAAAATCAACTTTTTCAGGCCAAATCAGAAACACAAGCAAGGTATAATCAAAGGGATGCTTTGAGAGGGTACTAAAGACTATCACAAAGGATCATCAAATCATTTGTGAGTCCATTGTTTAGATCATAGACAAAATCCAGTGAAGGATCAAGGCAGCAACAGTCTACTTTGCAGAAGCAGTTCGATTGTTGCTGTTGAGTCTATGAAGCAAACAATGATGTAAACACAAATAAAATGACTAAAACAAATCTCCCCAGTGGAGTCGCCAATTTGTTGTGGGGAAAAATGCCTATGCAGGACGATCCTATCCACCTAAGGTGTGACAGAGCCTTAGCAACAAACAGATACAACTATTCTGGTTTCTTCCTTTATGAAATGTGAAAGAGGGGAGATTAATGGACTTACCGGTGTCTTCCATTTGTCCCTCGATCTAGATCCTCTTCTCTTTGGATGTTCACAACTACTTGCCTCCCCGCTCGCCCAAGAGAACAGCTACTTGATTCCTGCGAGATCACAAGAGAACAGCTACTTGCGACAAGAGAACAACTACTTGCGACAAGAGAAGAACACAACACAAAGGCAAATATTCATATTCATAAATGATTCAGGATTAGAAGTAAATCAAATACACTAATGCAATCATACAAATACACCAGTATATAGGAGAAAAACCAAAATAGCTTTATTGATAAATAACAAGGTTTAGGAAGAGATACAACCCAGAGGGCTCCAATCCAGCATCTCCTTCCCAGCAGAATGGAATTCCTATCTTCACCTCCCTTCAAAGCATTAAGCACCCAATGATTCCAGTCTCAAACCAACAGCAATTCTTTGCAATAACAAAATTCCAGCCTCTAGATCTCATGGAGGAGAGATCTATATATAGTTATTTTGGAGAGAGGATGAGTCAGCTTGAGATCTGACTAGTGTCCTCTCCCTCTCTCAGTTCTTGAGTCCACTTGGAGGTTCTTGCTTCCACTTGGAGATTTGGATCCTCTTACTCATCACCAGTCGAATTCCCTGAGGCAAGTGTCATTTTGGAAGCTTCCTGGCTTCTGACACCTTGAGGAATGAGTCTGCCACATGTCCAAACTCACTCAGCGCAGGTAGCTAGTGTTGGAGTTGACATTCAACGCAGGTAGACAGTGGAGCCACTGACATTCAGCGCAGATGGTCAATGGAGCAGTTGACATGATCCTGAATTGACTTGTTTTTGAGCAGTTTTAGGTGGAGAACTTCTGTGAATTGCTGTGATTTGTTAGCCTTGTTCCTCTAGGGGTAGAAACAACATGTTTAGGGACTTTGGATCCCTTAGATTATGGACATTTCATGCTCAATGCTGTAAGGCACAAAAATGTCTATAACAGTTCCTTGGTCCTTCTCCTCAACTCCTTGGAGGTGATTTCAACATGTCGCCTTTTCTTGTAGTCACTGAGAGTTAGATCTACGCAATTTCAACAGATAGTGACTGCTTCTAGAATGAGGCCCTAGGAGGTCTGTCTATGCATTTTTATGCATGCAAGATAGACAAGACAACTTGGACAACAGTGCGAAGTTTTGAGGGTCAGGGCACTGCTGCGAGACAGGGACCCTAGGAAAACACCTCTGCTCAATTTTTGAGTGCAATGTAGCTGGAATGCTTTGCACATTTCTAGAGAGCAGTGCTAGCTTCTTGACTTCTCTGCACATTTTTGGAGAGTAGTGCTAGCTAGGGTCTTTGTGGGCCATGGGTTTTCAGCAGGCAAGTGAGGTTGGTGTCTTTGCACACTACGGGCTTTTAGTAGGCAAGGGAGGAAGCTTGATGGTTGTAGAAGAAAATCACACAGTTCAAGGAAGCTGGATGAGGCTAGGTTGCTCATGAAAATGGCTAAGTGTGAGATTAGTGAAACATATGTAAACATGGTAGGAATTGACTGTGATCACACACAGACACTTAGTGACATAACATAGACCATGTAGAATGCATAAGACATACTTTGCTTGATGCAAAAACCTTTGTGACAAGAGTTCATGAGGCGAGTGTGAAAGATGTCTATGTGATGACGACCACTCATATGCACAGAATTTCCTTGAATCAAGACAAAATTCCCTTTGCATCACAAAAAACAACCCCTATGCTTGAGAATGACACATGATGCATAAAGAGAGAACACAAACAATGCTTAAGATCAAGGAGGGGAGCTTGAAATCATCGGCTTACCAACAAGTGACCAAGGATAATCGATTGCAAGATCCGAGGTAGGCTCCGAAATTTTCATGTGAGCCAAAATTTTGGAGGGTTGTTGTAGCCATTACAACACTTGGCGACACACTGGTAGAGCTCCATCTCTCTGAATGGACCTTGTTCCGTGAGAAGCGAGTTTATCCCTTCCAGAAGTATTATTTGATTCATTGATTGTGATGGCTTCCACACTAGCTTGCGTGAAAGATGTAGTCCCTACCATTATCTTGATCGGTCATCACACATTCCAAGCCAAGTCAACTTAATTATTTTGATTGTGAATGAGGGGTATATTGGTGCACAAGTAATATAACTGTCAGAGTTTAAGTTTCATCTCTAGTGTTCCTCTGCTGCCAGCAGGCCTGGACAGTACCTCGGTGGAGTCACGCAGGAACACAAGCATCGCTCGAATGCTAGTGAGCCTGGTCAGTACCCTGACAGAGTTACTTGCATCACCTCTCTATGTAGGAAGGCTTTCTCTTCTTTCACCTTATTCATTTTTCATTTTTTTTTCAAGAACTGTGTATAGGCACTTATTTATTTTAGAGGCAGAAGAGGGATGCTGACTTATTGAGAGCAGGAGAAGTTATTCCTTTAGAGAAGTATGTTATTTATACCTCTGACATACTTGTTAAGGTTTTTCCACTCACGTTACTCTACTTGACTGAGCTGGCAAGGGTTAACCCAAAAGAACCAATTAGAGTAGGTGGTACTAGTTAGACTACACGCATTGTGTTTTCACCAAGACTCACTCTGAACAAAATGTATTTTCCATCAAGGCATCATCAACTGAAGACAATAAGTTTGTTATAAAGAGAGAGGACAATAGATAACCAGATGTTGATAACTATACAAATCCTCTTAGATTCTCCCATATTGTCTTGAGATCCAAACACGGTTTCACAAGAGGCTAACCTATGGGTACAAGAAAGCAAAGAAAGAAAAAGTAAAAAGCAGAAGTAAAGCGGTAGCAAAACAAGTAAGCAAAGCAAGAAAGAAAGAAAACGAAAACAAGCAAGAAAACATGCGAACCAGAAAGAAAAGAAAAGTAAGAAGAAAGGACTACTCCTACTCCTACGCTAGAAAGTGCATGGGCCTACTCACGTAAAGTGATATTTCCAATGAAGCCACTGCAGGATTGGCTGGCCCATGTTGGTGAAGGCATAGTTCGCAAGAAGTACATTCAAGCGAACAAGAAAACATAAAAGATATAACAATGAAGACCAACACGATCCGAGTTATAAAACATCCACATAAAAGAAAAGAGTGAATGCACAAGACAAACATTCTGTGGACTTAACATGGTTCTATGACACACTGTGTGTAGATGATAAACATGCACACTCTTTGTACAGTGGCATATGAGCAAACACGAGAAAGACCAACAGGTCATGCTTTGCAAGCACACTCGTTGTGTAAGATTCCTCCAAATCTTGAGCGATAGGATCATGTGATTCCGGTGGAGGAAGGGAAATCTGTGTGTTGGATTGATCTTCAGTGCATACAAATGAGTGATGAGGAGCCTTGGGTGTTTTGAAAATTTTCTGATCAGAAGTGGAACCAACCTGTTGTTAGTGCTGGACCCGCCAACATGTAAGGTGATCTCCCTCGGTAAGAAGTCCCAACTAGACCTCAGAATATTTGGTGTAGGAGTCCCAGCAGTGGGTCATACTGTAATGCCTTGACCGTGATTTTTCACAGAGGCAAGTAAGATGTCTCTACTGGTAGCAAGGGTGTGACATATGCAGTAAGCCAAGGAAGGTGCATGAGCGGTTCTAGCACACATAGTTTGAGATGAGTGCGCCCCTTGGAAACCTGTGATGACATGGAGTTAAGAAGGGAAAACATGAGCAAAGATGCACCAAAACATGGAAGGAAAGTTAGCTAGCAATCCAAAGTGATGGTTAAACCAACAACACGTTTCAGAAAGATTCATACATACATACATACGTACACACAAATAGCTATACATGCATGTGTAATAAAATAGGTACATATATCATTTAGAGTGAACAAATAGCTGAAATACAATACAACATATGCATGAAACGTGATAGCTCTTGTTATATTAAGAAGTGTAAGTTTCAATTAAACAATACATCCATGTCCAACCACTAGTTCTGACAATGGAACGTTACAGCCACAACCGCCTGCTCGTCCAAAGAGATGTACTAGTTTTACATAGTGGAGAAGCCAAGGCTCATTACAATACTGTCCAAGCTCTCTCTAAGATAGTCATATCGTTAGCTTGGTTGACCAAAAGCCTTTATGATGAGTTATGAGGTTATATTTATAGCAAAGGGTGGGGTGACCCTTGACATTCCCCTTTGTGATAGTTCATCTACCCTCATGATTCTTCATCTACTCTATGACTGTTACATCCAACTATTGACACTTAAACTTGCACTTGACAAGATGTTACATTACAATGTACATGTGCCCATGTGAGACAAAATGGCTTGAGCAAACCATGCAAGACATCACTGACACTCGGTCCATTGTGATGAGACCAACTCTTTGACATGCTTGTGATGGTGAAGGTGGTCAGATGATGCCAAGCTTGGTCGTCCATGATGGTGTGCATGCGCTCCATGGTGACATCTTGCTGAAGCGAAATCTTGCCTCCATTGCATCCTGGTGCATTGGTGTGGCTCCTCCATCCAACTCGTATGCTAACATGCGCATGGTCTTCTTGGGTGTGGCCGAACCGGAAACACAATGATGCATAGTGTCCTTACTGATCTTCTAGTGTGTGTTGGTGGTCATGCGCATCAACCGTCAACTACATGTTCAACTACAGTCAGAATTGCTTCTTGTCTTTTCCTCAGTGAGTGTGCCAAATGTGTTAGATTGCATGCATGCACATAATGACATGCATGCTGCTGAATTCCCTTGCATGTGATCAACAACACTACTCACCATGTCTGCTCCGTGCGAGCTACTGGGATGGATCTATAACTTGTACAGGTACAGTTTCATCCATGAGTGCATGTTGCGCTTGTTGTTGTACCTGTTCCTGCTGCAACTCATTCTCTCGTCTATGCAGCTCCTATTCTTCCTTGAGTTGCTACTTCATCACCTGTAACTCCTTCTCTGTTCTTTTCTTTGCTCTCGTGCGATCATCTTGTCGCACCGTCACCTCATAGCTTCAATCTCCAAAGTTGCTTTCATCACAAGTGGGTTTGCTCGAGCTTGCAACTTTTTTCTGCCTCTATGTTGTCAACAAACTTCCTCTTGCATTCGCCACATGCGGGTGTGCTTCTTTTTGCTTCTGCTGATGGTGCTGCTCATTGTGATGTTGATTGCTGTGATGCTGCTTCCATCTTATCTTGATGTACTTATCTACGAACAACTTGATGTCTTCATAGGTAGGCAAGATCATAGACACTTGCTTGGCTACAACCCACGTTGTGTTCTCAACGGTGTCCTTTGACTCTACTCTCTTGAAATCCATCGTACTTGTGCTGCTGAGAGGCAGATGAACACTTGTGATACTTGGAGACATGGAAACACTCATGGCAAGAAATCTGTCAGCCGAAAACCAACACGAACTTGAGAACTAACTTGCAACATACCTGCATGACTGATCATTAAGGTTGCATAATTTCTGCCGAGAGGTCGGGAGACTGACTGCAAAAACTGTGCAAGGCACAGTTATGGATGTCAGGAGACTGAATGACCATTGGAACTTCACAATGCACAGTCCAGCCTGGCCTGCTGAGGACTGAAACTGCGCAATGCGTAATTTCAGTCAGCAGTGACATGAAACCAACAAATTGCATTGCGCAGTTTCTGGGGCCAGCGGGACACTGCCTCCAAGAATTTCGCAATGCAAGCCTGGAGGTAAGTTCCTAACTAGACTTGCACAATTTCTACAAGGAATGTAGAGCCTTTGCTTCTGGAAATGCGCAGTGCTAGCCGGGCAAGGCACGGTCTGGGCCAAGGCAGCCCAATCTGGCCAACGGGCAACTGAAAACATGAGAATTCTGAATGCATGGTGAGATGAATGCAAACAAGAGTGAATGATCATTCATGCAAATAACAAGTGTAGAATTCAGAAAATGGGAAAGCATGCATGTTTGTGAAGCGAGTCGCCGCAATGACGACCGTCTGTGCAAAATAGTTTCATGCATAAGAGAGCAGTGAGATGTTTATGAAAACTAAAACGGTTCTAGTACAAGCTAGTATGTATCAAAATGATAGCAAGCGCTCATAGAAATCAAGAAGACAACATTCATATGAAGAGAAACACAAAAAGCGCCAGAAATGTAGTGCGAGACATGAGAATTGGGCTTACCCCAAAACAACTGAGTTGAATGTGCCAACGACTGCTAGATGCAATGTGGGATGTCAGAGTTGCAAGATTGGTGTGAGGAATGAGCTCTGCATCGTCCAATTCATGAGTTTTGATAAAATCGAAGATGTGACACGCATGCCACAAATGTAGGAAGGGAGACACTAGGTGGGAGGTTTTTGAAATGATCCTTGGATGTAACCTCAATTTGCTAAAAATAGTTCCCTAAAACAAGGGATGCCTTTACATGCTGCCTTGGGAGGAGCATCCCATTCATGAAAATCAGTTTTTCTCGGTCCAAGAAGGAACCAATCAACTCAACTGCACATGCAAAAGTCTACTAAAATGGGAGGGAAAAAAATGCGCATTTCTAGGAGGGAGCTAGGCTGGTTTCCGAGAGGGATTGCACAATTTTCTGGGCAAAGCAGTTGACTACTACCCAAAATTGCGTAAATGTTGGGCTGAGCAGCCCTGTTGGGAGGAATTGCGTAATTTTCTCAGTGAACAGTGACAGGAAGATTTGCGCAATTATAGAGCCAGACAGGCTGCCAAACAAAATTGAGCAATTTCTAGAGGGAAGGCTGGTTTCCCTCCAGAATTGTGCAATTTCTTGAGGGAGCTACTCAGCCTGTAACTAGACCAAGTCCAGTGAAACAATTTGTGAGGGGGATGCATAGAGCTCCCATGGACAGGCTGTCATTCTGTGAGAAAAACATTGGAGCTTATGTACTTGACAAGTCAATACATGCTGCTGTGAAAGGTTGGTAAGGAGGCTCCAAAACCAAGCTAAGGTAAAATTTTAGAAGGTGGTTTTAGCCACTACAACACTTGGCGACATACTGGTAGAACTCCAGCTCTTTGAATGGGCCTTGTTCGTGAAAAACACGCCTAACACCTCTGGAGGTATTGTTCAGTTCTCAGTTTGTCTTGGTTTCCACACCAGCTTCATTGTAAGATGTAGCATCTACCAAGCTCTTGGTCAATTGACACACATTTTAAGCCAAGCCAACACAATTGTTTTGATTGGGGTTGAGGAGTATATGATGCACAAGCAGTATAGTTGTCAGAGTCTTAGTTTCATCTCTGGTGTTGCTCTGCTACTAGCAGGCCTGGACAGTACCTCGATGGAGTCACGCAGGAACAGAAGCATGGCTTCGTTGCCAACAAGCCTAGTTAGTACCCCGACTGAGTTACTTGCATCACCTCTCTACGTAGGAATCCTTTCTCTTCTTTTGCCTTATTAATTTTTCATTTTTTTCAAAATTTTTTCACTTTTTCATTTTTTCATTTTTCATATTCATAACTGTGCATATCACTTATTCATTTAGAGGCAGAAGAGGGATCTTGAATTCTTGAGAGCAGAAGAGGTTGTTCCTTCAGAGAAGTAGTTTATGTATACCTCTGACGTGCTTGTTAAGGTTTTTCCCCTCACCTTACTCTACTTGACTAAGCTAACAAGGATTAACCCAAAAACAACTGACTAGAGTAGGTGATACTAGTTAGTGCGCAAGCGTTGTGTTTTCACCAAGGTTCACTTTGAATAGCACTTATTTTCCATTGATGTATCATGGACTAAAGACAACAAGTTCTTACATAAGAGAGCGGACAACAGCTAACCAAATGTTGATATTTGTACAAGTCCTCTTGTACTTTACCCATCTTGTTTCAAGGGTTGCACACGGTCCATGTGAAACTAACCTACGAACAATAACAAGCAAACAAACCAAAAAGCAAAGAAAGAAGAAGAAGCAAATGTGGAAGCAAAGAGAGTAAGAAAACAAACAAGAAAGCAAAAAAACACACAAAGAAAGAAGAAAACATGCATGCAAGCAAACAACTCAAAAGAAAACACTACTCCTACTCCTAAGCTAACAATGCATGGGTCATCTCACGTGAAGTGATACTTCCAATGTAGCCACCAACGCATTGGTTGACCCATGTTGGTGAAAGCATGATTTGCGAACATCGCAGTTGCGCAAACTAGCAAGCATGAAAGATATAATGATGAAGATGGACACACTCCAAACTTACAAGCGAACACATAACAAAGATGAGTGAAAGTGCATGACATGCACTCTGTGGAGCTTCCATGGTGTTGTGCTACACTGTGTGCAGATGTTGAGTGTATGCATTCTCTTGACTGTGATATGTAAGCAACCGTGAGAAAGGTAAACCACTTACGTCGTGCATGTGTGCTTTCTATGTAAGATTCCTCCAATGCATGAGCGATGGGATCATGTAGTTCGAGTGGAGGAAAAGAAATATGGGTGTTTGGTTGACCTTCAATGCAAAGCAGAGAGTGATGAGGAGCCTTGAGTGTTTAAACAATTTCTTGATCGGAAGTGAAACCAACCTCAGGATAGCGCGGGCTTGACATAACCATCAGCTCAGGCTGAAGTGCCTCAACAGTTTGTGGGGCTTCGACTTTGTTGACAAATAGATCATCATAGACCAGTGCCTTAGACAGATTAACAAAGATTGAATCAACATTGTGATCAGATGAAGAAGTAGAGAGATCTCGAAAACCAAGATCAAAAAATTCAGGATCTTTGTCGGCATCCTCATGATTTGATGAATCGGGTAGAGGGGTAGATAAGAAGTAAATATGTTCACCCTTTATGTTTTTAGAAATGACATATGACTGATTGGACGTATTTTCAGAGGAAGATGTGTCCTCTCCACACTATGATGATAGATTGACACCCGATGTGTCCTGTGAATGATTGGAAGTAGAAACATTTGGAAATGGGTTTTGACATTGGAAATTAGTAGTGGCAGAATCATAAGGGATGTCAGGATAAATCAGATGAGGTGGGGCTAGAAGGGAGTCATCCTTCTCCATAGGTTATTCTTTAGATTCCCACACACACACACATCATGAATGATGGTGCAGGTTGGCTGCATAACACCATGATCTGAATTTGAAACTACTTGTAATTTGTTTGCAAGGTATTCAATTCAGAATTATACATGTTTAAAAGATTTCCATGTCTTGCAGAAAGAAAACAAATGAAATTTTCAGCTGTTCATGACCCATTTAAGCATAGCAGATTTATTTCCTTTTACTGTTTAACACACTAAAACGAATTTTTTCTGCAAAATAACTCAACCACAGATGCAAAAGAAGTTGATAAAGCAGTTCACCCCTCCTGGGCTACGTCTGCTGGGTCCAAAGCTCCCAACTAGGCTTGTCCTTGTTTTTATTAAATGCTCAAATTGAAAATATAGCTGAATAGAAGCATATACAGGAGAAATAGATGGTAAAAATGGATTCAGAACACTTGAATCCTTTAGGATTGACTATTGGATCACCTCCAACGGATACTTGCAACCCTATACAGTCTTCACAAAATTGGGCCCTGGTGGCTCCTAGAACTTTCACAGCTCAAAAACCTCTGCAAATGACCTTAGATGGCTGTAAGACCTGCACCAATGGCTTCAGAAGGTCAAAAATACCCAAAATCAAAAAAAAATTCGTCCAAAACGGACTTTCCTAGCCAAAGTTATGGCCATTTACTCCCAACTGCCAGCTGCCCCTACAAAAACTCCAGCTAACTTTAGTTAACTCCAGATAGCTCCGCCAAATCTGGGCGTCCGCCAAATTTGGCGCCACCGCCAAAAAAATTGCCAGTCTAACTGCAGTTGTATTAACAGTGCATGTGACCGGTTGCCTTGGATTGCGTGCTGGTGGTTTAAATGTGCTAGCGGTTATGGACAAGCTCTTGGTTCTGGGTCGTGGTCATATGAAAGGGGGGCTGGCCCCCTTTGGTTTCCGCCCCACTGCAGTTTAAACTTTACATTAAATTCTTTTTGCCCTTCTAACAACAACCAAGATCGTGGGCTAATGGTAACGCGCTTGACTGTTGACCCATAGGTCGTGGGTTCAAAACTTTGAACTCACAAAAATTTTGAATATGCGCCCATTGCTTGCTGGCGTCATCTCGGGGCCACGTGGAGGCCTCCGGGCCTGCCATGTGGCAGCCTGTGATTGGTTGCTGAAAAGGGAATATTCCAAGGAATATTCTGCGGAATATTCTTTTTTAAATTTAAAAAAAAAATTAAAATTTCCAATGTTATTGACAAATTCTTCTTTTTGCCATAACATCCTCATATGACGACCGTTTTTCGAACCGTTTGCGGCACCGGAATCGGGAAGACGAGAAATTTCTAGTCATTCAACTTTGAACCAGTTATAAGCACTTTAAATTTTGAGCATTTTACGACACTTAGGACATGAGCACCTGATCACACCAACTCCGTCGAAAACTTGATCCTCGTTCATAGTAGGTGAGGAGCTCGGAATGGAAGAACACAAGACAGTACAATCTAAAGGATCAACAAAACGTGAGGATGGAGGTTGAGGGAACGAATTCATGTGACAACCAACATGCTGGCAAGCCAAGTCTGCATAGATGTCAAGAGCAGGTGGGGTGGGAGGATGTGACAGTTCAATAGACGTGTGTGCATGATCTCCCACATCACAACGCCATGGTGGAGCTGTTTGATGAGGTGCAGGAGGACAATCACTTGTGACAACAATTGTGCCTTCTTGTGATTGCGCAACTCCATCACCGAAGTGTGCTGAGTGGGGTTCAGATATGCAAAGAAGATACTCAAATCTTCCATAAAGAAATTCCCAATCAATTTCATCTTCGGGAAATCAGTATGCAAGATTACAAAAGCGTGTGTAAAACTGATCAACGGATTCATCGGGTGCTTTTCATAATTTCAAAATTTCTTGATCAAGCGATTGAAAGCACGGTCTATCTCTTCAACCAGATGAGTAAGAGAATGAATATATTTTTCAGGCAGTGTGGCACACTAGTGCACGGGGTGCCCTCGAAATGTGTAGACGAACATCGTGAAGGTCATGTATTCTTCAAATATTCCATGTCTTTCACATGAGCCTACAACATCGACCGCGTGCCTAACCAATGCTACGTGGCCTCCACCATCATATGTTTTATATGACAAGTTATCCAAGAGCTTTTCCAAGATAATGAAGTTGTTTCCATAAGACATACACTCCGGAAGAGCAACTCTCTAGTTATTCATTATAGATATGTAGAGATTCAAAACAGATGTGAGGAATCAGTTTGTCATCTGGCCCTCCTTCTAGTGCCAAAATGTTGATGGTGCTGGACCCGCCAACATGTAAGGGGATCTCCCTGGTAAGAAGTCCTAATTAGACCTCAGACCATTTGGTGCAGGAGTCCCAGCAGTGGGTCGTATGGTAATGCATTGATCACGATTTCACATAAAGGCAAGTAAGATGCCTGTGTTGGTAGCAAGGGTGTGACATATGTAGCAAGCCAAGGAAGGTGCATGAGAGGCTCTAACACATGAGGTTTGAGATGAATGCGCCCCTTGGAAACCTGTGATAGCACAGAATTAAGAAGGGAACACATGAGCAAAGATGCATCACAACATGGAAAGCAAGTTAGCTAGCAATCCAAAGTGATGGTTAAATCAACAACACGTTTCAGAATGATTCATACATACATACACAAAAATAGATATACATGCATGCGTAAGAAAATAAATACATATATCATTTAGAGTAAATAAATAGTTGAAATAGAATACAACATATGCATGAAATGTGCTGGCTCTAGTCATATAATACATCCATGTAACAGTGGAATGTTACAGCCACAACCACCTGCTCCTCCAAAGAGATGTACTCACTCTGCGTAGTGGAGAAGCCAAGGCTTGTTACAATAATGTGCAAGCTCTCTCTAAGATAGTCCTATCGGAAGCTTGGCTGACCAAAAGCCTTTACAATGAGTTATGAGGTTATATTTATAACAAAGGGTGGGGTGACCCTTGACATTCCCCTTTGTGATAGTTCATCTACCCTCATGACTCTTCATCTACTCTATGACTGTTACATCCAACTATTGACACTTGAACTTGCACTTGACAAGATGTTACATTATAATGCACATGTGCCCATGTGAGACAAAATAGCTTGAGCAAGCCATGCAAGACATCACTAACACTTGGTCAATTGTGATGAGACCAACTCTTTGACATGCTTGTGATGGTGAAGGTAGTGAGCTAATGCCAAGCTTGGTTGTCCATGATGGTGTGCATGCGCTCCATGGTAACATCTTGCTGAAGTGAACTCTTGCCTCCATTGCATCCTGGTGCATTGGTGTGGCTCCTCCATCCAACTCATATGCTGACATGAACATAGTCTTCTTAGGTGCGGGCGAACCACACTGATGCATAATGTCTGTGCTAATGTTCCAGTGTGTGTTGGTGTTCATGCACATCAACTATCAGTTGCATGTTCAACTCCAATAGGACTTGCTTCTTGTCTTTGCCTCGGTGAGTGTGCCAAATGGGTTAGATCACATGCATGCACACAATGACATGCATGTTGCTAAATTCCCTTACATGCAGTCAACAACACTGTTCACCATGTCTACTCTATGCAAGATGCTGGGATGGATCTATAACTTGTACGGGTGCAGTTTCATCTGTGAGTGCATGTTGTGCCCGCTATTGTACCTGTTCCTGCTGCAACTAATTCTCTCATGTATGCAACTCCTGTTCTTCCTTGAGTTGCTACTTCATCACCTGCAACTCCTTCTCTATTCTTTTCTCTGCTCTCATGCGATCATCTTATCGCATCATCACCTCATAGCTTCAATCTCCAAAGTTTCTTTCATCACAAGTGGATCTTCTCTAGCTTGCAACTTTGTTCCACCTCTGTGTTGTCAACAACCTTCCTCTTGCATTCGCCACATGTGGGTGTGCTGCCTTCTACTGTTGCTGATGGTGATGCTCGTTGTGATGCTACTGTCATCTTATCTTGATGTCATTGTCTATGAACAACTTGATGTCTTCATAGGTAGGAAAGCTCATAGACACTTGCTTAGTTGCAACCCACGTTGTGTTCTTAACGGTGTCCTTTGACTCTGATCTCCTGAAGGCCATTGTAGTTGTGCTGCTGAGAGGTAGATGAACACTTGCGATACCTGGAGACATGGAAACAATCATGACAAGCAATCTATCAGTCGAAAACCAACATGAACTTGAGAACTGACTTGCAACATACCTGTGTGACTGAACATGAAGGTTGAACAATTTCAGCCAGGAGGTCGGGAGATTGAATGCCAAAACTGTGCAAGGCACAATCCAGGCTATTAGAAGGCTGAATGACTACTAGAATTGTGCAATGCATAGTCCAGCCTAGCTTGCTGAGGACGGAAACTGCACAATGTGAAATTTCAGTCAACAGTGACATGCAACCAGCAAATTGCATTGCGCAGTTTTTGGGGACAGTGGGACACTACCTCCAAGAATTGTGCAATGCAAGCCTGGAGGTCAGTGCCTAGCTAGAATTGTGCAATTTTTGTAGGGAATGCAAAGCCTTCACTTTCAGAAATGAGCAGTGCTAGTTGGGAAAGGCACGGTCTGGGCCAAGGCAGCCCAGTCCGGCTGATGGGCAATTGAAAACATGAGAAGTTTGAATGCATGGTGAGATGAGTGCAAACAAGAGTGAATTATCATTCATGCAAAAAACAAGTGCAGGATTTAGAAAACGGGAAAGAATGCATGTGTGTGAAGCGAGTCGCCACAACAACGACTGTCTGTGCAAAACAATGTCATGCATGCGAGAGTAGTGAGATGTTAGCGAAAACTGAAACAGTGCTAGTACAAGCTAGTATGTATCAAAACGAAAACAAGCGCTCACTGAAATCAAGTAGAAAACATTCTTACAAAGTGAAACACAAAACATGCCAGAAACATAATGCGAGACATTAAAAGCAGGCTTACCCCAAAACAACTAAGTTGAATGTGCTGACGACTCCTAGATGTGATGTGGGATATTAGAGCTACAAGATTGATGTGAGGAATGAGCTCTACAGTGTCTGGTTCATGAGATTTGATAAAATCGAAGATGTTTCGCGCATGCCACAAATCTAGGAAGAGCGACACTTGGTGGGAGGTTTCTAAAATGATCCTTTCATGTAACCTCCAACTACTAAAAATAGATCCCTGAAACAAGAGATGCCTTTGCATGCTGCCTTGGGAGGAGCAACCCATGCATGAAAATCAGTTTTTCTTGGTCCCGGAGGGAACCGGTCAACTCAATTGCACATGCAACAATCTGTTCAGTTGGGAGGAAAATAGTGCGCATTTATGGGAGGGATTTGGGTTGGTTGCCCAGAGGGATTACACAATTTGTGGGCAGAGAAACTGACTACTGGCCAGAATTGCACAATTTATGGGCTAAGCAGCCCCATGGGAGGAATTGCACAATTTTATCAGTGAATAGTGACAAGCAGATTTGTGCAATTTTGGAGCCTAGTAGGCTGCCAGACAAAATTGCGTAATTTCTGGAGGGAAGGTTGGTTGCCCTCTAGAGTTGCGCAATTTCTTGAGGGAGCTGCTCAGCCTGCAGCTGGACCAAGTCCGTTGAAACAACCTGTGACGGGGATGCATCAAGCTCTCATGGACAGGTTGTCATTCTATGAGAAAAACATTGGAGCTTGTGTACTTGGCAAGGCAATACATGCTACTATGAAAGGTTGGTAGGGAGGCGCCAAAATGAAGCTAGGGTAAAATTTTGGAGGGTCGTTGTAGCCGCTACAACAAAACCTCAGCACAACAAGGCCTTGACGTAACCATCAGTCTAGGCTGAAGTGCCTCGACAACCTGTGGGATTTCCACTCTGTCAATAGGTAGATCATCGAAGACCAATGTTTTATACAGATTAACAACGAGTGAATCAACATCGTGATCAAATGAAGAAGTACGGGGATCACAACAACCATGATTAGAAAATTTGGGATGTTGTTGACATCCTCATGATTTGATGAATCATACAAAGGTGTAGATGAGAAGAAAGAACGTTCACCCTCTGCATTTATGGAAAAATTAGATGCAATGTCAAGTGAATTATCGTTGAAATATTTGTCCTCTTCACTACCGAATGACAGACTGATGTCGGGTGTGTTCTACGAATGATCGGAAGTAGGTGTATCCATGGATGAATTTTCACAAGGGAAATCAGAGATAGTAGAATCACTAGAGATGTCAGGAAAAAGCAGACGAGGTGAAGATAGAAGGAGGTCATCCTTTACTGCGGGTTCATGTTCATATTCTCACACACACTCATCATGAATGATAACGCAGGTTGGCTGCTAAACATTAACTCTGTCGATAGCTCGATCCTCGTTCACAACACGTGTGAAGTCTGGAATGGAAGAACACAAGAAAATACAATCAAGAGGATCAATGGAACACGGGGATGGAGGTTGAGGGAAAAAATCCACGTGACAGCTAGTAGACTTGTAAGCCAAATTTGTGCAGACATCAAGAGCAGGTGGGGTAGGAGGATGTGACAATTGAACAAAATTGTGTGTATGTTCTCCCACATCACTCTATGGGGGTGGAGCTGTTTGATGAGGGGAAGGCAGACAGTCACTTGTGATAGTGACTGTGTCCACTTGTGACTACATAGATCCATCGCTAAAATATGCCGAGCGGGGTTTGAACTTTAACTTCATTTTGGGACAGAATGATTTGGTAAGTCAATATTCGAATCTATCCATGAGATATTTGAATTTCATCTAAATTTTCAGAGCTTCAAACATGAACAAACGGAAGTGCTGTCAAAAATCCATAGGATATTCATGCGGGGCCTTCCATTTTTTTAACAATTTTGTATCAAGTGCTTTAGGATCAAAATGGGGAAAAACAAATTCAATTAGATCACTAAACTTCTTGAATGAGTGGAGGAAGTTATGAGGCAATATGCTACACCATCGAAATGGGTTGTCATGAAGTGTGTGTGCGAGCACCGAACATCCCTCTGTTTCATTAAAACCTTCCATGTTCTCCATGACCAAATGGAAGACATCTAAGTGCTCATGCCAGGCCACTTCACCTTCACCATCATACGTGATTTATGACAAGTCATCCCAAAACTCCGTTTCGACGTGAAAGATATGTCTGCTGGACAGACATTTTGGAGGGTGAACTATAACAAACTCCATGATATATGTGTGAAGATTCAAAATAGACTATGAGGACTCAGCTTGTCATCTAGACCTCCTTCTAGTGCTAGAAATGTTGATGTTGTTGGACCCGCCAAAATTCAAGGGATCTCCCCAGTATGAAGTCCCAACTAGACCTCACACCATTTGGTGTAGGAGTCCCATCCGGTATGATGGGTTGGTTATCATTGTCTTAAAGGTTTTCCTTATCTCTTTCTTGTTAGCACATGAGAGTGGTTTGATTTTTCTTCAAACAATGAGCTTCGCATGCCTGGTGAGTACTAGTGTTACTTGTGTCAAGGTTATTTCATCGTAGAGGGAGAGGGTGGAGGTGAGTCTCCCGTCGAAAGGGAAGAGTCCCAACTCTGTCAGAGACACACAACCCAATAGGACATGTGCAACTTCTAGCGAAGTAGTCCACACGGATGCAGCAGTCACAAACACACAAGAAGGGATAGCACTTACAACACTCAACGGAGTAGTCAGCATGAGTGCGACAGTGGTTATAACAAGTTTATGGGAAAGGTTATGTCTGATGTCCGGTGAGGCAACCCACGTGGGCAAGACATTGTTAACAACTTATACAACACATTTTCATAAACATATGTATTATATCCACCGAAATAGTTCAACTATTTTAACACAGGTTAAAGCAACATGCATTACAAGTGTTCCAATATTAGTCTTACAAATAATTACAATACATGTGTGAAAACGTGCTGGCTTATTATTAGGCTTTTGAATAAAGTGAAATTTCCAAGACACATCGATACATCATACATCACTAACCCCATAAGAGGGGCGTTGGAGCCACTGCTCGCTCCTCAAAGAAAAGACTACAAACTCTCAAGGCTATGTGGAAGGAGCCAAGGTGAAAAATTCTTTTGCATGTACAAATGAGGGGTATTTATAGCAAGGGTGAAACTAACCCTTGTGACTGTTTAGCTTTCCTCATGACTGTTTGGCTTACATGACTCTTCAACTTTACATGTGGGTCTCTTAGACCTCCACGTTACATTATATTGATGACAACAGTATGGGCCATAGTAGTGATGTGGCTGAGATGACTCATGACACGACTCGACATGACAGTGCTGGTATGTTCATGTTGTTGGTGGTGTCCATGTCGAGTTGTAGTGCTTCTGAGTGATGGATGTGCTCTTGGTGTATCATAGCTTCATCTCCACATGGCAAGGTGTGTGAAGTCTTCGATGGTCTTGGTGTTCACTTGATGTTTGCACATGCATGTTCCTCCTTTGCTTGTACTTTGACATGCTTCATGTGTTCATTCGTTCATGAACAAATCTCCTTGAATGCATTCCTCATTCGTCCGTTTGCGAAACAATCTCCTTGCATGCATTCCTTGTTTGTACGTTCGCAAACAAATCTCCTTGCATGCATTCCTCATTTTTCCATTCGTCGTTGCGTCATGTCTCATCCATGCACTTGTATTTGCAATCACTCATGATGAGACGACATCAAATCTAGAAATATCCTAGTCTACCATGATTCATTATCATTCGCTTTCAGATGCAGGTGATCAGGAGGGAGGACAAGGCTCTGAAACTGCACAAGGAATATTTCATGTTGGGATGTGGGCTCCGAGCACTGCTGGTGAAAATTATGCAAAAGTCACTGGGAGACTGAGATGGACAATTCGTATCAGTAGTGGCTGTCTGCGGGATCTGGCTTGTTTGGCAAGAAGATCTGCACAATTTTTTGAGGGAAGCAATGCAGATAATAGAGGGCGTTGGAAACAAAAATTGTGCAATCCGTCTAGGGAGCTGTCAGCAGGATGCAGGAGGCTTGCTGGGAAAATATGCGTAATTTTTCAGGGAGTTAGCAGCAAGTTGTGAGAGTACTTCTGGAAAAAACTGCGCAATTTTTGGGAGGATGCCCTGTTGAACATCCCATCATATATTCTAAGTTGAGCAGGATGCCAGGCAGCTGGGAGAATGCTCATGAAAACTATGCAGTTTTCCAAGTGAGCAGCAGCTTGGCTGTCTGGGTGACTGGTTGGAAACGTTGTGTAATTTTTTGAGGGAGATAGTGATGGACACAGGGTGTATGTCCGACATGTTTGCGCAGTTTCTTTAGTCAATGGAGCAAGCATGCTTTTCAAATTTTGCACAATTTTTTGGGGGAGTGAGTCCCGGGGTCACTGCTAGTCAAAATCTCCTGTTAACCAGATGGAGGCTTGGTTGATGCGATTGTAGGAATCGCAGATTGAAATGGATTGCTGAGAAACTTCTACGCTATTCTGGGTGACAGTTAGTTCTGTCGATTCCAGGATTGTGCAGTGCAGGATGTCTGGAAGACAACCTCAAGATCTGCACAATTCTAGGCAGCAGTACTTGATCACTGAGGGCTGAAGCTGCACAATGCAATTTAACGAAGGTTTGGCTGTTGGAGGGTGATCCAGTCGTCAAAATTTCAGCAAAATGAATAAGTGTGTGAGTGAGTGAACTTGTGCATACACGACCTTGCGAATAGACACTCAACATGACTCGATGACTAGACACCTCAAACCATCAAGACAACATATACTAAGTGTGAGTAACCGACGATGCAAGCGACAAGTGCGACACTTGTGATAGATCATTGAACAACTGCGACAACGCTTGCGCAACAATGCATACAATATCGTGTTTGAGTGTGATAGATGCGTACATGGAAAACACAACTCAAACACAACCTTCAACATCACCAAAATGAGGTCGCAATCATGACATAGAAATCAACATGTGGAAGATGACAGTTGGTCGAACAAGTGAAACTGGAAGAAAGACATGTAGAAAAAACACATAAGATGACTTTTCACGTTTGTGCACATGCATGTTGCTGAGGATAGGGTATTATGAAAATGAAAAGAAGTCCTGCAAACTCAACTAAGAGGTGTACTTCGAAAGATGTTCCTTACTTACCATACTTACCCTCATGATGATCAGGCATCCGACAAAGTTTGCATGCAGTCCTGATATTTTCCATTACTCGGTTCCTTGGTCCTTCTCCTCAACTTCTTGGAGGTGATTTCAACATGTCACCTTTTCCTGTAGTCACTAAGAGGTAGATCTATGCAATTTCAACGGACAATGACTACTACCGGAATGAGGCCTTGGGAGGCCCATCTGTGCAGTTTATGCATGTAAGAGAGACAAGACAACTTGGACAACACTACATAATTTTGAGGCTCAGGGCACTACTACGAGACAGGGGCCCTGGGAGGACACCTCTGTGCAATTTATGAGTGCAGTGCAGCTGGACTGCTCTATGCATTTCTGGAGAGCAATGCTGCCTGCTTGATTGCTCTACAAATTTTTAGAGAGAAGTGTTGGTTGGGGTCTTTGCGGGCTGCAGGTTTTCAGCAGGCAGGTGAGGTTGGTGTCTCTACAAACTGTGGGGTTTTAGCAGGTAAGGGAGGAAGATTGATGGTTGTAGAAGTAAAGTGCAAAGTTCAAGGAAGCTGGATGAGTCTTGGTTGCTCAGGAAAATGGCTAAGTGTGAGATCAGTAAGACATATGTAAACATGATAGGACTTGATTGTGATCGCACATAGACACTTAGTGACACAATGTAGACCATCCAGAATGCATAAGACATAATTTACTTGATGCAACAACCTTCTTGACAAGAGTGCGTGAGTTGAGTTTGAAACATATCTATGTGATGACGACCACTCATATGCACTCAATTCCCTTAAAGAAAGACAAAATTCCATTTGCATGACAAACAACAACCCCTATTCATGAAAATGACACATGTTGCATAAAGAGAGAACGTGGAAAACTCTTAAGATCAAGGATGGGACTTGAAATCATCAGCTTACCAACAAGTGACCAAGGATAATCGATCATAGGATCCGAGGTAGGTTCCGAAATTTGCATGTGAGCCAAAATTTTGGAGGGTGGTTGTAGCTGCTACAACAATAGGATAAAAATCCATTTAGAATAATTTTCCACCAGCAACTGACGATTCAGAGTGTATGTCATGGGGTTACAGTTAGAAATCACAGTGGTTTTTTTAAGAGAATATAGTTCCAAAAGCATTGAACAATGTGAACAACTGCTAAAACTAGTTTCTCTACATGGGCATATCAAGTTTTAGTGTTGAAAATATTTCAAATCAAGTAATAAATCATGTGTTCATCCCCGTTATCATTGTCCTAAACAAGTACCATAGCAATAGTACTATTAGCGGTAGTCAAGTACAAGAAGTAATCACGGTGATAATTTGAGGGATGCAGTAAAGGAGCACTAATGAGGGAATTATTAAATGCATCGAAGGATTTTTTAAAAACTTCATCCCAAATGCATGGGATCCCTTTATTTAACAAGTGAGTAGATCCCTTAGCAAGTTTAGCATAATTTGGGACAAAACAACGAAGGAAATTCACTTTCCCTTGTAAACTCTGCAATTGATGTAAAGAAGATGGAGGATGCAAATTCATGATGGCCTCCACCTTAAGGGGATCAATCCATATGGCTTCCTTGGATACGAAAAACCATAAGAGACGACCAAATTTGATGCAAAAGACACAAATGTGGATTCAATCAAATATTGTAGTGTGGACAATGAAGAAATATCTCTTGAAGGCGATTAGGATGGTCATGACGCTTAGCAGAATGTGTTGGTTAGTCATCGAGATATGGTTGAATGATATTCTTAATATCATGAAAGGCATAAGACAAACTTTTTGGAAGCTAGCGCCAACATTCTTCAGACCAATAGGGAGTTTTTTTGTAAGCAAAGGTTCCCCAAGGACAAATGAAATCCATATTGTGTTGATCGGTGAGAAGAATGTTAATCTAGTTGTATCTAGAAAAACAATCCATAAAGGAAAAATTCTCACTCGCATCACATTCGTCAATGATATGATCTATAAAGGGAGTTAGATAACTATCTTTAGGACATGCCTGATTGATATCATGATAGTCAACACAAATGTGGATAGTTCCTTGTTTCTTAGTTATAAGAACAATATTCGAGACCCAATCTATCAATGGAATAGGATAAATGAAACCATCTTTAAGAATTTTTTCAACTTCTACCTTTATGGAAGTTTCCTTTCTAGGGTGCGTAGGACAAAGATGCTGAAGAACAGGCATCACATTCGGATAAGTAGGTATCTCATGCACTACTATACTTGGATCTATCCCAGGCATCTCTTCGTACAACCAAGCAAAGACATCACGAAATTCTTTGAAGAGGACGATATAAATCTTGATCTCATTTAGAGAACATGAAACCCCAATATGGATATTTTCAACAATCCCCAGTTTGATAGAGATGTTGATAGCCATTGTAGCAGAAATGTTTCCCATGTTTCCTTCGGAAAACATTTCGTGAACAAAAATAGGTGTTTGAAGTGGATGAGTCGGTATATCAGAAACAAGGGTTTCTTGACAAGAATAAATCTCACTAAGGTTTGGGAGAAATGAGGAACGATGATGGGCATCATTCCATGGATTTTACATGAGAGACATAAACTATGTGATACTCTCATAAGTTGGAAATGTCTCATTCAAAGGATCTGGAGAATCCCAAGAACCAATCGAGGGAGATTGTGAATATGCGTCTAGACTCATACTGAAATGGTCATGAATTTTAGAAGCTGCTACAGAAGCCATAATGACAGCCTAATATGCTTGCTCTATGGGGCTAAGTGGCATAACATCGCAAAAACTGTCAATCTAATTAGGACATGGAATGACCCAAGGATCGTGTTGAATTGAGATCATGTTAATCGAAGTGGCGTTCGAAGGTGGAAGGGAAAAAGTTCCCATAAAGGAAGAGTATTTAAAAAGACCCACCCCAATTTTCTCATAATGAATATTGGTATTCCCAACATATGACACGTTTCCATTTGAGGAGTTGGAAGAGAAAAAGGTGAGCTGATCGATAGTGACTATTTTCCCTTGATGAGGAAAACAGAGAACACAAAATAGAGTAGATACCAAGAAAAACATTGCATGGGTCCAACTACGACTAAGTACAAGATTGTAATTCAGATCGGCATCTACAACTTCTACTTCTAGGTTAACAATTTTTCCTTCTAATTGAAATGGAAATTCATTGAGAATACCATATGGAAGAAAACCTCTACCATCAAAAGCTTCCAATGTATTAGGGGATTGGTTGAGAGGTGGAGAGATAATAGCATTCCAACATGAAAGGGACATGATGCAAGTAGAAGCACCCTCATCAATAATAGTCCAATGAATAGCCTTCCCTTTGATAATAACTTGTATCAAAAAGGAAAGTTGATGTGGGAGATGAGGAACGTGGTTTTCGAGATCAAAAGTAATTAGATTCGAATCTAGAGGATCAATCCCTCCTATGGCAGATAGTAATGCTTTCCTTTACGATGGAAAAGTCTGGAGGACTTACAGCGCTGACATCGCTGAAGGCACTTGAGCTAAATATTCCATAATATTATAATGTTGAGCAGCTTGCACATTCGGATTATATGATGACTTCTGAAGAACACCTTTGGGAGGTCGTCGGATAACGAAATCATTACTAGGTTGTTCAATATGAAGAGGACCAGAATTGGGTGGAGTGGAAGTAGAAGGCATATTAGTGGCATCATTTTCCACAACTGATTTGGTAGGAGTCTGATAATATTTTGATCGAGTAGAAACAGAGACAGGTGTCATACCACTCATAAGAACTTGAGATCCTGAAGATGTAGAGAATTGAGGTTGTTCTACCAGTGAATTCTGCTGTGAGGGAAAGGGTTCTTTCAAAACGGTCAGCGTCCCTGGGGTGCATTTTAATAGACAACTAACCTCAACATGACAGGGACAATCCTTGGTATAATGATCTTTGCCACATATAAGACAAGGATATTTCAACTTGTGTTTGGATGTATCATCAACATATGGTTTTCGAGAATCCTGTTTAGGGGGATCAAATTTATCCTTACCTTGTATCAGTTGAAGGTCGTGGAGCATCGGGTAAGAGATCATAAAGCGTGTTGGATTGTGAATATACCAAATATAGATACTAAGCATGAGCGATGTCCTGTTCTTTAGTCACACAACCACCCATAGCTATGTCTTCGGTGATTTGATTAGTGAATGACTTAGTAAACCATTCGGTTAAAATCTCATCGGGGATTTCAAACTTAATAAGACGATGTCGACGTCTCCATTCATGGATGTGATCGGAGATGTGGGTGGTAGTTGTATGTTTCAAAGAGGTTAGGAGATTGGTACCAATTTCATATTGAACTAGTAGCTGGAAATGAGTAAGAAAAGATATATCCAAATTGTTGAAATCTTGAAAGGAACCTTAAGGTAACTTGATGTATCATTTGGCAGCAACACCCACTAGGCTTCGCTGGAAAAGACGTAAGTGAATGGAATCGTCGACCCAAGAGTTGGAAAAACACCATAAATGGTAAGTCATGACATGAGCTTAGGGGTCTTCTCCAGACTTTCCTTCGAATTTTGGACAATCGCCAGGAATTTTGGTAGGAACCAGAGGCCAATATGGTGAATGAACTATTGGTTCGTTTGTGAGCCTCAATACATTCAGTAACTCTAATGTAGCTAAAAATGACAATTGAGGATTGAAAGGCATGAAAGGCCTTTGATAAGGCCCAGATTGAGGGTTCCAACCTTGTTGGTACTGATTTTGTCCCCATAATGGCGGATTTTGACCATAGGGATTTTGATACTACCCCCACTAGGAGGAATTTTGACCATACAAAGGTTGATTTTGTCCCCATAGAGGTGGGTTCTAACCTAGAAAAGTTTGATATTGACACGACACAGGCCCTTGAGAAACCATGAAGGGGAAAGACAACCTATGAGGAGTATTGAGTATAGGTTTTTTGATGAAATGGTTGACCTTGCTGATATAATGGTTGATCTTGCTATTACAATGGTTGACCTTTATGATGCAATTGTTGACCCTGTTGATACAAGGGTTGACCTTGTTGCTGCAATGGTTGACCTTACTGCTGCAATGGCTTCCCTTGCTACTGCAATGGTTGTTGATAAGACCCTTGTTGCACGTAAGGTCCTTGTTGTTGATAAGTTTCTTGTGGAATTTGATGGGTTCCTTGCTACAAAGGATTACTAGCTCCTAAAGGATAATTTCGAGAAGCATATTGAAATTGACCGGATGACCCAAATGAGGGATTAGGACCAGACTGCATTTGGGATCCCGCCTATTGATTGAAAGGTAGGCTTTTGAGGTTAATGTGAACCATAAGGAGGGTATGGATGTTGGTAAGGTATTTGAGTTGAAAGAGGATGTTGTTAAGGAATTTGACCTGATCTAGAAGAAATACTACCAATAGTTTGACTTGATCCCATAACGTGAGTTTGGGATCCACTCACATAGGTTCCACCACAGACGGGAGATACATATGGAGGAGGTGGTTTCACCCCATGTGATGGGATAAGGGGTGGTACATATTGCCCACGCAATGGAGGAGGTGTAAACACTATAGAGGTTGAAAGAGGAGTTGAAGAACCTATAGGGACATTAATTATCCCAACCGTGACTGTAGGTTGAACAGGAACCAAAGAAACCAATTTTTGAACAGGAAATTGGGAATCCACGTTCAAAACGAATGGGCCAGTGGTAGGCGTAATGCTAGATGACCATATCGGATGGTGATAAAGTGAAGATACGCTTGGATTACCTAAAGCCAAATGACCAAGAGAGGTATAACATGGTAGGAATAAAGGTTCACTACTTTTAGGTGGTGGGGTTGGCCCACTCCCATATGAGGAGAGGACATATATGGAAAGCCTTCAGGTGGAAAATGATATTCATATTCATTAAAAATACCCGATGTATGGGTGGTTGAGACTTCTCGAGGAGGATCTCAAGGAGCGGTTGGAATATCACCTTCTGATTCCATGAGTGGAAACAGTTTGTTAGGAGGAATCCACAATGAACAAGGATAAAGTTCCAAAAGTACGTCGAGATTATCAAACAGAATATATGGGTGTTGAGGAGATATCACCAAAGGATCATAAAGTAGAGGGTAAACAACAAGAACTATTGAGGAACTTCAGGATTTTCTGGGTCAGATTCCTAAGATGATGATAGTGACTCTCGAGGTGGAGGACAAGAGGCAAGGGGTTGAATACTCGAGACAATTCCAAGATCAAATCTTGATATTCAGGTGACTCTGGAATCTCAGGATGGACTCCTTGTGGTGACCCTTTAATGTAAGACTGTGAAGGGGATATGTGAGGCAAACTCGACGGTTTTTCCACGATGACCTTTTGTCAGAAACAAAAAGAGAGGAGGTGATTTATTTGAGCTTCAATTAAAATTTACCATTAATAAGGCACAATTGGGCCAAGGAGAATTCCATGGGTAAGACATGTTATCGAGGGCAGTAAATTTTAGAACTTAAAAAAAAAAATAAAATAAAAAAGGGTAATCTAGGGTAGAGGGTTTACCAAGTATCTGTGAACCATTATATACACCTTAGATGAAACCAAGGACTTGATGTACGACAACCAATCTCTCTGAATGCTGTGTTCCGTGTATCACGTTTACAAGGCAGCTGAATTGGATACCTATGGATAAAGGATAAAAACCTAGTGGGGTTTCCCTTTATATACACGACTGTATGGGGAGCACAAATCCTTGTTAGCGTGGTATAAAGCATAACCATTTGATGAGAGAATTCCCATATACTTGGCATACGTGGAGCACCTTCAATATACCTGAGAGTACTGGAGAACGATCCTATATACTTTCGTACATGAAACAGGATTTCACCCCTGGGATATAGTGCTGGAAGATAATGATAGCTGCTAGGTTTATAGACATCGGAACACGACTCTAGTCTAGACCTCTAAATGTTTTCATTAAGTTCCAAATGCTCCTTAGGTTAGTTAAGTAAATTTTAATGTTTATCTTGAATTATGTTTCAATATTGGGCTCAAAATGATGTCACCTGAATGCTTAATATGTAACTATATGACAAAAGAAAACTTTCCATTTCAATGAAAGCTAGACTAATCAAGGGAAGAAGTTTCAATCAATAATGCATAAAACAAGATGCATCAAACAACATGCCTTCCACTAAATTTCACTTTCACTTTCTAAATGCAATGCCAAAAAGTAAAAATGATCTTCACTTTTCGCTATCCTAAGTGCAACTTTTTGAAAGCAAAATGTTTTTCACTTTTACTAAGACACACTTATATAAATGATGTTTTTTATTTTATTTTTTAATGCTCTAATGCAACTAAAACATCAACTAAAGAAAAATGAAAATTTGATTCAAATGCTCTAATGCAACTAATGCATCAACCAAAGCAACACCAAATCCAATTAAAAAACACCTAAATGAAAATATCTTTCACTTTTTCTTTTTGAACAAATAAACAATGCACTCTTTTCAGCTTGAAAATCAAACAATGTAATTTATGCTTGATTAAAAACAAAGATGATTTCCAAATGCAAATGACTTAATGCAACTTGAAAATCAACTTTGTGAAAGACAAGCTAAAACAAATAAAAATTGATGTTTTCAATGATTCCACAGAAAACAAGACTCAATTAATCAACAAAGCAGTATCTCAGCGACACAAACAAAGAGAAAGTAATGATTAATTGACCTAGAAACCCTAGAATTCAATCAAATTTTCACTTCAAGCATTTCAAATCCAAAGAGAATAATTTTCTAATTAACCAAGACAACCAGACAAAACACTGGTAAATCCAGACACAAAGGGCAAGAAAATACCTTCAAAGGCCATGGCACACTGGATTCTAACGCAGAAACCCTAGTTTTTCTCAAATCTCTGAGATCAGTGCAACTGTCAAAGCCAAACTCGTGCTGAAAGTGGTTTCAACGTGATTGTTTTAAGTAAAAACATGCTGATAGTGTGACTTTTTAAGGGAAAAACAGGCTGGGTGAGAAATTTGGGAAAAAATAAAAATAATTTCAACAAAAATTCCAAACCTAACACTCTAAAGCAGTGATCATTTAATGTGCTGACCTATACAGACTCAGACTAACTAATAATTCAATGGTCGGTCAAACTGATCAAAATACCAAATCAAGAAAAGAGATTGAAGAGGCTATAGCTTCCCCAACAGAGTCACCATTTTGTTGTGAAGATAAATCCTCTCTGCAGACAAAGACAATCTCTCTAGCCCAATGAGTGGGTCTAGCAACAAACTGAACAAACTAATGCAGACTTTCCTAGCTTATGTTTAAAAATGCAGAGAGAGAGAAGCCAACCTTGCTATGATGCTAATTTGTCAATCCTTTAATGAGGACTTTGATCCCTTATCTTCCAGGCTCGATCATTGCTTGTTCCTTATGTCTGAGTACCTGCAAGTGAGATCAAAGGACAATACAAGATATAAGAACATACATAGTATATTTCAAACACAAACTACTTGATAGATCAAGGAGTATCAAGTTAAATGCATAAATATTTAAACATTTATGGAAAGTGAACATGAAATATATATATTAATAAATAAAAAAGGAAATCATACAATCATTGCCTTGATGTTGGAGACCTCCTTTTGGTGGATGTCCAAGTCCAAGCCAAGAATCTTCAAGCACTCTTTCTCCAAGTTATATGGGCAACATTTGGGCATAATCTCAACATAGAAATGCAGCCAATCAATGACCAACCATTTGGGGATGGAGGGGATTTGATTTATAGGAAAGGAGAGGGAGTTAGGGATCCAAAAAATATGGAGGAAAATCCACATATCAAGGTGAAGGCCCTTAAAGGTAGGATCAAGAAATCCAAATGGGAGAGCTCGACCATATCTCTACCCAACAACATCCAACTCATTATTTCTTGAAGTTTCTAGCATACAAAAATCTCCTCCATTTTTAGAAAACCTGTTAGAAGAGGTTCAACATGAGATTTCATATCAAAACCCACGTTGGCAATGCTAGGTCAAAGAACTGCAGTCTGCCATCAGCACGAGAAAGCAGTGGAGCAAAGAGCATTGGTCCTGATATTTAGGGTTTTAGTCAACCTTCTTCAGAATTGACTTAGGGTGGTTTTTCTTCCATTCTTGAGGGATGTTTTAGTATGTGTTTAATGATGAATACACTTCACAGTTGTTAACATTTTGGCACTTCAGTATGTGGAACAAGAAGTGAACATGAAGTGTGACAAAATATTACGTAACAATCTTCTTTTTTATTATCTACTCCAAAATATTCTCATTTACATTACTTCAGCTAGCCACCACTAACAATGGAACACCCATCCCTTGACTGAAATGATTAATGCTGGCCACAACCAACTTGGAGCACCCACTTCTACAATAGACAATCAACATGCAATTAGCTTGAAGCCCCCACTCCAAGTATGGAAAATTTTGCTACAAGAAAATATGATTTAGAAATGAAAACATTGTTGCATAAACAAAATTAACAACAAATAAGCACACTCATGCAGCCACAATTTCACACTCCAAATGAGATAAAAATTCTCTCCACATACACTCTCCAAACTAATCTTCAATCTCTGAACAAAAATTTGAAACACTGATACAAAATAATTTTTGAAGCACACACTACAATACTAAAGTTGTGAGATCATTGCTACAATCACTGGTTTGTGCACTTTCTCTACATGTACACTCACTCACTCACACTACTAGGGAACCAACCATTGAGCAACCTTTCTCCACATATTTGTAATTTCTGTAAGTGACTAAATCAATTAATTCTACAGGTGATTAATCTCATTCAAAGCCTTTTCACATGCATCAAATTTGATGAAGTTAGAATTCTTGACTAAATCAAGCCACTTATCCCACTAGCATTTTAATAATTTCAACTTTAATTACCTTCTAGAGACCCCACGACATGTCCCAACCATTTTCTGAAAAATTCTAACCATAGACACTGCCAAAAACAAATTAATTCTAAGTATGTGTGCGCAATCCAAATAATTTTTAGTGATTTTATTTGGTCACACATACAAGATTGTTTAGATCTGACCGGTCGCTTGCACAACCCTGCCAGCGAGTGACTCAAACTTTACAATTGTTCCCATAAGCCTTTATCCAAATGACTAGGGCAAAGCATAAGGTGAAACAAGAATTCTTGTCCTCAAACTTACAACAAAGCTTCAGGGGAACATGTTAACCTGCAAAGTAGCCTTCCAAGCCTATGAAGACATCAAGAAATCAACAACAGGACTAAAAAAGACTCCACACACATCATCAAATAGACCTATAACACAGTTGTAGCTCAGCTTTAGATGAGGCCTTATCACCTCATGAAAATTCTTCTACAGAATTTCTGAGACTATGAAAGCATTTTACATCATCATTACAACCATCAACAAATAGACGACAGACTCAAGATGATAGACAAGGACTCATGAGTACCTAACTTCAATAAGGGACATCAATGGCAACACAAACATGCCAAAAACATCCCTCTTTGCCAATGATGTCAACCTGTATCTTCTGAAAATAAATATTACATTTACATACAACAATTTAAAGCTAAGCACATACACAACTCACTCTCTCTCCCCTTTTGACATCAATGGAAAGGGGTTTTACATGGAAAGATAAAATACATAACAACAATGTGATACATAGCCAAAAATGAAGTACTCCCCCTAAAGGGATACAATAACTACTCCCCCTGAGCTGCTAAACATTCTCCCCCTGAATATATTTAAGACCATGCCATCTTGAAGAAGCAATATACATGAAGAAGCGATCCATCTTGAAATGAAGCAAGAAGAGGCAAGCAAACAATTCATAATGCTTTGAAAAGTATGCAAACAACCAATCACCATCCATTCTCCAATTTTTGCAGTTGAAAGGGCTCTTAGTGGAAGCCATATGAAAATATCTAACTCCATGAAAAAAAATCCTCAATGCCTTTGAAAAGGAACAACACTCATCTGCTCACTACAATATTTGAATTCCTCCCTTGGAAGTGGCTTGGTGAAGATATCTGCAATTTGTTCATTTAAAGAAATATATTCCAACTTCACAGCCTTTTTGACCACTTGGTCTCTTAGAAAATGATATTTGATTGGTATGTTCTTGGTCTTAGAATGAAGAACTAGATTATTGGAGATGTTTATTTCACTTGTGTTGTCTACCATGATGGGAAAAGGCTCTTCATACTCAACATGCATATCTTGAAGAGTTTGTTTCATCCATAATATGTGTGTACAACAAGTGGTTGCTGCTATATATTTAGCTTTAGATGTGGACAAAGAGATAGAGTTGTGTTTCTTGCTAGTCCAAGAGACCAAAAAATCTCCCAAAAAGTGAGCCGCTCCTGAATTACTTTTCGTGTAATCAATACTACTAGCCCAATCAACATCAGTAAAAGTAACCAAATTGAAACATTTGCCTTTTGGATACCATAATCTATAGTCAAGAGTGTCTTGAAGGTACTTGAAGATCCTTTTTAGTGCATTAAGATGAGTCTCCTTAGGATTAGATTGAAATTTTGAGACCAATCCTAAAACTTGCATAATATCAAGTCTACAAGCAGTTAGATACAATAAAATTCCAATCATAGAATGATACATGGAATGATTCACCTATGGTGATTCATCATCTTTACTCAATTTACATTCGGTTACCATAGGAGTACACACTAGTTTGCAATATTCCATGCCAAATTGTTTTAATTTCTCTTTAAGATACTTAGATTGAGAAATGAAAATTCCTTTATCATCTTGAATAACTTGCAAACCAACATTGACATCTAAAATTCTTTTTGCATTTCTTGTGCAAAATTTTGGCCCATCTTCTCCAAATCGCTCCCAAAAATAATTTCACCTAAATACACATCAATTATTAGAAAATGATCACCTACAAATTTGATATAAAAATTGTTGTCCGTGGATCCCTTTTGGAAGCATTTTTTTTTAGATGTTTGTCTAGCTTTGCATACCATGCTCTTGGAGCTTGTTTCAAGCCATAAAGAGCCTTTTTCAACCTGCACACTAGATTCTCATCATCACCCAATAAAAAACCTTCAGGCTGCTCTATATAAACTTCCTCTTCTAGATCACCATTCAAGAAAGTTTATTTTACATCCATTTGATAAACTTTAATTTTCTTGTAGCATGCAAAGGCCAAAAACATTCTTATAGCATCTAATCTAGCTACAGGTGCAAAAGTTTCATCAAAATCAATACCTTCTACTTGAGTATACCCTTTGCACACAAGTCTTGCTTTGTTCCTTACCACTTTTCCTTCTTCATTTAGCTTGTTCTTGAACACCCACTTGGTTCCAATGATGTTTTTGTCCTTTGGCCTTGGCACAAGCTCCCATGTATTGTTCTTCTCAATCTAATCTAATTATTCATTCATTTCTTTGACCCAAAGTTGATCTTATCTAGCCTCATTGAATCTTTTGGGATCTATTTGAGACAATAGTTCAAAATGTGCTTGATTGAAGCTATCCAACAACTTCCTCCTTTTGCACTCCAAGCTCTTTGCTTCCAAAAATTTGAATTTCCAGGTGTTTCTTTTGGATGTGACTTGGTGGAGCCTTCTTTGTATTGTAGGACTTTCTCTCTTCTTCCTCTTCTTCAGAATTTTCTTGGTCCTCATATTCTATGAAATCATGATCGACTGCAACATATTTGGAATCATTAGATTTAGGAAAATCTTCATTAACAATAATATCACTAACTTCGATTTCCTTTTTGGTTCTCTTATTGTAGCATTTGTATCCCTTGCTCTTGAAGGAATAGCCAAGGAATGTCCCTTCATCAACTCTTGGTTCGAACTTTCCAAGTTTGTCTTTCGTGCTCGTGATGTAACATTTTCTCCTAAATATTTTGAAGTGGTCAACTTTTTTTGGTCTTCCTTTCCACAACTCATATGGAGTTTTGCCACTATTAAGTCTAAGAAGAACTTTATTGGCCAAATATATTGTTGTTTTAGTTGCCTCTCCCTAGAAAGTATCTGACATGCTAGCTTCATCCAACATAGATCATGCCATATCTTGGACCAGCATATTCTTCCTCTCCACTACACCATTTTGTTGTGGTGTTCTAGCTTTGAAGTGTTTCCTATTGATCCCATGATCCTCACAAAAAATCATCAAATTCCTTGGACATGAACTCACCTCCTCTATCATATCTAGGACACTTTATCTTTAAATCAAATTCATTTTCCACAAGTGCCTTAAAATACTTAAATTTGTTGAAAGCTTCTGATTTTTCTTTCATGAGCATAATCCATATGGCTTTAGTGAAGTCATCAAAAAATAATATGAAATATCTCTCACCTCTTGGACTTTGCTTCCTTGTAGGACCACATACATCTACATGCACTAGCTCCAATGGTTTTCTTGTAGTGAAGTCCTTGGATTTGAAATTCACTCTTGTTTGTTTTCCAAATTGGCACGACTTGCATATTGTGCTATCTGGTTTAACCAACTTTGGTAATCCTCTAACTACTCCAATCTTTATAATATTTATTAGATTATCAAAATTAACATGACCCAATATTCTATGCCATAGCGAATATTATTCTATTTTTCTCATGCAACAATTGTGTCTAGTGTCATCAAAAATATACATGTTGTTGTCACTTCTAATGGCCTTTGCCACCAACTTTCTTGATTTATCATTTCTGATCTCACACTCTTTAGATTTGAAAGTCACCTCATGCCCATTATCACACATCTTACTCACACTGAGGAGATTGTGCTTCAATCCATCAACATAAAGCACATTTTGAGCTTTGGTCTTCTTGTCCAATCTAATTGTTCCTTTACCTTTAATGGGAACCACTGCATCATTTCCAAAACTGACATTGCCTTTTTCGTACTCTTTTAGCTACAAGAATTTTCTCTTATCACCAGTCATGTGCTTGGAGAAACCACTATCAATCAACCATTTCTCATGCTTATCATGAGCTATCAAAACAAACTCACAATTTTCAGCCTTCTTCTTCCATCTTTTCTAAACTTTCTACTGATTAGAATTATTTTAAGTGTGTTGCATCAAAGAGTTTGGAAAGCTAGATCTACACTCACTAACTTTGTGACCAAAGTTATTATGTCTAAAACACTCAATCTCATTCATTAGTGGAGAAAAATAATTATTTCCATTAGCATGCAAAATATTTGGTCCTTGAGAAACTCTTGATCTATCAACATTTCTTCTAGGAAACATCTTCAACCTACAATTTATGGCTTTGTGTCCAAAATTATTACATGAAAAAAAATAACCATAAAATAGTGTAGGATACCTGAATTTTTTTTCCATGATGGAGGAGTGAAATTTGAGGATCTTTCTTGCTTCACTTGTTGATTTTTTGCTGATTTGATTTCAACTTCATTCTTTTGCACATTCTTGCTAGTTGCTGTAATATTTGTGTTATTTTATTTTCCTTTAAAAGCATCTGCATAATTGGTACTTGCTTGATATTTTACATTTTATAGAGGCGACTTGAACCCAAAACCAATTTTTTCCTCTGGTGACCTTTGCATGTTGAGAATAATTTGCAAGGTTTCAGATCCATTGACAAATTCCTGATTTAGACATGCTCTAAGTTCCGTTTTTGATAGATTGAGCCTTAATGCAACAATTTCTTCCTCAAGTTTGTGACAATTTTCTTTCCATTCTTCTAGTTGATTGGTGAGAACATTTTCTTTCATTTTTGCTTCTTCCAATTCTCTCTTTAAGCAAATGATGTCTTCTTCATGGGTGCATGCAATAGGAGCTCCACCAATATTCTGCTTCAAAGATTCATTTTCTTTCTCCAACTCAGCCAGATTATTTTGTTGAACCACAATTTGTTGCAACAAATTTTCCTTGAATTTCTCAAGCTCATCCAACTAGGTCTTCAAAGAATTATCAACCAAAGGAGGTTTATTCTCCTTTAGTTTGCATATTTCCTTTTTTAGTAGCTTATTTTTGTTTCTAGATTTGCTTAGCTCATCAAGTGCAGTAATGATCTCACCTTCATAATCAATCTCTCCATCCTCAAGATCTGATTCATCTTTGGACTCAAAAGCCATAAGAACACATTCATTGTTCTCTTCTTCTTCTGATGAATATTTCTCATTTCTTTCATCTGAAATATCACTTTCTTCTTTGGAGTAGTAACTCCTTCTCTTTTGAGATTTAGCTTTTCGAAATTTCTGAGTTTTATCCTTGCTCTTCATCTCCTTCTTCTTTTCCTCCTTTTCACTTCTTTTGTGTGGACATTTTGCAGAAAAAATGTCCAACTTATCCACATTCAAAACAATTGAAAGGAAGTTTTCCTTTATACTTTCCAGAACCTCTCTTTAATTTATTGGAAAACTGAGCAAATTCTTCATCACTAGAATACTCTTCCTCTTCCTTGATTGGTTTTGGAAGTTTCTTGAGATTTTTGGTAATAGCCTTGGCCTTCTTAGAAGCCTTAAATGTAGCTTCACTAGACTCATATTTCTCTTCTATAATGTGCATCTCATTAGTTGTAAGGATTCCAAGCAATTTCTCCATAGTAAGAGTGCTCAAAACCCTCGATGGGGGTAACCTTCTAGGCATACACTTGTCACATGAGTGCCCATCGGGGCTAGCCCCACCACCATGCACACATTTAACTCCCGATCATGTGTCGACCCCGCATTCATTCCGTACGAGTGTTGAGACTTCTCGCACACTTTGCAGTTAAATACATGGGCAGGCAAGCTTGGTGCTCCTATTTGGTCGAGTGGGCAATGAATTTTGGTAGTGAGGAGAACATAGGTTCACGTGACGGGTTCCATGTGACTCACTAGGGTCACGACCTTGGCTAAGTAGTGGCGTGTATGCCTTCATTCAGTTGGTTTGGATCAGAGCTAGATTGTTGGCTTGTCCCTGGGATCTGGGAACTTGAGCGGTCGGGGCGTTGTATCTTCTTCACACCTTCAGACCCTCAACTAGGAAATGAAAGCTTCAAGATATCATGATTGTCGGGTGAGGTAAGGTTTATGTGTCTATAACTTCATTCAATTGTTTTAAGAAGAGGTGGGATCTATCACTGAATAACTGGGCTTGGCTCGTTTTATAGCTCTCTGCTAGGAATTATATCTAGATTTTGTATGTGGGAGGGTGAAACCCCGGTCTTTGGTCTGCCCTACTGGTGATTGAGGTGCCTGTTTGGGCTAGGGGTCATTGTTTTATCTTCTTGAGCTCTCAGAGCTGTGTTTTTGTTTCTAGTGGGTTTAGTGGGAGGTCGAAGTCGGTTTCCCCGTCCAACCCCTTAGATTGGGTAGACGCAAGCTCCTCTTGTGTTATCGATTTTGTCTTCTCTTTGCTAGTATGTTTTCAACTGGGGCATTTGGTTTGTGTTTTTGGCTATTGTTCTTGTTATTAAAGGTTTTTTGAGGAATTTTCCCCAACACTCCATTTCAGTCGACGATTCTTTTATTCCATTCTCAGCATGTGTCACCAACAGGGTCATCCTTGTCAAGGGTGGAGGAACCACTTCCATGTAGGGCATCCCGATCCAGGCCATATCTTGTCCTCAAATAATTCGACTAGTTGGGAAGCAAAGAAAGATGCAAATATCTCTCCATCTCCCTTTCCAGGTCACATAGTGGCTCCTGCTACCATGGAGTCCATCACTGAACAGCTTTGAAATATTCAACTCAACATGGACATTCTTAGGGAACATTGATATGAATACTTGTTGATGGCTCAGGACCCACCAACATATCAGGGGATCTCCCCAGTAAGAAGTTCCACCTAGACCTCAGACTGTTTGATGTAGGAGTCCCAGCAATGGGCTAGTATGGTATCGCCTTGACAATGGTTGCGCGCAGAGGTGAGTAAGATGCCTCTATTGGTAACAAGGGTATCACATGCGCAAAAAGTCAAGGAAGGTGCATGAATGTGTCTAACACATGTAACGGGGTATGATTGAACCCCTTAGGAACCTGTGACAACATGCAGCTTGAATGGGAACACACGAGAGAGATACATCACAATCTAGAAAGAAGGTTAGCCAACGATCCAAAGTGATGGTTAAACCAACATCACATCTTGATAAGATTCATATATATATATATAGAAAAGTCCATACACACACGCGTAATCAACAAATACATATAGAGTAACCAACATAACTAAAATACAGTAACAACATATGCATAAAATGTGTTGTCTCTGTTATATTAAGAAAGTGAAAGCTCCAATCATACATACAACTATGACCAACCAACAACCCCGACAATAGAACGTTACAATCACTACCACCTACTCCTCCAAAGAGATATACTAGCTCTCCACTGTGGAGAAGCCAAGGCTCATTACAATACACTCCAAGCTTTCTTTAAGATACACCTATAGGAACCTTGGTTCCCAAAAGCCCCAACAATGAGTTATGAGGTTCTATAAATAGCAAAGGGCGGGGTGACCCTTGACATTCCCCTTTGCGACTCTTCACCTACCCTCATGAGTCTTCAACTACTACATGACTGTTACATTCAACTATCGACACTTGGCCTTTCACTTTTACAACATGTTACATTACAATCTGCACATGTACCCATTTGAGACAAAATAGGCTTCAATAAGCCATGCAAGACATCACTAAGACTCAGAAAGTTGTGGGAAGACCAACTCTTCGACATCCTCGCGATGATCGATGGTGGCGAACCAATGCCAAGCTTGGTAGTCCATGATGGTGTTCGTGTACTCTGTGGTGACATCCTTCTGGAAGCGAACTCTTGCCTTCGTTGTATTCGGATACACTGATTTGGCTCCTCTGTCCAACTCATCTGATAACATGCGCATCATAGTCTTGAGTGCAGCCAGACCAACAACATGCTGATGCATAGTGTCTGCGTTGATCTCCAAGTATGTGCTAGTGGCTATGCAGATAAACTCATCAAAGTGTATGTCCAGCTCTATTAGGGTCCCACCCTAACCCCCTTATTTATGTCATGGGATCACGTCATAGTCAAGAGTCAATAAAGCCCATATTAATATTTGTAAGTGGTTAACCCGCAATTAATGACGAGACCACAGTTAGTTGCAAATGGGCGGTAGTATTAGATATATGGTAAATGGGCGGTAGTATTAGATAGATGGTATTAATAAAACCCACGATATTGGCCCATGGTATTGCATGTATGAGTCATATATAAAGGATAGAGACTCCCTGCGAGGAGCATCGTGTCTTGTTTTGTAATCGAGCTCTGCTCTATTGGAGGTTGCCCCCTCGAAGAGGCCTGTGAACATTTCTCTCTGAATAATAAAATCATTGCTATTCTGTGTTCTGGGTATCTTTTCTTCGCAAATTCTATGTTTGGGTATTGCTTTGCAGGTTAAGAGCATAACAAGTGGTATCAGAGCACTTTCCAGGGCTCGGTGGGATCTCCAAATTTTAGCAATTTTTTTTTTGGCTAGAGACGTGTTCCAGCGTCTTTAAACCACGGGATCTATCGTTAAGCGCATAAACCTGCGGATTTGGGGAGGCATGCACGCAGGAAATACAAGAGGTGGTCATGTCTGTTGGACTCCCTTGTAACCCCTGTGGGTACCCCTTCGAGTAGTAGCGCATTAGACAGAACTGTGCACGGACTGTCTTCCACGTACCCTCTGGGTATATAGGAAGCCCCCTAGCTCCCTTGAAACCTTGCCATAGATAAACCTTCGGCCGTCTTGTGGCTACAGTACACCGAGAATAGCACTCGGAGAGATTACTCGCCCGTACGATAGGGTAGTCGGGTTGTACGGCTAAGGGTATGGTCGATCCTCCTTAGTTAGAGCCCTGAAATATTGGGCCGAGTACTACTGTCAGATCCTTATGTATATTGCGATCTGTAGCACCTGACACTCCCCAAGACCATAGTTCCCTTTCTATTGGGGGGATCACACATCATCTATTCCAGATCAGCAACAGCAGTTGTTCCACCATTCAGATCTATCAGATCCACCAGATCAGATATTCCAGATCAGCAGCAGTAGTTGTTCCACCATTCAGATCTCTCAGATCCACCAAATCGGAGTAGTTGTGAAGGGTTCCTGTACCTGGATATAATTTTCGTAGGACTTTTGGCGGCATTGATATTTTGAGGATTTGGCGACAGCAGTATTGATCAGGAAGGAGTAAAACTCCGTTAGGAGTTTTCCAAAAAAAAAAAAAAAAAAAAAGTCTGAGATCTTCCGGGGCGCTTATTGGTGACCTAGCCCATCAGTATCAGGACGACGAGCTGAACATGGTGGTACCATTCAATTTCTTAGTAAAAATTTTTAGGCGGTCCCAATTTTTCATCAGGTTGGTGTATGGTAGAAACTCGCACTCAAGCGATGGCCAATGAAAGGATCGACAAAATTGAAAACCATGTGCACTCCCTCCAAACTGCGGTGAACAAGATCGAACTTGAGCTTCAAGGAATGAGTAACCACATACAACTTGAGCTTAAGGGCAAGGAGCCAGCCCACGAGGAGGCGTATAATGGCCATGAATACCATGAGGGTGAGTCTAGCCACTCTCCTCACGTTTGGCACTCCCATCCACCACCCAGTCAGCGACCTCCCAAGTTGGATATGCAGAAATTTGACGGTTCTCACACGTCCGCATGGCTAGCACAAATGGAGCAGTATTTCCAATTGAATCATATCACAGATGAGGGGACTAAGCTTATGGTGGGCACCATGTACTTGGACAATGAACGATGGCAATGGAAGGAATGGCATCAGCGTTGCAATGGACATTTTCAGAATTGGGCCCAATTTTCCAAAACTCTTCACAGTCGCTTTGAACAGGAAGACTCTTTTTGTGGCATCTCACTAAGCTCAGACAGATGGGTACAGTGGAGGAATATATTACTGCTTTTGAAGCCTTAGCCTTCCGCACTAAGGGTCTCACAGATGAGTTCTACATGGAATGCTTTATCAGCAGTCTTAAAGAAGCCATCAAAGCTCAGGTTCTACTCCACCACCCTCCCACATGGACAGAGGCTTTCCAGGTAGCCCGTAAGGTGGAACGTGCATTAACAGCCTAATCCAGCCGCCCCAACTTCCCTGCTAAAGGTCGTCCCTCACAGACTCCCAATATGACTCAGACACTTAAGATTCAAAAGGTGTCACATGCGGAAATGGCCGAAAGAAGGAAGCAAGGACTATGTTACTACTGTGATGAAAAATATTCCCCAGGTCATAAATGAAAAGAGCACAAGTTTTTTCAAATAGATGCCACTGACTACAGCTCCATCGAGGAAGATCCACCACTTGAGGAACCGGAGGCAATCGAAGAAGATAACCAACAGGAGATTGTATCTGATGAACCAATTATTTCGCTAAATGCATTGGCAGGAATTTCTTCCCCTCAAAATCTCAAAATCGGGGGTTTTCTTAAACATCGCCCAGTAGTAGTCTTGATTGATAGTGGAAGTACCCATAATTTCATCCACCAAAAGATCGCTGAAGCAGCACATTGTTTCGTCAGGGCAGTTTCTAACTTCCAAGTCCAGATTGCAGATGGGGGCACAATGAAATGTGAAGGTCGCTGTGAAAATGTCAAAATTCAAATGGGGGATTATCAATTGAAAACCCACATGTTTGCAATACACATGGGGGGTTGCGACATTGTCCTCGGCGCGGAATGGCTCCGCACTCTTGGGCCAATCACAATGGATTTCCAGGAGTTATATATGAGTTTTAAGCAGAACAACTCCACACATACCCTCCGTGGACTACAGGCGGGAGCCCCCTCTATCATCAACTTGCATAGGATGGAAAAATTGTTAAAAAAGGGCCATCATGGAGTGGTAACTCAATTCAATGCCATCCAGGTAGTAGACACCATGCCTCCGCCAATTCATCCTGAGATGCAACAGATTTTAAATAAACATCGGACGGTCTTTGACAAGCCTCATGAGCTTCCACCCTCGCGAGGGGAACATGATCATAGCATCACATTGGTTGCAGGGGCCCAACCCCCAAATGTGCGGCCATACAGATATCCGTTCACCCAAAAGAATGAAATAGAAAAAATCATCAAGGAATTGTTGGAAGCAGGTGTCATTCGTCCCAGCATTAGTCCTTATTCATCTCCAGTGGTCATGGTCCTCAAGAAAGATGGGGAGTGGCGGATGTGTCCAGACTTCAGGGCCCTCAATAAGTTAACAGTCAAAGATAAATTTCCCATCCCAGTGGTTGACGATTTGCTGGACGAACTCAATGGGGCTCAATTCTTCACTAAGTTGGATCTTCGCTCAGGCTACCACCAAATTCGCATGAAGGAAGTCGACATTCCCAAGACAGCTTTCAGAACTCATGAAGGCCATTATGAGTTCCTGGTCATGCCATTTGGTCTCTGTAATGCCCCCTCTACTTTTCAGAGCCTTATGAATCACCTCCTCAAACCATATCTCAGAAAATTTGTCCTTGTCTTCTTCGATGACATCCTCATCTATAGTGGCACTTGGGCGGCACATCTTCAGCATGTAGATCTACTCTCGCAACTGCTCCGCACGCATAAATTATTCGTCAAGATGTCTAAGTGTTCATTTGGCATGGAAGAAGTTGAGTATTTGGGCCACATTGTGGGGCATGAAGGTGTCAAGGTGGACCCAAAAAAGATCCAGGCAATGCAAGAATGGCCTCAACCTAAGACCTTGAAAAGCTTGAGAGGATTTTTGGGTCTCACAGGCTATTATCGTAAATTTGTCCACAACTATGGCCGCATAGCGAAGCCACTAACGCAACTCCTAAAGAAAAATTCCTTCTTCTGGAACGAAGAAGCACAACAGGCATTTACCGCTCTCAAAACCACCATGTGTTCCACTCCTGTCTTAGCACTACCGGACTTCACCAAATCATTTATCATTGAATCTGATGCTTCGGGAACAGGTATTGGAGCGGTCTTAATGCAGGAAGGGGGACCATTGGCCTTCACCAGCCAACAACTAAGTGGGAGGAATCTGGGCCAATCTACCTACGAGAAGGAAATGATGGCCATCTTACATGCAGTCGAGACCTGGCGACCTTACTTGTTGGGGCGACGTTTCCAAATCTGCACAGATTATCACAGTCTTAAATATTTTTTGGAGCAATGCCTATCTTCCCCACAACAAAATAAATGGTTAGCCAAAATGCTGGGATATGATTATGAGATCATTTACAAGAAAGGGAAAGACAACAAGGTAGCAGATGCATTATCGCGCCAATTTGAGGAGGAAATTACTCTGCTCGCAATTTCCCTCCCCATTCTAGACTGGATTGAAGAGGCTCGCAGGGAATGGTTTTCACATCCCGGGCTCTCCCAACTCATTTCTCAATTGCAGATAGATCCTAATTCCAGCAAGGGCTACTCATGGCAGAATGATATTCTTCACTACAAGGACAGAGTCGTAATAGCACCAACATCCACCCTCAAAAGTTGCATTTTGGCAGAATTGCACTCATCTCCCATTGCAGGACATTCGGGCTTTCAGAAGACATATGCTCGCACCAGAAGATAATTTTTTTGGGTCGGCATGAAACAGGACATCCTTACTTTCGTAGCAGAATGTGACGTCTGTCAACACCACAAAGGGGAAACCGTCAACACACCAGGCACATTACAACCATTGCCCATTCCGGCATCAATTTGGACGGAGGTCTCCATGGATTTCATTACAGGTCTTCCAAAGTCTGGGAACAAGTCAGTCATCATGGTGGTTGTGGACCGACTGTCGAAGTATGCTCATTTCTGCGCCCTACCCCAACCATTCACACCCACTTTGGTTGCTCAAACTTTCATGGATCAGATCTTCAAATTGCATGGCATGCCCACTTCTATTGTGTCCGACCGCGACCCAATCTTCACCACTAATTTTTGGCAGGAGCTCTTCAGAATACAAGGCACTCAACTCAAACTCAGTACTTCATATCATCCGCAAATAGATGGTCAAACCGAAGCCGTCAACAAATGTCTAGAAACCTACCTTAGGTGTTTCACTTCAGAAAAACAACACCTTTGGGTATAGTGGTTACCTCTGGCGGAATGGTGGTATAACACCAACTATCATACCACCACCAAAATGAATCCCTATGAAGCAGTCTATGGACAACTTCCGCCTTCCCCTACTTCTTATTTCAAGGGGTGCTCCAAAGTACAAGCCGTGGATCAACTCCTACAACACCGCGCAACCATGCTTGCCCATCTGCGCGAGAATCTTCATCAAGCTCAGAACCGTATGAAGCAACAGGCTGACCAACATCGCTCAGAGCGCCAATTTCAAGAAGGGGATCAGGTCTTTTTGAGGCTGCAACCATATAAGCAAACATCACTCAAAGACAAGGGTTGTCAAAAGCTCTCTCCAAAATTCTACGGACCATACCAAGTACTTCAGCACATTGGAGAAGTGGCTTACAAGTTGGCTTTGCCACCTACAGCAAAAATCCACCCAGTTTTCCATGTATCGTGCCTCAAGAAAGTGATTGGGAACAATTGCCGAGTTCAAACCAGTCTACCTGAATTGGACGAAGAAGGATCAATCTGGCTTCAACCGGAACAGGTTCTAGACACACGAGACAAGCACCTGCGCGGCCGCATGCTTAAGGAGGTCCTCGTCAAATGGAAAGACACCTCTCCAGAAGATGCAACTTGGGAACCAGCCACTATTCTTCAGCAGTTTCCGCATCTTCAGCCTTGAGGACAAGGCTAGTCTTAAGGGGGAGGGCATGTTAGGGTCCCACCCTAACCCCCTTATTTATGTCATGGGATCATGTCATAGTCAAGAGTCAATAAAGCCCATATTAATATTTGTAAGTGGTTAACCCGCAATTAATGACGGGACCACAGTTAGTTGCAAATGGGCGGTAGTATTAGATAGATGGTATTAATAAAACCCACGATATTGGCCCGTGGTATTGCATGTATGAGTCATATATAAAGGATAGAGACTCCCTGCGAGGAGCATCGTGTCTTGTTTTGTAATCGAGCTCTTCTCTATTGGAGGTTGCCCCCTCAAAGAGGCCTATGAACATTTCTCTCTGAATAATAAAATCATTGCTATTTTGTGTTCTGGGTATATTTTCTTCGCAAATTCTATGTTTGGGTATTGCTTTGCAGGTTAAGAGCATAACAAGCTCCAATTGGAACTGGTTCTTTTTCTTCACCTCGGTGAGCGTGCTAATGAATGGGATCGCATGCATGCACACAATGACATCCATGCTCCTGAACACCCGTGCATGTGATCGAAAACACTTCTCAATGTGTCTACTCTGTGCTAGCTGTTGGGATGGGTCTATAACCTGTATGGGCGTAGTTTCATCAATTTGTGCATGTTGCGCCTCCTACTATATCTGTTCCTGCCGTGCTTCCTTCTCTCCTCTACACAACTCATGCGCTTCCTCGAGTCGCCACTTCAACTCTTGAAACTCCTTCTTTGTTTCCTCCATCCTATATTTCTCTCTTTGCCTTTGTGCGATCCTCTTGTCACACTGTCACCTCTTAGCCTCAATCTCCAAAGCTTCCTTCATCACAAGTGGATCTGCTTTGAACTTGTAGCTTTGCTCCACCTTTGCACTGTCAACAACCTTCCTCCTTCCTTGGTCATGCACAGGCCTACTACCCTTTGTCACTGTTGATGGTGCTACTCTCTATAATGTCATTTCCATTTCATCTTGATATCCTTGTCTATGAAAAACTTGGTGTCTTCATAGATAGGTAAGCTCATAAACACTCGCTCAACTGCACCTATGGTTGCACTCTCAACGGTTCCTTTGACCCTGCTCTCTGAGAGGCCATTGTACCTATACTAATGAGAGGTAGACAAACACCTGCGATATCTAGAAACATAGCAATACTCATGGCAAGAAATCTATTGGCTGAAAACCAAAACACATTGGAGGATTGACATGCAACATACCTGTGTGACAAACTGTGAAGATTATGCAATTTTCACTAGGAGGCTAGGAGATTGACTTCCAAAACTGCACAAGGCATAGTCCAGGCTCTCAGGAGGCTAACTGACTGCTGAAACTACACAATGAAAAGTCCATATTGGCCTGCTGAGGACTGAAACTTCACAATGCAGAGTTTCAGTTAGCATTGACATGCAAACCAACAAACTGCATTACGCAATTTCTAGGGCCAACAAGGCACTACCTCCTAGAATTGCGCAATGCAAGCCTAGAGGCTAGTGTTGGGCTAGATTTGCATAGTTTCTAGAGCAAAGATAGAGCCTTCACTTCCAAAAATGTGCATTCGCTAGTCGGGGAAGGCAAGGTCTAGGCTAAGGCAGCTCAGACCCACCGACGGGCGACTGAAAACATGAGATGTATGAATCCATGGAAAATTTGAGTGCAAACAAGTGTGAATGATCATGCATGAAAACAGTGAGTGCAGGATTTATAAAATAGGAAAACAAGCAAGTGCATGAAGCGAGTCATCGCAACGATGACCGTGAGTGTAGAAATAGTGTCATGCATGCGACAACAGTGAGATGCAATGAAAAACTAAAAAGGTGCTTCTACAAGCTAACATGCATCAAAACGATAGCAAGCGTTCATTGAAACCAAGCAAACAACACATACACAAAGCAAAATACAAAAAGTGACAGAAACACAGCAAACGACATGAAAAGTAGACTTACCCCGAAAAAGCTGAGCTGAATGTGCCGAAGACTTCTAGATACAATGTGGGATGTTAGAGCTCCAAGATCAATGTGGGGAATGAGCTCCGCAGCGTTCATTACATAAGTTTTAATAATATTGATGCTTATGATGCGCATGCCACAAATCTAGGAAAAAGTGACACTTGGAGGGAAGTTTCTAAAACGATCTTTGCATGTAACCTCCAACTGCTAAAAATAGATCCCTAAAACCTAGGGATGCTTTTTTCCTTTTTCTTTTTCAAGAAAAGCAACCCATGCATGCAAATCAGGATTGCTCAGTCCTGGAGGGAACTATTCAACCTGACAGCGCATGCAATAGTTTGCAAGCCTGAGGATGAGATTTGTGCAATTTCTGGGCTGAGAAACACTAGTGTCCCTCATGCGTTGCACAATTTCTAGACTGAAGCCCTGGTTGTCAGTTAGAATTGTGCAATTTCAAAGCTGAAGCCCAGTGTGGGGCTAGATTGCTCAATTTCCAGAGGGAAGGCTCCTTGTTTAGATTGCGCATTTCTGGAGCCCAGCAGGATTGTGCAATTTCTGGAGGGAAGGATGGTTCCCCTCCAAAATTGTACAAGTTTCAGGGGAAGTATCTCAGGAAAAAAAATGACTAATTCCAGAATGAAAACCTATGGGTGGGAGACAAACAAGTTGACATGCACAGGCTGGTAGACCACTGAAACTTAGCTGAAGCCTATGTACTTGACAATGCAAGACATGCTACTAACGATGGTTGGTTGGGAGGCTCCAAAATGAAGCTAAGGAAAAATTTGGAGGGTGGTTGTAACTACTACAACACTTGGCGACACATTGGTAGAACTCAATCTCTCTGAATGAAGCTTGTTTTGTGAAAATAAAGTCTAACTCCTCCAGAAGTATTGTTCTATTCTCAGATCATCTTGATTCCCACACTAGCTTGATTGAAAGATGTAGCACCTGCCATGTGCTTGTTCAATTAGTACACATTCCAAGCCAAGTTAACACAATTGTTTCGATTGGGGATGAGGGGTATATTGGTACACAATAAATATGACAATCACAGTTTAAGTTTCATCTCTGGTGTTGCTCTGCTGCCAGCCGACCTCAACAGTACTCCACTGCTAGTGAGCCTAGTTAGTACCCCAACGAAGTTACTTGCATCACCTCTCTACATAGGAGGCCTTTCTCTTCTTTTACCTTATTCATTTTTCATTTTTCCAAAAATTTTCATTTTTTCATTTTTTCATTTTTTTCAAAATTGTGCATAACACTTATTCATTTCGGAGGTAGAAGATGGATCATGACTTATTGAGAGAAGAAGGGGTTATTCCTTCAGAGAATTATTTTGTATATACCTCTGACATACTTGTTAAGTTTTTCCCCCTCACCTTACTCTACTTGACTGAGATGACAAGGCTTAACCCAAAAACAATCGACTAGAGTAGGTGATACTAGTTAGTGTGTAGGTGTTGTGTTTTCATCAAGGTTCACTTCGAACAAACATATTTTCCATTGGTGTATCATGGACTAAAGACAACAAGTTCTTCATATAGAGATAGGATGACAGATAACCAAGTATTGATAACTTCACAGGTCCTCTTCTACTTTACCCAGCTTGTTTCAATAGTTGCACACAACTCATGCAAAACTAACCTATGAACATAGACAAGAAATAAAAACTAAAGAGTGAAGAGCAGAAGCAAATGTGAAAGCAAAGGGAGTAAGAAAACAAGCAAGCGGGAAAACAAACAAACAAGAAAGAAAACATGCATGCAAGAAAACCAACAAGATGCAAACACTACTCCTACTCTTATGCTAACAGAGCATGGGTCTCCTCACATGAAGTGATACTTCCAATGTAGCCATTGGCACATTGGTCGACCCATGTTGGTGAAGGCGTGGTTCGCGAATAACACAGTCATGCGAACCAAAAAACATGAAGGATATAACAATGAAGACAAACAAACTCAGGGTTTAAATGTGTCCATGAAAAAGAAATGAGTGAAAGCACATGAAATGCACCCTATGGACTTGCCATGGTGTTGTGCTATATTGAGTGCATATGTTAAGCATACAAATTCTCTTGATTGTGACATGCAAGAAAATGTGAGAAAGATAGACCACTTACGTCGTGCAAGTGTGCTTTCTATGTAAGATTCCTCTAATGCAAGAGCGATAGGATCATGTGATTCAAGTGGAGGAAGTGAAATCTGGGTGTTTGGCTAATTTCCAATGTGAAGCAGAGAGTGATGAGGAGCCTTGCGTGTTTCAAAAATTTCCTAATTGGAAGTGAAACTAACCTCAGGACAGTGAAGGCCTGACATAACCATCAACTCGGGCTGAAGTGCCTCGACATCCTGGGGGGTTTCAACTTTGTTGATAGGTAGATCATTAGATACCAGTGATCCAGGTGGATCTTTCGATACAATGGCATGGAAAAACTCAGAAATCAAAGTGAGCAGAATGAAGTCAACTCAGGACTAGAGCAGAGATCTCGTCTTCTTGATTCCAATGGTGTAAATGGTACTTCAATCCAAGTTCGGATGATGAAGTTATCACACAAAGAAGGATGCTTTAATCCTTAAGAAAATGAGGATTTTCCTTTGAAAATGGGTCTTAAGCCTTATAGGAAAAATCACAGTCGGAGGACTTGTGGAGGTAGACTTAAGCTTTGGGCAGTGGAACCCCCGATTGCCGATCTTCGATCAAATCGGATCAGCAAATCGGAGGCAACCGGATCAGAGGTCTTACGTATATGTATATCGGTGGTGGCAGGTTGTGATCGACGATTAATCGGATTGGCGGAATCATTATCGGACACCCGGGGTGATATATGTGTGGGATGTCGATGCAATCGGTGGACACCGATATCGGCGATCGGTGATCGGTGGTCGGTCATTCCCGATAATCAGGAATAGACACCCTCGATATGCCGATTTGCGACCATAGGTCAGACCCGATAGTCATATAAGCCCGATTTAATGATTTTTGAAATCCGGGTAAATGGTTTTGGGGTAGATTTTCAGTGTTTTTGAGATTTTTAAGGCCTTATCACCTCAACTATAGACAAGCCAGTTTAAGAGGTGGTTATGCCTGCCGATCCATCCACGATACCGACCTCCATTATGAGCCAGACAACCCCAATTTGAATGGGATTCTGTCCAAAGAATCCATTATAAAGCCACGATAATGGGAAAGAGGGGAGGAGGCATTGTTGTAGCACGCTGTTTAATTGGCAGAAGGCCGAGAGTGCTATTTTTCTGTGTTTAGACAGTTTATATGACTCCAACACTTTTTATTGTTGCGGAACGCTTTGGTGCTACTTACCTCTCCATATCAGGCACCCATTTCACAGGCCATCTTGTAGATTGGAGGTATAAGGCTCTTTATGGACATTTGATTATTGTAATTCTCTTTTCTTTCATGCCATTTAATAATAATGGCCTCCCCATTGTTGAGCTGGGCCCGGAGACGTAGTCCGAATTGGACAAACTCCATTATCAAGCCTTGGTGTCTTCTTTTGTGCCTTTTATGTGTTTACTTCTTCTTTTCTTATGTGCACAATTTTTTGTTAAGCTGCAATTTTACATGTGATTCTTTTCCATACATCTATAAGTGAAAACATCTTGGATCAAGTGGTATCAGAGCAGGGCTTTTTAGATATGAATTGCATATTTGTATGCTAACAAGAGGCAGGCTTCAAAGAGGTGAAGGGAATCTAGAACCTTTCGATCCAGAGGCAGGGCATACACCTCGGAGAAGAAACATGGCTGAAGATGAAGCTCATATCAAAGAGGAGCACAATTTCAAAAACACTTTCTATTAAATGGCAGAGAATACCAGTCAACTAGTTATAAGGCTGGAAAAAGCAGAAGAGAGGAACACAGAAGGACAAGGTTCAGCAGATGGGAATGGTGGAGAAGAGCCCCCTCCTTCTCCTTTTGGGAGTGAAGGTTCTTCCTCCTCTCACAACCATAATCAGAGAAATCCAAAAGATGCATCTAAGAAACCTTTTTTTAAATTAGATGTTAAATTTGATCATCCTGTGTTTAATGGGGAAAGTAACGCAGAAAAGCTTAACAATTGGATCGGGCAGATTGAGGTTTATTGTAGGATTCAACAAATCATAGAGGATGAGGTGAAAATCTAGCTAGCCTCTCTATGGCTGGGTAGCACAGCTCTCGTTTGGTGGGAGAGCAAATTGCAGAGCAAGAAAAATGTGGGTAAGCTCTTTTCCTCATGGTCTGATTTCACTTCTGTGTTAAAGGAACAATTTTATCCCTTAGGATACAAGCAGAAAGCTTTGATGAATTGGCAATATTTAAGGTAAGGCAAAGGGCAAGATGTTCAGAGTTTTACAAAAGAATTTTGGAAGCAAGCACTGAATTTGGGTATTGCACTTGATGCACCTGAAGTTGTAACTAAGTATATTTGCTTATTGCATAGTTATATTAGGCATTCAATGTTATTGTTTGAACCAACCACTATTGATTCAGCTAGTGTAAAAGCAATTCATATTGAGAATAGGGGCAAGAATGAAAGAGAGGATCAGTCCAGAAAGCCACCGTTCAAACTTCCCAATGGCAAATCGAAAGCAAAATGGAAAGGGACGGAGAAGAAAATAGCAGCAACCAAAGAGGGAGAGCAGCCTTATTGCAATCACTACAAGAAATAAGGCCACGATGATGATCATTGTTGGAAGCAACACCTAGAAAGGCATCCAAAGAAGTATGGAGGAAAAGGGAAGAATAAAATAGTGGCAACAGCACAGCAAGACCTTGGATCAGATTCGGGAGATGAAGTGCTTGTCACAACAGTGGGAACAAAAGGTACCCTTACACCTCCTGTTGATTCTAAATCGCATGAAAGCACTAGTTCTGTAGATGATTCCCTTTCAAATGATAGAAAAGGAATTGAATTATTTCATATCATAGTTGTAGTAAATCATACCAAGGTTGAAATTCTGTTTGATACTGGGTCCCAAGCAAACTTAATTGCAGAATCCCTGGTAAAGAAGCTTGGCTTAGAGACAAAACCACACCGAAAGTCATACCCACTGGGATGGATACATGATAAAGCTAAATTGAATGTAAACCAATAGTCGAAGGTAAAATTTGTGATTGTGTCTAAGCTGGTAGACGAAGCAGAAATGGATGTAATACCACTGGATATCTGTGCCATGGTATTAGGGAGCCCCTATTTGTATGACAAAAAAGCAATCTTTTTCCGCCATGAGAATAGATACCACATCACCAAGGATGGGTAGAATACATAGGGCGGGCTCATCAAAATAAGATTAATGCCAACCTCATAAGCGCTGGGTAGATGAAAAAACTGGTGAATTCCAGTAAAACATTCATGCTTATGGTTGTAAGGGAGAAAGAGGCCGAATTTGCTGATGTGTTCCAGTGCTGCGATGGGAAAAATAAGTAGGAATTGATTGAGTTAATTTCTAACTATACTGAACTGTTTCAGGAGCCGAAAGGACTACCTCCGAAGAGGGAAATCCAACATGAAATCCACTTATTGCATGATGCCCCTTTGCCAAATATCGACATGTACATGATGTCGGCGATTGAAATAGAGGAGATCAAGAGGCAAGTGTAGGAACTGCTGGACCAAGGCGTAATCAAGCCGAGCTCCTCTCCATGTGGTTCGCCAATTTTTCTATTGCCAAAGAAAGATGGAAGCTAGAAGATATGCGTGGACTACCGCGCGCTCAACAAAATATCGGTGAAAAATCGCTATCCCCTCCCACGCATAGGTGATTTATTGGATCAATTAAAAGGTGTTGTTTATTTCACAAAGTTGGATTTGTGCAGTGGCTATCACCAAGTTAGAATTACAGAGTAGGACGTGTGGAAAACTACTTTCAAAACCAATTAGGGGCTGTTCGAATAGATGGTGATGCCATTCGGACTTTGCAACGCTACAACCACCTGTATGCGGTTATGAATAATATATTTCAGCCTTTCATTGATGAGTTTGTTCTCGCGTATTTAGATGATATATTAGTTTTTCGAAAAAGTTGGTTTGAACATGTGAGTCATGTAAAGAAAGTGCTTGATGTGCTGAAAAAGGAAAAAATCTTTGTAAAATTGTCAAAGTGTGAGTTCAGGAAAACCTCTTTGGGTTACCTAGGTCATATTGTTGGTCATGGTCAGTTAAAAATTGATCTTGCTAAAGTTGAAGCAATTATAAATTGGCCTAAGCCTACTAGTGTAATATAGGTCCGTAGCTTTCTAGGTGCAGTCCAGTATTGGAGGAGATCTATTGCTAATTTATTTTCTATTGCAGCACCTTTGCACACATTGACAAGTGTGAAACAGGTCTTCTAATGGGGAGGAAGACAGCAGAAGTCCTTCGAAAAATTGAAGGAAAAAATTAGCACCGTGCCAGTCTTAGCCTTACACGATCTCCAATAGCCATTTGAGATCAAAGCCGATGCCAGTGATTATGCCATGGGAGCTGTACTGATGCAGCAAAATAAGCCAATTTGCTACCATTTTGAGAAGTTTTCTCAAGCTGTGATAAACTATCCCACCTATGACAAGGAGCTTTATGCCTTGGTGCAGAGCGTGAAAAAGTGGAAACACTATCTGATTGGCAAGGATACCATCATCCATACAGATCATCAGCCCTTGCAGTACCTTTAGTCTGTTAGAGTCGGTCTTGTCAGTCCTCTGTCAGAGATCAAAACTCTTTCTGCATCTCATTTTTAGGTGTCTTGCTCCATTCACTCAGTTGCATTCCACTAGGGGCATGCCATAATCTGACGGAAGGACCTGGTCACTCATTTATCCCTTATGCCATGTCCTGTTGGCTCAGCTCTATTTATTAAAGTTCATTAAGACAGTCTTGAAATCATTTACAGTCTTGTTTTTATCGCTTGATAAGCAAAGGGTCAACTAGGCATTAGATCTAGGGTTTGCTTTTATTCCTATCAAATTTGTCCAAAGGTCGGTCCATGTCACCTTTCAGCTGAGTGTACCATCATTCAGAGGGTTCAAGTTCCACTGGGTCATTTTACACCTTGTTCATGCTTCAGTTGCGCTTGGGTAAGGTCATTTCCCTCTCCTAGGGTTTTGAAGGCAATTTCTCTTGGACGGTCAAATCATCGACAAAACTTGTATCCTGATGTTCATACACCTTCCCCTATCCTTAAAGTACCTTATCAAACACTTCCCATCACTGAGATCCCCCAAATTCCCCATTTTCGCACAAACCCTAGTTTCTTGCTACAACCTGGCAATTTTCTAGGTTGGACCTGTGTTTTGCCTTTTTGGACCCCTTCCCCTCACTCAATCTTTGAAATTACACTTTCCCTTGCTTTTCAACATCCCTCCCTACTTCCAAGAATTTTCCCAAGAATTTAGAAGCCACTTATCCCCTTCATTTCGCTTCATTTCGACAAATCTCTTGTTCCACACAACGGGATAGGTTTTACTCCAATGATGTTTCTGAGCAAGAAAAGATGAATTTGGAAAAATGGAGAGAGGTTTTTTTCCAAAACATGCCAAGGAAGAGAAACCTCCTTCACTTTTTACACAGGTGTCATGGCTCTAGAGAAATGTCAAAAATACGATCACCTCAGGAGAATTGATGCACCTCTGAAGTGACATTGGGAAAATCAAATTTTCTCCTAGATTGGTTGGCCAAATGACTTTCTTTATGATTCAAATTATAACTAGACACACATATCTTTCCAAAGCGCTATTATGAGCCCAATTTGGAGTTGAGGAAGGCATTCAAAAGTTGACTGCAACAGCACCCTGCCTTTAGGCAGCCTCATTTGGCACATTTTTACCAGTTTTGGGAGATTTGATTTTTGATAGGGAAAATGAAATCCAAATTGAAATTTGGAAAGTAGACTCAAATACCTTTCCAACGAGATATCCTGTGCCCAATTTTGACACCAGGAAGGCCTCCAAAAGTCACCTGGAAAATGGCGCGACACACATAGGGAGTGCGGCGCACTGGGAGAAATTTTCCAGTGTAAATTTACACTAGCGCGGCGCACATGGGAGGCACGGCGCACAGGGCTAAAAGGCCTGAAATTCATTGAAATTTCTCCAAATTTCCATTTATTTGCGTGGATTTTCCAGGTGGGGTCAATCTCTCAGTGTTTCATCCATTTTTATGTTGGTATGATGATAGTAAATGATGGCTTATGGTTGCACAAAAACTCTTAAACCCTACCACCTAAAATCATCAAAGAAAATGATGTTAGGGTTACAAACTCATTGTGTTAGTGCCAAGGTTCTTCCCCCATTTCATTTTTCCTTCTTTCCCTCATTCCCTTCTTCCCTATGCCACTTTTTCCATTTCTCCCTATCCTAAAATGCTACTAAAATCCTATTCCCTATCCCCTCCTCACATTTATCAAAGGTAAAACCCAAAACCTAGCCCATATAAATTTTCCTAACACCCCAAACCCTACCCTATAAAATCCCCAAACCCTCCTACATATCCCTAAAAAAAATTTCCCCCCATAACCCCTATTCCCATCATATTATTCCCCTTCCTAACACTCCCTTTTTTCATTGTTCCCCTTGGTGGCAGATCTCACAAAAACACCTAGTTTCATACCATCATCAAAGGGTAGTCCAAGCACAATACACATACAACAGTCATGGCATCTGAGCATTCATCGTACTATGAGGTGGAAACCCAAAGTGACTCTCCCTTGGAAGAACAGGGACCCCGGAGGCCGCATAAAAGTGGCAGACATGTGAGAGAAGAACTGACCACCCTTACAGAATTGCAGGCCTACCCTCTTGCTATGTCCTATTTTCAGTTTCAGTCATGCTATGAGTTTTGTGAAAAGGTTGCAAAAGTTCAATTTCACCATGAGTTGGCTCGCCTATTTGTTCTACATTTGCATGGTGCTCAAGTTACTTTGGCAGGTGTTACTTTCACACTTGCACCGGATTCTATTTCGTTAGCTATCGGCATGCCTAATATTGGAGAACCAAATGGAATATGACATACCTGGAGCAGAGGAACAAACAACTTGAGGACCGGCAAGCTGAGATAGAGTTTCAACTAATCAAGGAAAACCGACAACACATCATGGCAGCACAAGGTAGACCTATGGAGCAAAGAGATGAGGACCGGGAGTATGTTTTAGAGAAAGTGAATGTTCACTTGGAGTAGCTACTAGACAAGGCTGACAAGGACCAAGCAATGTTGAGGTGCATGACTCACCATTACATGGCCCTAAACATGAGCTCCAAAGCAAGAATCAGGAGCCTAAAGGCGAAATTGAGGAAGGTGACAAAGAGACAAAAGAGGAAAAAAGAGCAATATCGGCTCCGAATCTTGGCCGAGGCTTCGTTGGCCCAGCATAACACTTGATAAGGAAGCTCCAGCCCAAATTTCAAAAAATTTGGGGCAATTTTGGTCACATGGCAAATTTTTGGTCACAACAAAGGTTTTCTCCCTGTGCGGAGCTCCAAATCAAAAATGGTTTTCATTTTTGGATTCAACATGCAAAATCACGACTACTGGTGCTTGGACAAGAAATTTGGGCATGATTTGAGTCTCCGGGAGGTCAAAATCCCTCAAAAAATGACCTCTTTGCCCCTATTTTGACACAACGGAAGCAGTCTTGGGAGAATGAATATTTGGAGGGGCAAATGAGCACCAAATTCCGAAATTCCACTTGGGTTGGAAAGTAGACAGGCCAGGTTTTCCAACAAGCACACTTGGGCACATTTTGGACTGCTTCAAGTGCCTCAAAACAGGCTCCAAATTGGCGTGGCGCATATAGAAAGTGGTGCGGCGCATATAGGGAAAAAGGCCAATTTCACTTCCGTTTCGCGAAATTTCGATTTGCGACTTCTCCAAGTGGGCCCGCTCATCTACATTTCACTTTTTTGGCACCTAAGGTGGCATTTAAAGTATTTTCACTCCATATTGGCTTCTATCCAAGTGGCAAAGGAAGGAAAACAGTCACCCAAGCCATTTGTCATGTTTGTAACGCTGCACCTGTAGCTAATGGTTGGCTTTCCACCTCCACTTTGTAATGATTCGAGTAACTCCCCAACCCTTGGGCGTTCTATCTCTTCATGGCACATTCTATATATTGTATGCAAACTATTTGCAAAGGGTTGGTTGGCTGGTAATTTCTGGGAGACTGTGGGAGAGAAACTCAGTTCTTCATTGTATATTTTGGCAGAGGATTAATGAAAGGAAGCGGCTCTGTTTCATGAGATTCATGTGGTTGTGAGTGTAGCAAATGTGTCTCTTATGTTTCATATGCATTTCGTAATGTTTCACAGTCCATTTCATATTCATTTCTAGTGAAATTTTCTAAGTTAGATAAGGTAGAATTCATTTTTATTGCTCTACCTGTGGGAAAATTTCATGTTCAGTGTTCTTCTTCTGTTGAAAAGGATTCATGTAATTATGCCCTTTTCACCCTCCTAATCAATTCCTCCATTCCACGTTATTTCAAACCAAATTGCTAGAATTTTCGCCTGTCTTGCCTCACGAAGTAATCTGTGCCTTTGTATTAAATTCTTTGCTCATTGCTGTCTGTTGGTCCCATACCATCCCAGAAACTCAGTCATTCATAAAAAATTGCTTCTTGGATCCATATTTACTTACTAGCCTAAGATCAATATTTCACTGTTAGTCATCTCAGAACATTCCGTTTACTTATTCGCTGAGCGTGACTCGGAGAGAGCCCTCTCCTGTTCTGGTAGGGCTAGCTACCAGACTGAGCGTGGTTTGTGGTTACCCTGAATTTTGCCTTCCTTCAGCCTAAGGCACATTTAGGCGCTAACATAGCGGTGACTCAACTGGGGAAGAAAATGGTTTGCTTGAAGATTGTTTTGCCCCAGTACATATTTCAAGTTCAGAGCTGATTGTTGATGGTGAACAACGATCAGACATAAGAAGACGGCTGAAATCATTCACCTGGCGACTCCTTTCACTAAAGAATCCAGCAACCGGTGCTTCATGGTGACTCCACTACAGAGGGATCAGTAGCTTTGATGTTTTTTTTTAAATGGAGCGGATTGCAAGAAGATACGCTCCCATGAGCCGAGATCACATTATAGGCTTTCCAAATAAGATTCCAAAAGTAGATTGGTCAAGGAATTTGCCTACGTTTAAAGATGATGGTAAGAAGGATGCTGCTTTACATCTAGTTCGATTTCACATGCATATTCGCAAGTTGAAGGTTGATTTTCCTGAAGATTGCTTAATGAAGATATTCCTGGCCACTCTAGAAGGTGAAGCCCAATCTTGGTATGAAAGTTTCCTGCCTGCTTGTATTTACTATTTAAAGGATTGTCATGCCATGTTATTTGAGAAGTATGAAGACTCTTATCCAGCATTGAATTTAGTTCATGACTGTTGCAAATACGCTGATGGTTTTATTGAAAGCCTTGAAAAATATTATGAAGATGATAATTTCATGGATGAAGAGATCATGGAAGCCCTGTGTGAAAACCCATTTCAGCAGCATGAAGATGATCATGAAAATTTGCAACAGAATCAAGATTGTAGTACGGTGGAAGATGAAGGAATTTTGCATCTTGACAGTCAACAAGAATTACATGAAATGGATCAGCATTCTGAGGAAAATTTGTACACTCCTCCACTTGAAAATATTGAAGAAAATCATTGTTCGTGCAAGAGAAAACGAAAAGCCATATCTCCTTTGTCTGACGATGAAATAGATCAACTCTTGAACAGTCATGTTCCAGCTCAAGTTAACATAGATCTGCAGTGTGCACCCGATCAAGAAGGTGATGGTGGAAATTTTTCCTCTTCTGAAAAGGACGACAGTCCTATGGGCAGCTTTATAGATCAGCAGGCTGAAGATTTCCATATGGATGGAAATGATGAAAGAAGAAGTTTTGTTTCAGATCTGGTGGAAATAAAAGATGATATGCAAGAAAATGATGTTCCAATCTCAGATAATGGGGATGATAAATCAGATCAAGAGACAGATGGTGAGGAGGAAAAGGAAAGTTGCATGGTTGAGGTTGCCTCAAATGGAGAAAACAGAGGTACATACCTAACTGACCTTATCTCACCAGAACTAAACCTTCATGAGGAGGTAGCTCATTCCCTCTATGAACAACGAGATGAGATCTTTGTTCAAGTAAGTGAAAAAGCTCTGGGTGAACTTATGGTAGATGATATAAATGATTGTGTTGGGTTTCAAGAACCATTTGAAGTTGCTTTTCTCATGATTGATGAATGTGATGAATGTAATGAGAATCTGGCTGTCATATCGTATGAAGATGACCTACCATATATTCAAACTTTAGAAGATCAGACCATTCGGGATTCTCTTTCAGATTCTTCCTCATATGTCTCATGTTTTGAAGTGTTCTTTGAAGAGGAGATCTGCTCATCTACTTGTTCAGAATTTTTTGAGGACCAGGGACATACTCTTATTGAAGTACAGTGTGAAGAAAGATCAGTATCAAAGGAGAAAGACACCTTGCTCTTTCAGCAGGAGGTCAATCTTCATGTTTTTCAAGATCCAATGGCAAATTTGTTGCAGGCAGTAATGAAGGTGATTATTACAATGTTCAGTGATGAAGGACATCATGGTCAATTAGCTTTTTGGATGCCCAGTTACAAGTATCTGTTGTTGACCAGAAGATCTAATCTGGAGAATCAATCAAGGAGGCATCTACTTAATTGGTTACATTGGAAGACACATTACACATGATTGTACATATTGCATTAGTACACAGGTGGCTGTCATCATGATTTGAAACCCTCGAATTTTGATAGACTGCTGCCATTGAATAAGTTTTGTCAGTTCTTGTTTTAGTTAAGTCAGTCATGAGTCATTTCCTTTTGCATTGAGTCGGTTTTTTCCGTCATTTCAGTTTGCATTGAGTCAGTTTGAGTCAAGTTTCAGTCAATAAATTGAGTCATGTTGGTTTGTCAGAATAATGGACTCCACAACCCAATGGACGAAGACATTGTCTAGCTCTTCCAGAGATCTGTTGTTCTTGGCACCTCCAAGGAGCTACCATCCCCAATTAGAGCCAATGTTAGAGTCGGTCTTGTCAGTCCTCCATCAGAGATCAAAACTCTTCTACATCTCATTTTTAGGTGTCTCACTCCATTCACTCAGCTGCATTCCGCTAGGGGCATGCCATAATCTGATAGAAGGACCTGGTCACTCATTTATGCCTTATGCCATGTCCTGCTGGCTCAGCTCTGTTTATTAAAGTTCATTAAGACAGTCTTGAAATCATTTACAGTCTTGTTTTTATCGCTTGATAAGCAAAGGGTCAACTAGGCATTAGATCTAGGGTTTGCTTTTATTCCTATCAAAGTTGTCCAAAGGTCGGTCCATGTCACTGTTCAGCTAAGTGTACCATCATTTAGAGGGTTGTCATTATCATGTCAAGTTCCACTGGGTCATTTTACACCTTGTTCATGCTTCAGTTGCGCTTGGGTAAGGTCATTTCCCTCTCCTAGGGTTTTGAAGGCAATTTCTCTCAGACGGTCAAATCATCGTAAAAACTTGTATCCTGATGTTCATACACCTTCCCCTATCCTTAAAGTACCTTATCAAACACTTCCCATCACTGAGATCCCCCAAATTCCTCATTTTCGCACAAACCCTAGTTTCTTGCTTCAACCTGGCAATTTTCTAGGTTGGACCTGTGTTTTGCCTTTTTGGACCCCTTCCCCTCACTCAATCTTTGAAATTCCAATTTCCCTTGCTTCTTAAATCCCTCCCTACTTCCAATAATTTTCCAAGAATTTAGAAGCTACTTATCCCCTTCATTTCGCTTCATTTCGACAAATCTCTTGTTCCACACATCGGGATAGGTTTTAATCCAATGATGTTTCTGAGAAAGAAACGATGAATTTGGGAAAAATGAGAGATGTTTTTTTCCACAACATGCCAAGGAAGAAAAAAATCCTTCACTTTTTACACAGGTGTCATGGCTCTAGAGAAATGTCAAAAATACGATCGCCTCGGGAGAATTGATGCACCTCTGAAGTGACCTTGGGAAAATCAATTTTTCTCCTAGCGTGGGTGGACAAATGACTTGATTGATGAGTCAAATGATAACTAGACAAAAATATCTTTCCAAAGAGCTATCATGAGCCCAATTTGGAGTTGAGGAAGGCATTCAAAAGTTGACTGCAATAGCACCCTGCCTTTAGGCAGCCTCATTTGGCACATTTTGACCAGTCTTGGGAGATTTAATTTTTGATAGGGAAAATGAACTCCAAAACGAAAAATTTTAGATTTTTTGGAAAGTAGACTCAAAGACCTTTCTAACAAGCTATCCTATGCCTAATTTTGACACTGGGAAGGCCTCCAAAAGTCACCTGGAAAAGGGCGCAACACATAGAGGGAGCGCGGCGCACTGGGAGAAATTTTCCAGTGTAAATTTACACTGGCGCAGTGCACATGGGAGGCGTGGCGCACATGGGAGGCGCGACGCACAGGGATAAAAGGCCTGAAATTCATTGAAATTTCTCCAAATTGCCATTTATTTTCGTGGCTTTTCTAGGTGGGGTCAATCTCTCAGTGTTTCATCCAGTTTTATGTTGGTATGATGATAGTAAATGATGGCTTATGGTTGCACAAAAAACTCTTAAACCCTACCACCTAAAATCATCAAAGCAAATGTTGTTAGGGTTACAAACTCATTGTGTTGGTGCCAAGGTTCTTCCCCCATTTCATTTTTCCTTCTTGCCCTCATTCCCTTCTTCCCTATGCCACTTTTTCCATTTCTCCCTATCCTAAAATGCTACTAAAATCCTATTCCCTATCCCCTCCTCACATTTGTCAAAGGTAAAACCCAAACCCTAGCCCATATAAATTTCCCTAACACCCCAAACCCTACCCTATAAAATCCCCAAACCCTCCTACATATCCCTAAACAAAATTTCCCCCCATAACCCCTATTCCCATCATATTATTCCCCTTCCTAACACTCCCTTTTTGCATTGTTCCCCTTGGTGGCAGATCTCACAACAACACCTAGTTTCATACCATCATCAAAGGGCAGTCCAAGCACAGTACACATACAATAGTCATGGAATCTGAGCATTCATCGGACTATGAGGTGGAAACCCAAAGTGACTCTCCTTTGGAAGAACAGGGACCCCGGAGGCCTCATAAAAGTGGCAGACATGTGAGAGAAGAACCGACCACCCTTACAGAATTGCAGGCCTGCCCTCTTGCTATATCCTTTTTTGTGAAAAGGTTGCAAACATTCAATTTCACCATGAGTTGGCTCGCCTATTTGTTCTACATTTGCATGGTGCTCAAGTTACTTTGGCAGGTGTTAATTTCACACTTGCAACGGACTCTATTTCGTTAGCTACCGGCATGCCTAATATTGGAGAACCAAATGGAATATGACATACCTGGAGCAGAGGAACAAACAACTTGAGGACCGGCAAGCTAAGATAGAGTTGCAACTGATCAAGGAAAACTGGCAACACATCATGGTAGCATAAGGTAGACCTATGGAGCAAAGAGATGAGGACCAGGAGTATGATTTAGAGAAAGTGAATGTTCACTTGGAGCAGCTACTGGACAAGGCTGACAAGGACCAAGCAATGCTGAGGCGCATGACTCACCATTACATGGCCCTAAACATGAGCTCCAAAGCAAGAATCAGGAGCCTAAAGGCGAAATTGAGGAAGGTGACAAAGAGACAAAAGAGGCAAAAAGATCAAGATCGGCTCCGAATCTTGGCCGAAGCTTCATTGGCCCAGCATAACACTTGATAAGGAAGCTCCAGCCCAAATTTCAAAAAAATTGGGGCAATTTTGGTCACAACACAGGTTTTTTCTCCCTATGTGCTGCGCCATTGGCACGACGCTTAGGATTGGGAGCTCCAAATCACAAATGGTTTGCATTTTTGGATTTATCATGCAAAATCACGACTACTGGTGCTTGTACAAGAAATTTGGGCATCATTTGAGTCTCCGGGAGGTCAAAAACCCTCAAAAAATGACCTCTCTGCCCCTATTTTGACACACAAGAAGTAGTCTTGGGAGAATGAAGATTTGGAGGGGAAAATGAGCACCAAATTCAAAAATTCCACTTGGGTTGAAAAGTAGATAGGCCAGGCTTTCCAACAAGCACACTTGGGCACATTTTGGACTCCTTCAAGTGCCTAAAAAAAGGCTCCAATTTGGCGCGGCGGATATAGAAAGTGGCGCGTCGCATATAGGGAAAAAGGCCAATTTCACCTCCGTTTCACAAAATTTCGATATGCGACTTCTCCAAGTGGGCCCGCTCATCTACATCTCAATTTTTCGGCACCTAAGGTGGCATTTAAAGTATTTTCTCTCCATATTGGCTTCTATCTGTCACACGGAATTTGTCAAGGGTGCGGACACGACTGACCTTCCTAGAAGTCTAAGACGTTCTAATGACAAACAAGACAAAATGGAGTGATCTTTCTCTAAATACACCTTTTACAACATGAAAACTACAAGTGTTTAGGCTTACCTTATTCCAAAACGCGGTTGTTGTAGTCCGTCCTTGCCGATCCGGATGAGCTCCTCCTTCAAGTCAATTCCTGCAACCACAAACAATCAAACAATTACCAAGCACTTGCATTTCATATAATAAAACATATATTCAACATGCAGACCAAGGAACAGATGAAATAACTCATTAACACAAGCTATTGAGAAAAATAAACCAGTTTGTATTAATAACGAAACAAAGAAACTCTTACAACCTGGCCTTGGTGTTGTGCAAGTTCCTCCCAGGGTCCATCAAGGGTTTTCCTCTACTTTGACAAAGCTCACCCTCTCCCAAGTAGAATCAAGTGAAGACAATCTCTCCTCACAAAGGCTCTAATGGAAGACCTAAATCCTGCAGCATTTACCCAAAGAAAATGTATAGCTCCAACCTCTTCTCCTTCTGGCTCAATGCCTTTATTTATAGTGCTGTAAAGAGGTTATTCAGGTCCACTATCAATGGGATCATCCCCCTCTTTGGGTGGGATAGCTCCCTTATTGATGGGATAAGTTCCCCCTTAATAGAGATACATGAACCAACTGGAGGCGCATCCATTTCATCAAACCGACCTCTAGAATGTTCTAGAAGTAACCACAAGTAACTTTTTCAAGATAAAACTCGCGCATTTTGCCTTTTACAGAGGGACGCACCTGTCCCTTAACATACAGAGCGTCCATGGACGCAGATTTCGTGAACATGGTCAGCGTCCCCGCAGGTAAGGCTAGAGAGAACCTGCGACCCCAGAGATAAACATAGTTTTTACAAGACTTTCTCTCTTCTTTGAGTTTGAGATGGATAACAGAGGCATGAGACTTGCCTAAGAGGGTAGCATGACTGTTGATTTGAGCCATACTAACTGTAAGTAGTCAAGGTGACATTTTTTAGTGTAACAGATTGCCCCCTAAAGTGCGAAGCCTGGAATAGAGTAGGGTTTTGTAATTCTAGGAAGGGTGAAGCGCTTTATCATTTCAAGGATTGTCTTGTGGATGGCCTAGTTGGAACCTGCAATTTTCAACACAAAATACATGGATAAGATTATATCATCACTGAGGTAGGCATTCCCATACTCAGATTCAAAACTTTAACTAATGGACTAACTATTCTGATACAGGAATGATCTTGCAGTACATCATTTTTATAGACTTTTGTAGACACAGTATGGACGCAGCCATCTGTTTATGATTAGTCTACATAGATAATGAATACAAAACTCCTCGCAGCCTGGATGGTAGAAACTAGATCCAGGGTCTTCACTTCTACTTCCCGAATTGGTACGATTCTAGCCATGTGATTAAATGATTTGATGTCGAACATGTTAGAAACGACTTGATTACCAGTCGATGATGTAAACTGTTAACAAGCGTGAGAGAGACCACCAGTAATGTCAATGTTTCTCAAAGTACCAAGCACAACCCGTGAAATGTGAATAGATGTTTTGATGTCGAACACTTCACGGAATCCTTTGATCGAAAGTCAATGATGTAAACTGACGTCAAAGGTGAGAAACCTGCCATTGATGCATGCAGACTTCAAGGTACTGTCGATTCCTAAGTCATCTTTCTAGATAATGTGTTGATGTCGATAGAAAGCGACCCGTTGCAGGCAAGCCCGCAACACGAAATCATTGTTCAAGTTGAAGAAATGTTGCTGTAAGGACTGACTCAGGGATGATCAAATGGATGACAAGTATTTTGCAGATGAAAGTTTTGCTTGCAGACCTCTTGAACACATAACGACACGATAGATGGCTTGGTGACGAATAACTCAAAGTTAATCCCCGGAACCCGGTTAAAGACTTTCAAAGTGGTTTGATCAACTGTGAGGTAAAAGATTTCCCAACCCAGGTGAATGAAAAGTGTCGTGTTCAAGAGTGGTAATAAAGTTTCTTTTGAGACAAAAGGTAACAAACAGGTTCATTCTTCTCTCTTTTCCCCCACCATTTCTGGCAAGTACCTCTTTATTTTTAACAAGCTTGAGGAGGATAACATATGCTTGATTATAAGCTCATCCTTCGGACGAGTCCAACCTAGTTTAAATTCGAACCCTAGGAAGGAGTGGTTCGTTCCTGTTTGTAATTGAACAGGTCCTCTACTGTAAAAGTTTAACGAGCCCAGTATAGGAGAAACTCGGCGTTTTTCAATTTTAGAGAGTCTGAAAAAACTAAAGGAGACTCCACGTTGAACTTTTTCGTATATTTGTGTACCTCAAGCCCGAAAAAGTATAAAATAATACCTGGGGGAACCGCTTGATCTTGCGACCAAGGAGTACTTTCATAATAGTGTCGTTGACCTGAAAAGTAAAAAGCGATCAAGGACACGTCGTTTTATTTCCTTATCGAGTTTGAAACGACAAAAACCCGGCAATCTTTTCCTGATTTTGCGGTCAGAAAAGAGCTAAAAGGGGACCGTCTTTTAATTCCGTTTTAACGAGTGTAAAAGAAACACTCGGCAATCTTTTCATATTTTAGGAGTCAGAAAAGGGCTTAAAAGATGACTCTGAAGTTTCACTTTTTCGTAAGTTTTAACGAGTTCGAAAAAGGGATAAAAATGTACTCATGGTTTTCACTTTTTCGTAAGTTTTAACGAGTTCGAAAAAAATGATAAAAATGTACTCATATGGCCGATTTTCAATTTAATTTACGAGCAGGAAAAGACGGAAAGAACTCGGCATTTTCATTTGTTTTACGAGAATGAAAAATAGCAAAATAATCTCGAGATTTTCATGAGTTTAACGAGTCTTGAAAATAACTGAAATTGACTCGAGCTAGGTTTCATTTTTACAAAAGCTTGAAACAGAGTAAAACTATGCTTCAAAGTAGTTTCATTTTTTCACAAGCTTGAAACAGAGAGAAAACTGTGCTTGATGCCCCCTAAGCATGATTGCTAGAGCGCATGCCCCCCAGCTTCATTTCATTCAACCAGTTGGATGAAATGAAGGTTCATGAACGAGATCATTTGAAAGACTCGACCTAAAACTGTAAGAAAATTATGCAAAACACCGAAACAACTAACCTAAATATACAACTTAACATTTACGAGATCTAGTCAATCTCTCGACTCAAGTAGAGGAGGATTTGTTTCATTTTTTAACGAGCTTGACACAGGAAAAGAACTATGCTCGGATTCAGTTTCATGTTTATGCAAGCTTGAAACGAAAAACTATGCTTGTTATAAGTTCACATGCCCCCAGCATAATGATGCAAATCAAGGTACATGCCCCCCAAGCTTCATTGCATTCAATGAGGTGGATGGAATGAAGCTTTACTTTCAAGATCTTGGAAAGAATTGTGGGAGTTGTTTCATTTTTTAGTGAGCTTGACACAAGACAAGGAACTATGCTCATAACTACTCTCTACAATCTACCTAACAAAAACTTAACTCTAAAAACCTTGATTCATTTTTTAACGAGCTTGACACAAGACAAGGAACTATGCTCTAAAATCCTTGATTCATTTTTTAATGAGCTTGACACAAGACAAGGAACTATGCTCATGACTACTCTCTACAATCTACCTACTTAACCTACCCTTGTTTCATTTTTTAACGAGCTTGACACAAGACAAGGAACTATGCTCAAAAAGTTCGCATGCCCCCAGCATAATGACGCAAAGAGAGGTACATGCCCCCCAGGCTTCATTGCATTCAACCGGCTGGATGAAATGAAGGTTTACTTTCAATATTTAACTTGAAAAGGGAGTTGTTTCATTTTTAAGGAGGTTGACACAAGAAAAGAACTATCCTCATACCTGATTCATTTTTTAACGAGGTTGACTCAGTAACAGGAACTTGCCTCGTACACTGATTCATTTTTTAACGAGGTTGACACAGTAAAAGGAACTTTCCTCGCACACACTGATTCATTTTTTAATGAGGTTGACACAGTAAAAGGAACTTTCCTCACAATCCTACTTTCTACAATCTACCTACATATCCTAAAATCTAGCTGATTCATTTTTAAATGAGGTTGACTCAGTAAAAGAACTGTCCTCATGCTAGCCTATTTCATTTTTTAACGAGGTTGATACAGGAAAAAACTATCCTCGTGCTTACTGATTCATTTTTTAACGAGGTCGACATAGTAAAAGGAACTTTCCTCGTAAACACTGATTCATTTTTTAACGAGGTTGACACAGTAAAAGGAACTTTCCTCACTACAGCCTATTTCATTTTTTAACGAGGTTGATACAGGAAAAAACTATCCTCGGCCCTGATTCATTTTTTAATGAGGTTGACTCAGTAACAGGAACTATCCTCAAACCTGATTCATTTTTTAACGAGGTTGACTCAGTAACAGGAACTATCCTCATGCTCCTACTTTCTACAGTCTACCTACATATCCTAAAAGCTACCTGATTCATTTTTTAACGAGGTTGACATAGGAACAAAACTATCCTCGTTACACCCTATTTCATTTTTTAACGAGGTTGACACAGGAGCAAAACTATCCTCGCTCACACTGATTCATTTTTTAACGAGGTTGACACAGTAAAAGGAACTTTCCTCGTTACAGCCTGTTTCATTTTTTAACGAGGTTGAGACAGGAGAAAACTATCCTCGTTACACCCTATTTCATTTTTTAACGAGGTTGACACAGGAGCAAAACTATCCTCGCTCACACTGATTCATTTTTTAACGAGGTTGACACAGTAAAAGGAACTTTCCTCGTTACAGCCTGTTTCATTTTTTAACGAGGTTGAGACAGGAGAAAACTATCCTCGTACTCACTGATCATGGCTTCCAACTGGAGGAAAGACATGTCAATGGACACACCTTGATCATGGCGTCCAAGAGGTCTTCATCCGAAGGAAGAATACTTCTTGGGAAGGAACACATGTCAAGGGACTCAAAAGGGATAAGAACATCGTGTTCAAGTAATCCCATAGAGTTTTCCATGTCAATTACCGGAGCTAAATCAAAGGAAGATGAGCAAACAGTGAGAGGCTCACTTACATCGGTAACTGAAATCATGGGACCGGTTGCCACATAATTAACCCGTGGCAGGGTAGATACCACTTTAGAATCAGGAACATTTAGGGGTGTCATATTATTGGTAGTTGAAAAAAGACTAGGGAACGAAAGCTGGTCTACAGTCACAATACTGCCATTGTGAGGGAAAGACATCACGCGAAAGAGTGTCGATACGACAGCTTTCATTGCATAAACATAGTCTCGCCCAAGGAGTAAATTGAAATCCAAGGGACCTCGAACTACCATAAGATCAACACCAACAGTTTTACCTTCCAAGGTAATAGAAAACTTAGGAAGGATCCCTAAGGGTTCACTAATTGTTTTGTTAAAAGCTTTCAGATTCTGCGTAATAGGCGCAAGCTGAGGGGAACCCAAAGCTTTCCAAACAGCTGAGGATAAAATACTAACAGAAGCACCTTCATCTACCTGAGTACGATGTATGTCCCTACCACCAGCCTTGACAATTATTTGGAAAGGGATGGAGGAAGGAAGACGAGGTTCTGTCAGTCTATTCCAATCAAAGGAAAGGACCTCAGTACTTGGAGGGGGTTCTGTAGAAACAGGTGAAATGCCCCCCGGCATAGAAGAATCCGATGTAACAAGAAGAACATCAGCGGTATGAAATTTACTCTCGAAAAGGAGAGTGTGATCGACCGAATGTGAAATTGAATCGACCACTTGATCAACTAATGGATCATCAACCTGAGTGACATGAGTTTCACTCTCCAATGGAAGAGTGTGATTGACTGTATTTGAATTTAGATCAATCACTCCATCAGTTGACGGTAGGTTGGGAGAAAGTTTACGGTAACCAGTTGGAAATTCTTGCTGTGGGACAGTAAGGTTTTCCAAAAAAGTTGAGGCTTCATCCATGTGAGGGCAAATGTGAGTTTGATGACCCCCTTTGCATAACTTACAAGGAAACCTAACTTTACCCTTTTTCCCAGGAACCTGACTATCACTGGTTGATGGATCAATGGAAAGTTGATGAGATTTTTCTGACCATACTTCCAAGACCTTTGGAATACCAGGACAATTGACAAGGAAGTGGTCACCCTTACAAAGCCTGCAAGGGTATTTGGGTTTACGATGCATGTCGGAATTTTCCTCAACACAACTAACACTTACAGCCATGGTTGGTTGGTTGACTTCTTTCTTATCTTGCTTCTTCTTCTTCTTCTTCTTCTTCCCTTTCTTCTTCTTCTTAGCCTCCTGGTTACTAGCATCAAGGCTTTTACCAGGCGAAGAGGAAGAAATGGAGGAAGAAAAATTAGGTGAAGAAGGTAAAGGGTCAACAGAAGGTTGGTGATGTTGAGATGGTGAACTCTGTTGAGGTGAAGCATCCGGTTGAGATGGAACAATTGGAGTATTTTGGGCCAACGAAGTTGAAAATAACCATATCGGTAAACCTATTGTAAATCCAGGTAATGACAAAGTAGCCATATAAGGAGGACCAACATTTCCAAAGTAAGGAAAAGTACTAGGATTCTCATTAGGAGGGGTTCCTAGGTTGATAAATTCCGGAACATTTGCCATTATATTCAACTTCAGTGAATTTTATTAACAATTTAAAACTAAAATTAACAATTCACAATTCACACTTAACAACTAAAATTCACAATTCACACCTATGGTCTCTAAAAGTAAAAACAAACAAATTAACACGCACTATCAAATCTAGGAGTCAAACCACACACAAACAGTAAGCTCTCCGGACCAAAAACACTAGTTGGTGATGAAGCCCAACCTCGCAGAATTCAGTACAGAAATGGCGGGTGGAACAGTTACCCCGGCAACCTGCTTAATGAATAGACCGGCACAAGTTCCTCCACTTTAACCGTCTCGAAGTGAAGTGAACCCCCCGGAAAATCCAAGTGAGTATAACCGACGTCTGCTCCAGGTACAGTGGGACCTTCCCTCCACCGTCACCTCGGTAGAACCCTAAAGATTATGGTCACTAAGGTCACCAACAGTAACAAATACACCTGGGGGAACAGTCTAAACTCCGACAGCACGCAAGGGCAGAGTAGCAAGCTCAATCCCCTTACCGGCTCCTTGACAACAATCCAAGGTTTACCGATAAGTGACCCCTGGCTCCTCGACAATGGTTAATCCGAGGTTTACCGTTTGTAATACGTACTGTCTGGCGTCGTTCCCAACGAGGGGGGAATGATCCCCTCACTGGTTCGGACACGAGCTCGTGCTTCTCCTTTAAGAGGAGCTTTCCCAGAGTGCAATTGAAACAATTGGATTTATTCTACTCAAGATAAACTATCTGTTTGGTTTTGTAGTCTTGGAGAGTTAAGTACTCACCTACTCCAAGACCCTAGCCTAAGCTATGTTGGTGTTTCAGAGCCCTAGAAATGTAAAAATTACTAGATGAATTTTAATTAAGCGCTGTGTTATTAAGGCTGTTATTACTCAAATGGGTAAATGGAGATGAAACCAATGGTGTTATGACCCGACTCAACTGAATGCAATCGAATATGATAATGCAATCCTTTCAATTCGATGAATCCTAACTAGAGTAAGGAGAGAGTTTCCATTCACTTCCAACAATGCAAAAAATTGATCATTAAGAGAAAATTTAACAAATTCTCTAATGCACTAATTTCATCAAGAAAAACTAATGCAAATCAATTCCAAACCAATTTTTATTTTTATTTTTGTGTAAATTCAAATCAAAGAAAGCTGATCTAAATCTACGATTGATTTTTCAGAATGTAAACTATGAAATTGTAATCTATGCACAATTCACATGAAAAGTATGCAAATGTAATCTATGCACATTTTTCATTCATATTCTGAAACTGAGAACTCTAATTATGCAAATGTGATCTATGCAAGAGAATTCTCAAACACAAGATGATTCTAATGTAATCTAAGAACCAATCAAGTGCAAGTCGAGAAAATTGGGTGAGAGTTCCAAAGACCAAAACATAAAAACACTCAAAGGCGATTAACACTCATACACAATTTAGCCCAAAAAGATGCAAAATTGTGAAAAGACTGAGAGAAACCTCCAAGTAATGACCAAAGGAAATCAAATTAAGAATTTCTCAAAAAAGAGACTCAAAACACCCAATTGATGAAAGCTAAAAGCAGGAATGCTAATGAAACAAGTTCAGGTGAAAATTTTTTGACAGGATACTAAAGGATCTGGGCAGAAAACACTAAGAAAAAACAAAATCTAAAAGCAATTAAAGCAAAAATGGAGTTTTCTTAAATTTTTACAGGAAGACGCAGGCAACCCGTTAGAACAGGCGCGGGCCCGCTCTGTGCAAACGGCAACAGCGCGTCCAAAGACGCACTGTGCAGTACTCAGAGGGTGCGTCCTTCTGGAAAAGTTAAGAAAAACCAAATCTAACTAAATCTAAAGCTAAGCCACCCAAATACTAATTCTCACAGTCAAAAACCAGAAAATAAAAATGATTTTCTCAAAGCAAAGTTCATATAAAGGAAAAGACTCTCTCATTAATGGATTCCCCAGCGGAGTCGCCAATTTGTCACACGGAATTTGTCAAGGGTGCGGACACGACTGACCTTCCTAGAAGTCTAAGACGTTCTAATGACAAACAAGACAAAATGGAGTGATCTTTCTCTAAATACACCTTTTACAACATGAAAACTACAAGTGTTTAGGCTTACCTTATTCCAAAACGCGGTTGTTGTAGTCCGTCCTTGCCGATCCGGATGAGCTCCTCCTTCAAGTCAATTCCTGCAACCACAAACAATCAAACAATTACCAAGCACTTGCATTTCATATAATAAAACATATATTCAACATGCAGACCAAGGAACAGATGAAATAACTCATTAACACAAGCTATTGAGAAAAATAAACCAGTTTGTATTAATAACGAAACAAAGAAACTCTTACAACCTGGCCTTGGTGTTGTGCAAGTTCCTCCCAGGGTCCATCAAGGGTTTTCCTCTACTTTGACAAAGCTCACCCTCTCCCAAGTAGAATCAAGTGAAGACAATCTCTCCTCACAAAGGCTCTAATGGAAGACCTAAATCCTGCAGCATTTACCCAAAGAAAATGTATAGCTCCAACCTCTTCTCCTTCTGGCTCAATGCCTTTATTTATAGTGCTGTAAAGAGGTTATTCAGGTCCACTATCAATGGGATCATCCCCCTCTTTGGGTGGGATAGCTCCCTTATTGATGGGATAAGTTCCCCCTTAATAGAGATACATGAACCAACTGGAGGCGCATCCATTTCATCAAACCGACCTCTAGAATGTTCTAGAAGTAACCACAAGTAACTTTTTCAAGATAAAACTCGCGCATTTTGCCTTTTACAGAGGGACGCACCTGTCCCTTAACATACAGAGCGTCCATGGACGCAGATTTCGTGAACATGGTCAGCGTCCCCGCAGGTAAGGCTAGAGAGAACCTGCGACCCCAGAGATAAACATAGTTTTTACAAGACTTTCTCTCTTCTTTGAGTTTGAGATGGATAACAGAGGCATGAGACTTGCCTAAGAGGGTAGCATGACTGTTGATTTGAGCCATACTAACTGTAAGTAGTCAAGGTGACATTTTTTAGTGTAACACTATCCAAGTGGCAAAGGAAGGCAAACAGTCACCCAAGCCATTTGTCATGTTTGTAACACTACACCTGTAGCTAATGGTTGGCTTTCCACCTCCACTTTGTAATGATTCAAGTAACTCCCCAACCCTTGGGCGTTCTATCTCTTCATGGCACATTCTATATATTGTATGCAAACTATTTGCAAAGGGTTGGTTGGCTGGTAATTTCTGGGAGACCATGGGAGAGAAACTCAGTTCTTCATTGTATATTTTGGCAGAGGATTAATGAAAGGCAGCGGCTCTGTTTCATGAGATTCATGTGGTTGTGAGTGTAGAAAATGTGTCTCTTATGTTTCATATGCATTTGTAATGTTTCACAGTCCATTTCATATTCATTTCTAGTGAAATTTTCTAAGTTAGATAAGGTAGAATTCATTTTTATTGCTCTGCCTGTGGGAAAATTTCATGTTCAGTGTTCTTCTTTTGTTGAAAAGGATTCATGTACTTATGACCTTTTCACCCTCCTAATCAATTCCTCCATTCCACGTTATTTCAAACCAAATTGCAGACTTTCCGCCTGTCTTGCCTCACGAAGTAATCTGTGCCTTTGTAGTAAATTCTCTGCTCATTGCTGTCCGTTGGTCCCATACCATCCCAGAAACTTAGTCATTCATAAAAAATTGCTTCTTGGATCCATATTTACTTACTAGACTAAGATCAATATTTCATTGTTAGTCATCTCAGACCATTCCGTTTACTTATTCGTTGAGCATGACTCGGAGAGAGCCCTCTCCTGTTCTGGTAGGGCTAGCTACCAGACTGAGTGTGGTTTGTGGTTACCTTGAATTTTGCCTTCCTTCAGCCTAAGGCAGATTTAGGTGCTAACACAGTCACAAACCAAGTTGCAACAATCTCGTCATTTCAAGTGGATGGGCTTTCTTCAACAGTTTCATTTGGTAATAAAATATAAGATGGGCACTGGCAATAAAGTGGCCGATATGCTATCTCGCCCTCCTATTTATGCTTCTATTATTTTGCATAATGCTTCGTTATCTTTTGAAAGTTATGCTGAACAATATGCTAATGATGATGACTTTAAGGAGGTTTATGCAAAGCTAACCCATAGTTCACAGGTGGACAACTATCACTTGCAGGGGAAATTGTTGTATCACCTTGGTAAATTGTGTATTCCCACAAGAGAAAGAGTACATGTAATTCGAGAGGCCCACATCTCTCTTGTGTCTGGACACTTTGGTGTCGAAAATACTTTATGTCATGTACAAAGATTTTGTTTTTGGCCTCATATGAAAAACATTGTCACTCACTATGTAAAGGGTTGTGTGATGTGTTCTGTTTCAAAGCCCTCTAGTAGAAATCTTGGGCTCTACACACCACTCCCTATTCCGAGTCGTCCATGAGAAAGTGTGTCAATGGACTTTGTAGTAGGTTTATCTTTGTGTAGGAGGAGTCACGACTATTTGTTGTCGTCGTTGACCGTTTCAACAAAATGTGTATTCTTATGCCTTGTAAAAAGAAGATTACTACAGAGCAGACTGCTTCTCTTTTCTTTCAGCATGTTTGGGTCCACATTGGATTACCCACATCAATTATGTCGGATTGAGACTCTCTCTTCCTTGGGGAGTTCTAGACCAGCTTGTGGAGGATGATGGACACCAAATTGAAAAGAAGCACAACATTTCACCCACAGACCGACGGGCATACAGAGGTTGTTAATCATACCGTGGTACACTTATTATGAGGCTATTATGGGAAACATCCCAAGTTGTGGGATGAACATCTCCCCTATATACAACATTCCTACAACCGAGCAGTGCATTCATCGACACATCATTCACCATTCAAGACATGTTTTGGTTACCTGCCAAAGGACCCTTTTGATATGGTCTTTGGAATGGAGGATGGCTCCAGTGGACATAATGATAAGGATAAAGCTCAATAGTTCATTCAGCGAATCCAATTGATTCACCAAGTAGTGCAAGAGTAGTTGGAGAAAAATCAAGCCCGTTACAAGGCTTGACATGATAAACATCGAGTTGACCATCAATTCCAAGTGGGCGACAAGGTGTGGTTCCACATCAGCAAAGACAAGATGAAGGGAGAAGGAAAGAAGTTGTGGCCAATTCGGTATGGACCATTCACCATATTGGAGAAGAATGGGAACAATGCCTTTCATCTTGACTTTCTGGTATATATGCAGATGTACTCAGTAGTGAATGTGGAGAACCTGAAGTTGTATGAACCACCTTTGATCATGGACACTGATGAGGTGGGCACAGTTCCTACCGTCGATGATTTTGCACCAGAATATCTTGATGAGTTGCCTGAAGACATCATCCTCGACGAAAGAATTAGGACTTCACGGTAAGGAGATGTAGAATACCTTCAAGTTGGATTCAAGGGAATGCACCCCAACAAGGCCAGATGGCTGGAGAAAGAGAAAGTGAGGGCACAGTTCCCTCACTTGCAAATTGACTAATGAAAAGCTTTTGGCGGTCCAAAATCTTCTCAATGGGGAGGATTGATCTAGGTGGATCTTTAGAAATAATGGCATGGAAAAACTTAGAAATCAAAGTGAGCAGAATGAATTCAACTCATGACCAAAGCAGAGATCTTTTCTTCCTGATTCCAACGGTGCAAACAGTACTTCAGTTCGAGTTCGGATGATGAAGTTATCGCACAAAGAAGGATGCTTTAATCCTTAAGAAAATGAGGATTTTCCTTTGAAAATGGGTCTTAAGCCTTAAAGGAAAAATCACAGTCGGAGGTCTTGTGGAGGTGGACTTAAGCTTCGGATAGTTCAACCCTTGATCGCCGATCTCCGATTAGATTGGATTGGCGAATCGAAGGCAACCGGATCAAAGGTCTTACGTATATCTATATCGGTGGTGGCAGGTTGCGATTGACAATTAATCGGATCGGCAGAACCATTATCGGACACTCAGGGCGATATATGTGTGGGATGCCAACACAATCGACCGACACTGATATCGGCGATCGGCGATCGGCAGTCAGTCATTCCTGATAATTAGGACTAGACACCCTCGATATGCTAATTTGCGACCATAGGTCAGACCCGATAGTCATATAAGCCTGATTTAATGATTTTTGAAATCCGGGTAAATAGTTTTTGGGCTGATTTTCAGTGTTTTCAAGATTTTTAAGGCCTTATCGCCTCAACGATAAAAAGGCTAGTTTAAGAGGTGGTTATCCCTGTAGATCCATCCATGATACCGGCCTCCATTATGAGCTAGACAAGCCCCGATTTGAATGGGGTTCTGTCCAAAGAATCCATTATAAAGCCACGATAATGGGAAAGAGGGGAGGAGGCATTGTTGCAACATGCTGTTTCATTGGCAGGAGGCCGAGAGTGCTATTTTTCTATGTTTAGATAGTTTATATGACTCCAGCCCCTTTTATTGTTGCGGGACGCTTTGGTGCTACTTACCTCTCCATATCAGGCATCCATTTCACATGCCATCTTGTAGATTGGAGGTATAAGCCTCTTTGTGGACAGTTGATGACTGTAATTCTCTTTTCTTTCATGCCATTTAATAAGAAATGCCTCCCCATTATTGAGCTGGGCCCGAAGACGTAGTCCGAATTGGACGAACTCCATTATCAAGCCTTGGTGTCTTCTTTTGTGCCTTTTATGTGTTTACTTCTTCTTTTCTTATGTGCACATTTTTGTGTTAAGCTGTAATTTTACATGTGATTCTTTTCCATATATCTCTAAGTGAAAACATCTTGGATCAACCAGTGGCCTAGACATATTAACAATGAGTGAATCAACATCGTGATCGAATGAAGAAGTACAAAGATCACGACAACCACAATCAAAAATTTTGGGATGTTCGTCGACATCCTCATGATTTGATGAATTGTGCAGAGGGGTAGATGATAAGAAAGAATGTTCACCCTCTACATTTTTGGAAAAAGAAAATGAAGAATCAAGTGAATTTTCAATGAATGATTTGTCCTTTTCACTGTCAAATGAGGGACTACCATTGGGTGTGTTCTGTGAATAATCAACAATAGATACATCCGTGGATGGATTTACACAAAGGAAATCAGAGATAGGAGAATCACCAAAGATGTAAGGGGAAAGTGGAGGAGGTGCAGACATAAGGAGATCATCCTTCATTGTGGGTTGATGTTCAGGTTCCCAGTCATACTCACCATGAATAACATTGTGGGTTGGTTGTGCAACACCAACTCCTTCGATGGCTTGGTCCTCATTCACAACAAGTGTAGAGTCCAGAACATAAGAACACAAGATAGTGCAATCCGGAGGATCAACAAAACATGAAGACAGAGGTTGAGGTAGAAAATGCATGTGAAAACCCATGGGACTCATAGCCAAATCTGCATGAAAATTGAGAGAAGTGATGCTGGGAGGATATGACAATTGAATAGATGTGTGTGCATGTTCTCCCACATCACTCTGTGGTGGTGGAGTTATTTGATGAGGAGAAGGCAGACAATCACTTGTGACAACGACTGTGTCTTCTTGTGATTGCGCAACTCCATCACCGAAGTATGCTGAGTGGGGTTTGAACTTCAACTTCATCTTGGGACAAAGTGATTTGGTAAGGCAATATTCAAATCTGTCCATGAGATATTGGAATTTCATCTGACTTTTTGGAGCTTCAAACTTAAGTACATAGAAGCGCTGCCAAAAATCCATAGGTGATTCATGCGGAGTCTTCCATTGTTTCAACAACTTCTTGTCAAGAGGTTCAGGATCAAAATGATGGAAAGTAGATTCAATTAGATCACATAACTGCTTAAGTGAGTGCACGCAACCGTGAGGTAGGTTGTGGCACCATCGTTGTGGGGATTCATGAAGTGTGTGTGAAAGCAACAAGCTGACCTCCTCTTCATAGAACTCATCTGCATCCTCAAGGAATGCAAGGAAGTATTGTAAGTACTCAGGCTAGGTCACTTCACCTTCACCATTTTATGTGAATTCTGACAAGAGATCAAAAAAATCCCTCTTGATGTCGAGAGGTTTAGAATTAGACAAACATCACAGAGGGATGAGCCTAATGGTCTCCATGACATATATGCAAAGATTCAAAACAGGATGTAAGGACTTAGCTTATCATCTGGCCCTCCTTCTAGGACCAAAATGTTGACGGTGCTGGACTTGCCAACATGTCAGGGGATCTCCTCGGTAAGAAGTCCCAACTAGACCTTAGACTGTTTGTTGTAGGAGTCCCAACAGTGGGGTAGTACAGTATCACCTTGAATGTGGTTGTGTACGGAGGTGAGTAATATGCCTTTGTTGGTAGCAAGGGTGTGACATGTACATCAAGTCAAGGAAGGTGCATGAATGGGTCTAACACATGTAACAGGGTATGAGTGTGCCCCTTAGAAACCTGTGACAAGTTACACGTGGCTTGAAAGGGAACACACAAGAGAGATACATCACAAGCTAGAAAGAAGGTTAGCCAATGATCCAAAGTGATGGTTAAACCAACATCACATATCGATAAGATTCATACATACATATATAGTAAAGTCCATACATACATGCGTAATCAACAAATACATATATCATTAGAGTAACCAAGATAGTTGAATGATCCGAATTGGATCCTAAAACACACTCTAAGTTTTCATGAACTCTGTAAAATTCATGCCAAAGTTTCAAATTCTTACAAAGAACGAGCTTATCAGAAATATCCTCAAAATAGTTGTAATTTGTGAATAGCGCGGAGCAACGAGGACCCTTAGTTAAGCGCACAGACCATTGGCCCATGGTAATGCACACTGTCATGAATTGGAAAAACGGGAGGTCTTTTTGAGAAACAGGGGTGGACATCGCCGGACAAACCCCTCAGAGAAGGAAAAGCCCCGAGCGACTCGGACCTGAAAATTCATAAAAAAAAACGGATATCATGCCAATTCCATCAGAGGCGGGGTCCCACAAAACCGGCAGGATATCGGAAGGGCTTTGAGGTGGTAAGTGGTTTCAACCAAGTCTTGCCTGATGCCACACAACGAGTGACATATGTCCAGTGGAAGAGAGAGAAAACCACTCACATCATACATGTAAACGTCGTGTTACTTACCCACCCGATATGAGCGATGATCATAGGATCTGGAGGCTCCAGATTGACGGTGGAGATGCAATCCAATGGATGACCGAATTTGACAGGGTAAATAGGTAGAGTTGTATAAGATTTGAAGTCCGACGTGGATGATGCATTGGCAGAAGATCGTGTTCGTGGGCATTCTTAGAGTTAACGGTAAAAAAAGTCATTCGAAAACGTCCAAGAGAACTGACACTCAGTTCGTTATGAAACAGGTGGCCACCTCCCTGTGAGGCGTTATACAGTGATGATGACGTAGAACAGAGGAATTCAAATGGACAGAGGCAAGGGAACTAGAAAGCTGGGAAGTGAAAATGAATAGTCAGAAAGTAGATTGGCTTTAAAGCCACGAGCTGACAAAGAAAGAAGAGGGTAGTTAACAAGTAAGCTAGAAGCAAAAAGCTGAGAGCAGAGAACAGAAAGAAGAAATCGAGCTAACAAGCATAGGCAAAAGGCAGTATCGAGACAGAGACAAAGAGATTAGAGAGTCTATGTACTCCAAAGAAGGCTTGAGAGGTTCAAGAAAACTCCTCTGTAAATACCTGCCATGTATTGAGTCTCAGATTGGACTCATACCATCGTGACCCATAGGAGGTCGAGAATCAGTAAAGAGAGTCTGTGTACTCCAAAGACTCAGGGATATATATTTGTTGAGTGAGGCTCAAATTGAGCTCACTATTGTAAAAACTCTACTTTGGAAACGTAATAGAGAGGCCACCACTGAAGGCTGGACTAGGAGACATAGCCTAGGAGTGTTGGGTGAACTCCTTATTAAACTTGTTGTGTTTACATGTTTGCCTGTTATGTTTTCTCTAACTGTTTTAGTGCCTGTGTATTTCACAATCTTATTGATCCGTTGCAAAAAATAACATAGGCACATCCATGCACATGAGTCTGTAATACCTTAATTGTTTGTCTTAGATCAATTTCAGATCAAGTGGTATCAGAGCTCTAGGTTACTAAGGTTAGACAAGCTTGTGCTGGATTCTTTTGTTGAATGATAACTAGATCAAAGCTTAAATTAGGAGAAGGAGAGTTGGTCGAAGATAACCCAGAAATCAGAAGAGTCTATCCTAAGAGGAAAATGTCAGAAGGAAATCCCTTGGAATCAGACTCCCAGTTCATGGACAGTTTCATGACCATGAGAGCCATGGTAGAAGAAATGTATAGGGAATTTAAGAAAGGTAGAGGTGAAGAGTCATCAACCTCCAAACAAGATAAAGGAGTAGAAGAACCTCTTCTAGTTTCCCACCTAGAAGGAAAAGGAAAAGAAGAGAAGCCCTCTCCACCATCTCCCCCATCATCATCTTCACACAAAGAAAGCCTTGAAAAGAAAAAGAAGAAATCTTCTTTGATTAAATTAGATGTGAAGTTTGATTTGTCAGTTTATGACAGATAATTGAATGTAGAAAAGCTAGATAACTGGATTACACAAATTGATGTATATTGCAGAGTGTAGAACATCGATTCAAAAAGGAGAAAGATTTAGTTGGCTAGCCTATGCCTTGGAGGCACTGCCCTGGTATGGTGGGAAGGCAAGACACAAGATGATTTGAAGGAGCATGGTAAAATTCTTTCTACCTGGAATGAATTTTTTTATGCAATTAAAGAACAATTATATCCACTAGCTTATATGAAGCAAGCTATGGTGAGTTGGCAAACTCTTCGCCAGTTGAAAGGGCAAAGTGTACAAAGTTACACCCAAGAATTTAGGAAAAGAGATTTGATTCTAGGCATTTCTTTGGACTCACCTGAAACTTCGCTGAAGTATATAGGTGGTCTACATAGTTATTTAAGACATACCATTCTCATGTTTAATCCCACTAGCATAGATGAGGTATCTGTTCAGGCTACACATCTAGAGGTTAGAGGCAAGAATGTGAACCCAGAAGTTGGGGGATCATCAAAACCCACTGCAAGCAAGAATAAGGAAAAGAGAAAATAGAAATGGAAAGAGAGGAAGACAAATGTTGTACAAAAGACCAAGCCTTCATGCACTCACTGCAAGAAGGATGGACATGATGATGAACATTGCTGGATTCTGCATTCGGAGCTGAGACCCAAGAAGTTCGATGGCAAAAAGAAGAAGATTGTTGTAGCTATTCAAAAGGATTTGGGGTCAGACTCAAGAGATGAAACAACAATCGCAGCCACAGGTATACAAGGTAAAAATTCTGAAGCATCTACTAGTAATTCTGCACAATATACTGATAATGAAGAAAATGAGAGGAAAAGACGTGAGCTTTTTCATATTCGAGTTATTTCCAAGCATCAAAAGATTGATACTTTGTTTGATAGTGGCTCACAAGTAAATTTAATTTTTGAAGCAATTGTAAAGAAGCTGGGATTACTAACCACACCTCACAAGAAGCCATATCCATTAGGTAAATTATGTGATAAAGCAAAGCTACAAGTGACTAGACAATGTGAACTTAAGTTTTCTTTTGGGTCAGCATTTATAGATGAGGTTGAGTTAGATATAGGTCCTTTGGATATATGTGGAATTGTTTTAGGAAGTCCTTACTTGTATGATAGGAAAGCTATTTTCTATAGAGATGAAAACAAGTATCAACTCGTTAAAGATGGAATCAAATATATTGTAAGAGCTCTTAAACTCAAGAATAATTATACTCTCATAAACTCATCACAGATGAAAAGAATTATAAATTCATGCAAACAATTTTTGCTGATGGTTGTAAAGGAAAAGAAACCTAATAAAACCAATATATTTGAGGGTTGTAATGCTAAACAACAAGCTGATTTAGAAAAAGTTGTTTCAGAATATGATATACTATTTCAAGAACCTAAAAGTTTTCCACCCCAAAAGGAAATAGTACATGATATTAATTTGCAGCAAGATGCTCCATTGCCTAACATCGGAATGTAAAGTTTTTCCACTTTAGAGAATGCAGAAATCAAGAATCAGGTACAGGAGCTGCTCGAGAAAGGGCTAGCACATCACCTTGTGGGTCTCCAATTGTCTTGATGAGAAAGAAAGATGGCTCATGGATAATGTGCATTGATTACTGAGCACTGAATAAGATAACAATAAAAAATCGTTATCCCGTTCCTCGCATAGATGATATATTAGATAAGTTGAAAGAAGTTGTTTACTTTTCCAAGTTCGACATGCATAGTAGCTACCATCAGGTCAGAGTTGCAAAGCAAGATGCATGGAAGACTACTTTAAAAATGAAGCAGGGATTGTATGAGTGGTTGGTTATGCCTTTTGTCTTAACTAATGCTCCTTCTACTTTCATGAGAATAATGAATGATGTACTCAGGCCTTTTATTGATGATTTTGTCATTGTATATTTAGATGACATTCTTATATTTAGTAAAACATGGGAAGAACATTTGAAGCATGTAAAGCAGACTCTAGATGTTTTGAAAAGATAAAACCTTTATGTTAAGCTCTCAAAATGTGAATTTGGCAAAACATCTTTGAATTATTTGGGTCATATTGTAAGGGGTGGTGAATTGAACATAGATCCCTCTAAGGTTGTAGTCATTGTAAATTGGCCTAAACCCAAATCTGCTACAAGAGTTAGAAGCTTCGTAGGAGCAGCACAATATTGGAGAAAGTTTATTTCTAGCTTTTCCTTGATTGCAGCTCCCTTACATGCTTTAACAGGATTGAACAAGGTGTTTTAGTGGGGAGGCAAACAGCAGAAAGCCTTCAACACCTTAAAAGAAAAGATCAGTACAACACCAATACTAGCACTGCCCGATCTTCAAAGACAATTTGAGATTGAAACAGATGCCAGTGACTATAACATGGGAGCAGTGTTGATGCAGCACGGTAAACCCATATGTTATCATTCTGAGACATTTAATTCTGTAGTAGTTAATTATCCCACATATGATAAGGAATTGTATGCATTAGTACAGAGTGTGAAAAAGTGGAAACATTATTTAATGGGCAAAGAGATAGTTATACATATTGATCAACAACCACTTCAATATTTACACTCCCAAACTAAGTTGCAGCAATCAAGACACTATAGGTGGATGGGTTTTTTACAACAGTTTCATCTTGTCATCAGATATAAAAAGGGCATACAAAATAAAGTTGCAGATATGTTGTCCAGACCAATCATAAATGCATCTACTATACTTAAGAATAATTCAGTATTGCATGAAAGTTACATTGAACAGTATGCTTAAGATATAGATTTTAAAGATGTATATGCAACTTTAAGTCGCCTCAAACAAGTAGAAGAATTGGATTATCATATTAAGGACCAACTCTTATATCATTTGGGAAAGTTATGCATTCCTCAAACCGAAAGAGTAAAGATAATTCAAGAAGCACACACTTCTCTAATATCATGTCACTTTGGTGTAAGTAAAACAGTTGCACAACTGCAAAGATTTTATTATTGGCCAAAAATGAATGAGACAGTTTCTAGATATGTAAGAGGGTGTACTATGTGTTCTAAAAGCTAACCTAGCAGTAGAAAACTAGGCTTGTACACTCCATTACCAGTTCCTTCTCATCGTTGGGAAAGTATTTCCATGGACTTTGTTGGGGGACTACCTAAATCTAGAAAAGGTCATGACTATTTATATGTTATTGTGGATAGGTTCAACAAAATGTGTATTTTAATACCTTGTAACAAACAGATTACAGCTGACAAACAACAAAGTTTTTCTTTCAGCACGTATGGGTTCATTTTGGATTACCCACTTCCATTGTATCCGATCGAGATACCTGATATGTTTGGAAATTTTGGTCGAGTCTGTGGGAATTGATGGACACCAGATTGAAAAAAAGCACAGCTTTTCATCTGCAAATAGACAGCCAAACAGAGGTGGTCAATAGGACAATGATCCAGTTGCTCAGAGGCTATTGCAGCAAGCATCCCAAGCTTTGGGATGAACATTTGTGTTATGTGCAACATGCTTACAACCGAGCTCAACATTCTTCTACACAGAGATATCGTTTTGAGACCTGTTTCGGTTTCATACCAAGCTATCCCTTGGATTTTGTCTTAGGGAAAGACATAGCAGTTGATGGACATAGTGATGTGGACAAGGCAACCAAGTTCATTGAACAAATCCAAGAGATTCACCAGGAAATATAGGAACAGCTGGAAAAGAGCTAAGCCAAGTACAAGGCAAGGCATGATAAGCATTGGACTGAGCATAGTTTCCAAGTTGGTGATCAATTCTGGCTATATATCAGCAAGGACAGAATGTAAGGTGAAGGTAAGAAGCTAAAGCCAATAAGGTATGGACCTTTCAAGATACTTGAGAAAATTGGTGAGAAATATTTTCACCTTGATTTACCATCTTACATGCACATCTTCTCAGTTTTTCAATGCAAATAGCTTGAGACTATTTGAACCTTCATTGATTGAAGATCCCGAAGAGCAGAGTCAATTACCTTCTATTAATGATCTGTTGCCTGAATATCTCAATGAGTTGCAGGAAGTTACGGTTCTGGACAGGAAGGTAAGAACCACACGCAGAGCGAATGTTGAGTACCTTAGGATTGGGTTCAAAGGTTCAAAACCAAGCAGTGAAAAATGGATATAAATTAGGCAAGTGAGGAATCTATACCCTCACTTGATCGATGCTTAAAAACCAACTTTTGGTGGTCCAAAAGCTTTTTTAGTGGGAAGGCCATGATCCGAATTGGATCCTAAAACACTCTCTAAGTTTTCATGAACTCTGTAAAATTCATGCCAAAGTTTCAAAGTCTTACAAAGAATGAGCTTATTAGAAATATCCTCGAAACAGTTGTAATTTGTGAATAGCGCGGAGCAACGAGGACCCTCAGTCAAGCACGCAGACTGTTGGCCCATGGTAATGTGCGCTGTCACGAATTGGCAAAAAGGGAGGTCTTTTGAGAAACGGGGGTGGATATCGCCGGGCAAACCCTTCAGAGAAGGAAAAGCCCCGAGTGACCCGGACCTGAAAAGTTATAAAACATAGCGGATATTGCGCCGATTCCTTCAGAGGTGGGGTCCCACAAAACCGGTAGGATATCCAAAGGGCTTCAAGGTGATAAGTGGTTTCAACCAAGTCCCACCCAGTGCCACATAGTGAGTGACATGCGTTCGACAGAAGAGAGGGAAAACTGCTCACATCAGATGGGTAAATGTCGTGTTACTTACCTGGCCGATATGAACAATGACCATAGGATCTGGAGGCTCCAGATCGACGACGGAGACGCAATCCGATGGATGACCAGAGTCGACGGGGTAAACAGGTAGAGTTATATAAGATTTGAAGTTTGACGTGGACGATGCGTCGGAAGAAGATCATGTTCGTGGGAATTCTTAGAGTTAATGTAAAAACGTCCAAAAGAACTGACACTTAGTTCGTTATGAAATAGGTGGTCACCTCCCTGTGAGGCGTTATACAGTGATGATGACACAGAACAAAGGAATTCAAACAGACAGAGGCAGGGGAACCAAAAATCTGGGAAGTGAAAACAAATAGTCAGAAAGAAGATTGGCTTTAAAGCCACAAGCTGACAAAGAAAGAATGGGGCAGTTTGCAAGTAAGCTAGAAGCGAAAAGCTAAGAGTAGGGAACAGAAAGAAGAAACTGAGATGAGCTGCAGAGGAAAAAGGCAATATGAAGACAGAGACAGAGAGAGCAAAGAGTCTGTGTACTCCAGAGAAGGATTGAGAGGTTCAAGTGAACTCCTTTGTAAATACCTGTCATGTATTGAGTCTCAGATTGGACTTGTACCATCATGACCCATAGGAGGTCGAGAATAAATAAAGAGAGTCTGTGTAATCCAGAGACTTGGGGAATCCAAGTACAGTCTTGCTGATATCTATCTATTGAGTGAGGCTCAAATTGAGCTCACTGTTGTAAAAACTCTGCTTTTGAAAACATAATAGAGAGGCCACCACTGAAGGCTGGATCGGGAGACGTAGCCCAGGAGTGTTGGGTGAACTCCTTATTAAACTTGTTGTGTTTGCATGTATGCCTGTTATGTTTTCTCTAACTACTTCAGTGCCTGTGTATTTTGCAATCTTATCGATCCGTTGCATAAAATAACATAGGCAGATCCATGCACATGAGTCTGTAATACCTTAATTGTTTGTCTTAGATCAATTTCAGATCACTGAAATACAATAACAACATATGCATGAAATGTGCTGGCTCTGTTATATTAAGAAATTGAAAGCTCGAATCATACATACAACTATGACCAACCACTAGTCCTGACAACGGAACATTATAGTCACTACCACCTGCTCCTCCAAAGAGATATACTAGCTCTGCACTATGGAGAAGCCAAGGATCATTACAATAAACTCCAAGATTTCTCTAAGATACACCTCTAGGAAGCTTGTCTCCCAAAAGCCCCTACAATGGGTTATGAGGTTCTATAAATAACAAAGGGCGGGGTGACCCTTGACATTCCCCTTTGTGACTCGTCACCTACCCTCATGACTCTTCAACTACTACATGACTATTCCATTCAACTATTGACACTTGGTATTTCACTTTTACAACATGTTACATTACAATCTGCACATGTACCCATGTGAGGAAAAATAGACTTGAGTAAGCCATGCAAGACATCACTAAGAATCAGACAACTGTGGGAAGACCAAATCTTTGACATCCTCGCGATGATCAACGGTGGCGAACCAATGCCAAGCCTTGTAGTCCATGATGGTGTCCATGTACTCTATGATGACATCCTTTTGGAAGAAAAATCTTGCCTCCGTTGCATCTGGGTACATTGATTTGGATCCTCTGTCCATCTCATCTGATAACATGCGCATCATTGTCTTTAGTGCAGCTAGACCAGTAACATACTGATGCATAGTGTCTACATTGATCTCCAAGTCTGTGCTAGTGGATATCTGCATCAACTCATTGAAGTACATGTCAAGATACAATCAAACTTGGTTCTTTGTCTTTGCCTCGGTGATGTGCAAATGGATGGGATCACATGCTTGCGCACAATGAAATCTATGCTCTTGAACACTGGTGCATGCGATCGACAACATTGCTCACCCTGTCTACTTTGTGCCAGCTGTTGGGATGGTCCTATAACCTGTATGGGCACATTTTCATCAATCTATGCATGTTGCACCTCCTGCTATACCTGTTCCTGCTGTGCATCCTGCTCTCCTTTGTGTAGCTCTTGTTCTTCCCTGAGTTGTTGCTTCAACTCCTACAACTCCTTCTTTGTTTCCTCCATCCTCTGTTTCTCTCTTTGTGTTTATAGAATCCTCTTGTCGCGTCGTCACCTCTTAGCATAAATATCCAAAGCTTCCTTCATCACAAGTGGATCTGCTTTGAACTTGTAGCTTTGCTCCGCCTCTGCATTGTCAAAAACCTTCCTCCTACCTTGGTCATGCCCAGGTCTGCTACCCTCTGCTGTTGCTAATGGCACTGCTCTCTCTGATGCTATTTCCATTTCATCTTTATATCCTTATCTATGAACAAATTTGTGTCTTCATAGATATGCAAGCTCATAGACACTCTCTCAACTGCATCTATGGTTATGCTCTCAACGGTGTCATTTAACCCTGCTCTCTGGGAGGCCATTGTATCTGTATTGCTAAGAGGAAGATGAACACCTATGATACCTGGAGACATAGCAACACTCATGGTAAGCAGTATGTTAGTTGAAAACCAAAACACATTGGAGGATTGACATGCAACATACCTGTGTGACTGACTATGAAGATTGTGCAATTTTGATTGAGAGGCTGGGAGACTGACTGCTAGAACTGCAAAGGCACAGTCCGGGCTATTAGGAGGTTGGATGACTACTTGAAATGTGCAATTGACATTCCATCCTAGCCTGCTAAGAACTGAAACTATGTAATATGCAATTTCAGTTAGTAGTGCCATGCAAACCAGCAAACTACATTGCGCAATTTTTGGGGCCAACAAGGCACTACTTCCTAGAATTGTACAATGCAAGCCTGGAGGCCAATGCTGAGCTAGATTTTCGCAGTTTCTAGAGGAAAGACAGAGCCTTTACTTTCAGAAATGCGCATTTGCTAGTCAGGAAAGGCAATGTCTGGGCCAAGGCAGTCTAGACCTGTCGACGGGCGATTGAAAACATGAGAAGTCTAAATGCATGGCGAAGATGAGTGCAAACAAGAGTGAATGATCATGCATGAAAACAGTGAGTGCAAGATTTAGAAAATGGGAAAACAAGCATGTGTATGAAGCGAGTCACCGCAATGATGACCATGAGTGTAGAAACAATGTCATGCATGTGACAACAGCAAGATGCAATGAAAAACTGAAACAATGCTTCTACAAGCTAACATGCATCAAAATTATAGCAAGCATTCACTGAAACCAAGAAGACATCACTTACACAGAGTGAAATAAAAAAAGCGACAGAAACACAACAAAAGACATGAAAAGCAGACTTACCCCAAAAAAGCTGAGTTGAATGTGCCGAAGACTCCTAGATGCGATGCGGGATGTCAAAGCCGCAAGATCGATGTGAGGAATGAGATTTGCAATGTACGATACATAAGTTTTGATAATATTGATTCTTATGACGTGCATGCCACAAATCTAGGAAAAAGTGACACTTGGAGGGAAATTTCTAAAATGATATTTGCATGTAACCTCTAGCTGCTAGAAATAGATCACTAAAATCTAGGGATGCTTTTTTCCTTTTGATTTTTCGAGAAAAGCAACCCATGAATGTAAATCAGGATTGCTCAGTCCTGGAGGGAATTGGTCAACCTGATAGCACATGCAACAGTCTGCAAGCCTGAGGATGAGATTTGTGCAATTTCTGGGCTGAGCAAGAGTGGATGTCCCTCACACATTGCACAATTTTTGGTCTGAAGCCCTGGCTGTCAGTCAGAATTGCGCAATTTCTGAGCTGAAGCCTAGTGTCAGGCTAGATTGCACAATTTCCAGAGGGAAGGCTTCCTAGCTGGATTGCACATTTCTGGAGCCTAGCAGGAAGCCCAACATGATTGTGAAATTTATAGAGGGAAGGTTGGTTTCCCTCCATAATTGTACAATTTTTAGGGGGAGTATCTCAACTAAAAAAATGACTAAGACTGGAATGATAGCCTACCGGTGGGAGACAAACAAGTTAACATGCATAGGCTAGTAGGCCACTGAAACTCAACTAAAGCCTATGTACTTGACAATGCAAGAGATGTTGCTAAGGATGGTTGGTAGGGAGGCTCCAAAATGAAGCTAAGGAAAAATTTTGGAGGGTGGTTGTAGCTGCTACAACAATACTGAAATGAGATCATGGTATAGATTAACAAAATCCAATACAGTCAACGTGAAATTCTGGATCAATTAGAAAGCCTTCACCGCAGCCACCGTCACACTACAACCACCTACGTAGCCTGGAAGCATGACTAGAACACATAAATTTACATATGGATGATCATGTTGGCTACTTTGCAACTCTTCCTGTAATGCCCCCCCAATCCCACTCCTTGATATGCTGCTACAAGTTCTAGTCATCTTTTTATTTTTTCCTAGTATGCCAAGGTTACAATGCCTCTTAGAAATAATAATTGTCAAATGTCTTATATGGTTTCCTCGAGTCCTCATTCTCAACAAGTCTGGTTAGAATGAGAGAGGGGACTGTTGAGATGGTCCTTGTAAATAATTCTTTCTTGAAAGTCTAATGTAATATTTTTGAACGACAAAAGAAAGAGAGTGCTCAAATTAGACATCTCTTCAATAGTAGAAACCTTTTGTTTAAATATTGTTGGCAAAGACCTGAATATTTTATGAATAATGGCTTAATCTTCAAATTATTCATATTTTCTCTTGATCAGATTGGTTACTACTTCAACCCTTCAGAAATATTCTGTAGTAGTTTCATCTTCCCTCATTTTCAAGTTCTCAAACCTCATCCTATAGGTTTGGAGCTTTGATTTCGTCACCTTATTATCACCTTCATATTTATTCTTGAGTTTGTCCAAAAATTCTTTGGCTAATTTACAATGCATGACTTTTATTAACTCATTCTCACTAAGTGATGCAATAATAGCATTTCTAGATTTGGCATTGTTTTTCTTTCCTTCAGGGTCTGAAGGAAGAACATCAGGAACAACATATACAGTCACCACAGTAGAAAAAACATCAACACCTAAACTCATGAGATGCCCTTCCATTCTCATCTTCCATAGATTATAGTTTTCACCATAAAAATTGGAACCTTCACATCATGGCCAACCATTGTCCTTTCTCAAACTCCCCTTTAACTGGTCAAGCTGTAGAAAAGGACTCGACTTTGATACCAATTGTTAGACAAAAGTCTTACTAAGAGGGCGAGGGGGTGAATCAGTATTACAAATATATAAAAATTATATATGTAAATCATTTTCATTTCAAATTTGAAAAGCAATTTCTAATCTTAATTTTCATTTGCATGGGAAATAATTTTATGCCTTTCTATGATAGGATAGTAAGCTATTGAAGGAAGGGCAATGATGACTTCAATTTTGAACCATGCTTATTAATACCATATTTTATATCATTTTTTTGAAGCTAATGTAATGGTATGGATTATATAGCTTCTTTTTTAGAGTAAAAAATCTATAAAACTTGTTTTAGAGTTATTAAGGATATTTTGTGTCACACCCTCGGCCCACATCTACCCAAGTAACCGGCCAACTGGCGAAAACATGTGACGAAGATTTACTATGATATGATTCAACTCCCTATGTAGTAGTTAAGGAAGTGGAACCGACGAAACACAGACAACCTGACCTTCTACACATGCAACAGAACCCCCATGAGCCACTCAACCCATCTAGGTGACCAGCCCCTGAGACAAACTAAATTTTTTCTGCATTAAAGCCTCATTCACTCCCTTGACATGGCCATGCATGCATCTGGGACCCTCCAGTCAGCAAGGCATGCATGCGACTTAGGACTTTTCTAGGTAGTTATGTGCTAATGACTTCAAATTTTGTGCCACGTTTTTAGGGCCAGGACTCAAGCCATTGCCTAGAACTCCATGAAACTTCAAAAATTGAAAAATAACATCAAAACAATGATACAAATGAAAATAATTGAACAAGGACTTGACTGGACCCCTACTAGCTGTTATCACTCCTCTAGATCTCCAAGGCTGAGAAGGAGTCCAGTTGAGGTGATCACAAACCAACCTTTTTACTTGGTAGCTAGCCCTACCAAGCCAGAGAGGGCTCTCTCCAAAGGATCACAGCTAGGAGGGTTGGATAGATTAGGGTTTTAGGCTAGATATAGTAGCTCAGGGTTTGTTTGATTTGATTTGGTTGGGGTAGTCACTGGATGAGTGAATTAGGTCAGAGAGTGAACTAGGTCAGGGAAAAAGAGAATTAGAATTGTAGACATCTGATGGGGAAAGGTAGGCAAGTTACTTTAACACTTGGTAGTATAGTGATGAGATGGTTTAGACTAGTGAGGTGCTAAAAAGAGCATGAAGATCATGAATTCTTTTTAAACTGAAGAAATGAAACAATCTATGATGATTTTCCCAAAACAGAGCATACAAGATGAATTCTGCTTATCACACCTTGAAAATCAAACATATTTAGAGTGAAATGAATCATGAAGGGTACAAAACATTCATACATATGTAACTGAAGAAGAAACAATATCAAAATACCATGCCACAGGAATCCCACCAAAATAGCTACAACTCATCCAATATATTTCATGACAAAGTCTGAAACACTAGTACAACATCCAATGGAGTCAAAGTTGTAGAATGAATGAAAAGTTACATGATATAGGCCTCAAACCAACTCATCCTAGCCTCAGGTCTCGAATCCATGAGAGGAGGAGCAGTTACAACAAAAACTGAACTAATAGCTAGAGTGTAGGGTGGTCAAAGTGACTCATCCCTAACTTAAGTGAACTGATTCATTACAAATCATGTAGGACATTTACCTAATGTAATTACCCTAGGTAACAATAAAAACATAATAATTACATCAGCCACATCAATTACATCAGTAAAACATTGATTTCCCATAGGTAAAAATCAAATTTGGAGAGAAACAGTGAAAAACTCGGCCAACTGTCAAACACGCATTTGCATCTTCAGACCCACTTGTTCCTACCTTCCTGGTGTCCAAATTTATCCTAGGATAGCTCATTGGAAAGCTTATCTAGTCTAGCTTCCAAATTTTCCTTTATTTGTAAAAAATGGGCTTGATGTGACCCTCCAAAACTCCATTATCCTAAGATTGGTAAAAAAGTGCATAATGAGGGTGCAAAAATGAAGTTTGATCTTGCAGGAAACGTTTGAAGGTCTCCCTCAACTCCAAATTGAGATAAAAATATCGAGTTAGAAATATATTTTTGTCTAGTTATCATTTGACTCATCAAGCAAGTCATTTGGACACTCCATATAGGAGAACAAACGATTTTCCCAAGGGCACTCCAGAAGTGAAACAACTCTCTTGTAGCAACTATATTTTTGACATTTCTCCAAAAAAATGACACCTGTTTAAAAAATTAAGGAGGTATTTCATAGCTGGAATATTATGGATACAAACCTCTCTCATGTTTGTAAAATTCATCTCTGTTTGGTTGGAAACATACTTTGAAGCAAAATTGGCCCTATGTGTGGCAAATGATTTGTCCCTTGGAATGACTTCTTGAAAAATTATGGAGACATGATGTTTATGAGTTGGAATGGACTCATACTTGCTTAAATGACCTCCCTGAGGCCTCTTATGCGCATATGTCTCTTATTCCATAGCCAACCCTAGCTCAGTGGGAGAGGAAATTAGGGTTTAGTGTAGGCAAAACAGGGGATTTGGGAAATTTATAGGAATGAAGGGAAATAAAGGGGACTGGGGGCTTCTAAATTCTTAGAAAAATTTTGGGAGGTAGGGAGGGTTGTTAGGAAGTAAGGGAAACTAGAATTTTAAGGATTGAGTTAGGGGAAGGGGTCCAAAAGGGTGAAACACAGGCCTAATCTAGAAAAGTGTGAAAAGCGTAGCAATAGGCTAGGGTTTGTAGAAAAATGATGATTTTGAGGGATAAGAGTGATGGGAAGTGTTTAGGAAGGTATATTAAGGATAGGGGAAGGCGTAAGAGCATCAGGATACAAGTTTTGTTGATGATTTAACCAAGGAGTTCATGAAACCAAGAAAAATGTCCTCAAAACACGGGGAGAGGGAAATGAGAGGAATGGGCATGGGAAAAGGTCAAGGGAGGTAGATGGAGTGTAGGTGAGTGAGGATTTTTTACTAGGGATACCATCAGTGAGTTAATTTTTGAAAGAGTACCTAAGTGGAATGATAAAAAATTCCGAGCAAGACCCTAATATGAATATGAAAAGAGGAGTTTTGATCACTGATGGCAGTATGAAAATACTGACACTAACACTAGCCATGACAGACATTTCGTCAAGAATGTCATAAATATGAATTCTACTGGTTTAAACAACATATCTGAGCATATGGGTCTCATACTTATCTGAGAATCACTAAGAGGAATTGATGCCTCATCACAATAACTGCATTACCATATATTAAGCCATATATTCATTTTACATTAAATGATTAACCAAAACATGATAAGAGCCATACATTTCGACTACCATAAAATTCATTCATAACAAGCATATAACCAACAAAAATATTAAGGATATAACAACAATATAAGACACATATAAACAAGTATATTTACCCATAAAATACCAAGGAGAGAGAGAGATTTTATTGATGAATGCAAAGGCCAACTAGGTTTCAGACTTCCACATTCCACCCAACCATAGAGTGGCTGAACCAAATCTCTCCTTAGCCAATCACCCCCATTCCATATTCCAAGTATGAATGTGGGATCTCATAGAACAAATCCATCAAAATCAAACCAGGGATTCCAAAGGCCAACCACCTCAATCCTCAACCAGTGATTCCACCTCTCGGTTGGACATCACTATCCATCATTAGATTGGTCTCTACCCAAGTTGTCCAGGGCTCCATAGCGTTTGTTCCAACCAAGGCTACAGGACTAGTAACTCAACCTACAATACCAAGGCTCTAAGACTAGTAACTCAACCCACCAAGGGCTCCAAAGCATTTTTCCATCCAAGGCTCTAGGACTAATAAATCAACCCAAGTTGTTACAGGGCTCTAGAGCATTTGTACAACCAAGCCTACAGGAACTAATAACTCAACCCATAGCCAAAGGAACATGAGAACCAACCAGAAAACAAAAGGGAAAGACTCCCACAACACCATGTTATCTAGGAAAACCACTATTAATCTAGGTAATCCTCCATGCCAATGGCAGATCATGACCAAGAAACCTCATGCATATGCCATGCATGCCAAAATAGTAAGGAAATCATACATGCAACTCGGTATTTTCAAGAAAAATCCGTTGTAGTTGTTGGTCCCAATGTCCTCTTGCACTTTCCTGCCCTTCCTTCGCATTCTTGCTCCAAGTACCAAGTATGCCACACTCCTGCAAGAGTTCTCCAAGAAAACTCTCAATATCCAAGAGTATGAGAGAGAGAATAATGAGAGCTCCAAAACTGAAGTGACAAAAGTTTGAATTGACAAAAGCTGTGAATTGATCCATAAAATCCTTTTTATTAATGAGGCCTCTATTTTCTTCAATTTTCCATTATTTTCCTTCACTTTCCTCCTCACATGCAACCTCTAACCTTTCACCTTCCTTTTCTCCCAATTTCCATTATTTTCATAAATAAATGCCAATAAATTCCACTTTTCCTTTCCAAAGCCTTAGCCATTGCCTTTGCCAATTTCCATAGCAAAAATAAACCAAATGAACACCCACACTAGAATGTTTTTCCTAACATTCAACTTGGAATACGTGTCCCGTGACCATGATTATTATTTTTGCTTTATTAACTTTTATTACATGGATTTTTGACCAGGGCTGTTACAGACCCCTTCGCCTTAGGGGAACACCATCATCAGTGTTCAATGATACCTACAACCAACAAGATCACTGAAAGAAAAACACATTGCCCATGGAGCTTTATAACTTAGCTTGTTGTGGTATTTACAATGATCAACTTGCCGAGAAGCAAACTAGCATGATAACATAACAAGATGACAACCATAATGACATGACACTCATACCTCTTATTGGATCTTTATAACACATCTCGTGTTGGTATTTACATCCATATACATATGTACATATACCAAACATCATACAAATCATATACAAAATACATATATCAAGGAAATTCTCTCAAACAACGAATAGAGAAGGATATATAGCCCACATATGATCTACCATCTCCCATGTAGCTTCATCAGGCCCAAAGTGCTTCCACTACACTTCAGTTTGTTCAATTTCTCAGTTCTGTAGCATGAACATATTTCTTTGCAATATACATTGATGTTTTGACTGGAATTCTCCTTTTGGGTCCACCTGCAATATAGACCAGTCAATCATATGATCAACATCTTTAACATACTTTTTAAGCAATGACACATGGAAAACGTCATGGAATTTCACTGTTGGAGGTAGTACAAGTTGATAGGCTACTGGTCCAATCCTTTCAAGAATCTTGAAAGGTCCACAAAACCAAGGTGCGAATATGGCACATGATCCAATCTGAAAGGAGCTCTTCTTGGGTTTGTGGTGAGCTCCAGTATTGTAGCAATAATGCTACAACTCCTGGAGCTTCCTATCTCTAATTTTATCAACCCGGTAGTTCGTACAAACTTGGAAGCGACGGTGCTGTATGCACAAGTACTAGCTCTTGTCGCAGCTGTCACTTGGTCAGCTGGCACAAGTCCGCTAGGGCTCAAGCCAACTTCTATATGCTCTCAGAAGAAGCTTTCTAAATGATGGACGAAGGCTATCTCGAAGGAAATTAATCTATTTTGTAAAAATGAACTGAAAGCCAAAAAGAAACACAAACCCTAGCAAACCCTAATTCTACCAGCTAGTCCTACTGATGCAAAGGAAAGAATGCAAACAACGAAAAGAGATGCCATTACTTCTAGGAAGGTAAAATGCATGTGTCTACGTTATCACTATCTGAAGAAAACATCTTTTTGTATGTTTGATTAAGTTGTTGAAATTATCATGCATGTGCTTCTAACTAGTTTTCCACTGTGCAGGGATGGATCAAGGGATGAAATGCTTTGGGAAAGGTTGGGATGGTATAGAGAGAGTCTAAGGGATCCCCAGTATCCTTTCTGAGAGTTTCACAAAGTCTGGATGACATGCAACCGTGTTCATGAACTTCTACAGGAAGTCTGCAGGGGTTTCTACAGGAAGTGCTGTAAGTCTTCTATAGGATGTTCTGTAATTCTTCTACAGGATGGTTCGAAATGGGATTTTTGAGGATGGATGGTTGATGGAAGATGCATGGATGGTTATGGAGGTAGGATGGGGGTCTGAAGTGACCTAGGAACTGATGGATGGAGAGGTGAGATGATGTGGAAGGCTGACTTGCATCAACGAAGGTTTAGGCAATGGAAAAGCAAGAAGGTAGGGTTACGTGGCAAAAGAGCAGATGGGAGATGAAGAAACAGACTTGGTGATGGAGGAGCTGACCTGAACGAGGCTCAGATGAACGAGGAGGTGATGAAGGTGATAGAGATGCCCTGCACAATGCTTATTCCAACAAATCAATGAATTCTTGCAAACAAACCAAGTCCTAGCTAATTCAATCCAACTGTTAATGAATGAGTAAACAGCAGCCTTGTTTGAAAAGAGAACCATATACATCACATGAGAAAGAACATGCCAAAAGATCTAAATGCATACAAACTCCTACCAATCTATTATAAACATGAGAAGCTACTTGAACCATCAAAAGAAACCTAAGTAACAAAGCACGAATTAAATCTAAAGAGCAGATTTTATTTCAAGAACGCAGCAAACACATAAAGATAAACAAGGGAGGTACTGGGCGCTTGAGATGGGCCCAACCCCAAGAGCTACAGCCTCCCATGAAAGATTTAGAGCTGGTGCAAAGCTGGATCCATCTTTATTAATCAAGAAATGAAAAGTACATCAAAACTGTCCACAAGGAGAACTTGAACATGAGCTGAAAGCAAAGCTAATCTATTGCATAAAAATCGAACTACAAACTAGCTAACTAATGGCTAAAACAAAATGACTAACTGGCTACAAAATGACTAACCACTAGCTAACCAAAATGAGGCCCCAAGCCTTCTTATTTATACAATTTGAGGACCCAACAGTCCTCCTAAAAGTTAGGGACTTGGATGCCCAAGACTTGTAGTTAACAACAGTCCTACTTGACTTGCTTGGCTGCCCTTGTGCTCATTGATTTGGTGGCCTTTGAACTCCGAGTTGATGGTGGAGAATTCAAGGTAAGGGCCCATAAATGAGGGGGACACCTTCCTACAAATCCTCTAGCTTGTTCTCCCACGAATTTGGCTGCCAAGTGCTCATTAAGACCTTCAATTTTGTCTCCAAGTTGACCAACAAGGCTACACAAAGCACCCATTAGACTTGTTGGCATAATGACTAACCAAATTCACTCTATTAACATAAAAATAATCAAAAACATGCAATAAACAAATGAGAATGGTGGACTAAGCCAAATTAGGAGGTTGAATGAGCCCAAATAATTGTACATTTTTGGGGTTCATCATCACCCCCCTACTGAAAGTGTTGCTCATCCTCTGAGCAACCAAATCTCTCCCCTTGTCTTTGATGGCCCTAGTGGCTTCCTTGGCTAACATCTCAGCCAATTTCTCCTTTCTTGGCTTCCTGTAGAAACGGTCTCTGTCTTCCTGTAGAAACAGTCTCTGTCTTCTTGTAGAAACAGTCAGCACCACTGTATCCTGTAGAAACAGTCTGCTAACTTCCTCTGAACCACTTTTCTCTGATTTTGCTTGCTTGGCTGGGGGTGCCTTCTCCTTGAGCTGTGCTGTGGCTGCCTTGGGTGTGTCCCTACTTGTTTGGCCTTTTTCAGTCTCCTCTGCTCGTGCTTGCAACCGCTTCTCCCTTGGCATTTGTGTTATTTTACCACCCCCTGCTTTGGCCTCAACAGCTTGTCCTCTTCCTCATTCCTCTGCCTGTTCCTTCTGTGGTGGTCTTTTTGTGGTTGTTACATCATCATTGAGACCCTCACTGTTGCTTCTTTATCATATCCATGAAGTCTACCTGAAGGTTAGATCTCCATGTGTGTCTAAATTGTGATTGCAACCGTGGAATTCAAATACCCATTGAGAGATATCAATTTGCAGTTCACACTGAGGTATTCAAGCCAATATAAACTATATGTTGAGCTCCTTGATCATAGGACAGATCCTACAACTGCATCTCTTTGATCTCCATCAAGTGGAGTCCAGCATTGCAAATTCGAACAATTTTACTGAGTATGCAAGCACTGTTAAGTGCACCAAATCCAGATGACCCTCTTTTCTGAAAATATTGCAAAACACTGGAAGACAAATGAAATTGAGGCTGTGGAAACATCAAAAGAATGGATAAGGCTGTATGCAAGTGGGGCTTGACATTCTACATCGATTCATTCAATAATACTGTTCTAATGTGGTATTTGTGCGAATGAATAGGCCTTGTATGAGTGGTTCTTTTCTTTTTTCTTGCAGCCACTGTTCCTATTTTCACCTTGTAAAACTTGCTGGCGAAACTGTCATTGAACTGGAATGTATCTTTTTCACCTATATCCCTGCCCATAGGTTCTTTACGCAGTACATTTTCCCTTTACACAGGCAAGAGATTGCAAGCACCTTTTCAGATCTGCAGCTAGGATATTTGTTGCCTGTTCAAACAACATTAGAATACACATCTGATAAGTGGAAACATTAAGTTCACACACAACCCAGATTTCTGTGGGCAGGTTACAACATGCACCTAGCTGTGTTGGCCATGAACCTGTTGTGAGAACTTGCACGGCCAAAGTAGGCTCTCCGCTGATTTCATTGGATCCTTCCGACGGTTATCATCAACAAACAAAGAAATATATTCTGGTGACATTGTATTCAAATTAATAAAGAATCCCAATGATGAATTCAAAGAATTTTGGAAAGTTTTATCATTGCTAAATGCCATGCTAATAATGTTGTCATACTTATCAAGAAGGTGTTTTCACAAAGCCAACTGAATCTTTCAACGTTTTCCTTCTGCAGAGCTGTTCTCTGCCTTCACTGTAGAAGACATCCTGTAGAAACGCCTGTAGAGAGTGATTCGGCCTTTGAATGATCTTTGCATGCGAGAGAATTGTTAACAAGCCCAAAAACTTGATGAAGGACGTGAGTTTAACATTTGCAAGTGTAAATGAACAACAGTTAGCAAGTGTACCTGAACAACAATTACGTGAGTCTTCAGCCGAGCGTTCCTTTATTCACTGCGTGATTTGTGGTGAGGTGGCAGAGACCTACGCTTAGCCCATGCAAACTATTCGTCCCCTGCAGTTCCATCTGCCTGTAATCCCTTACCATTTGTTTCACTGGAGTTTAAACTATCCATAACTGGCTGTGTTTTTTTAGTTTCACGTGAATGACCATGCTGCGTGACTGCCGGCTAAGTTCTTAGGGACGACAATCAGCTGAACCTTACTAATTCGTGGCTTAATCCCACCATTCCATTAATTCATGCAGTTTTCGAATTAAATTTATGCAATAGAGGAATGAGTTTGTCACATACCTCAAAGTTGAATGGCTGTCATGAGCTTTTTGCTGCTGCCTGCTCTGATTTTGCTGCTGCATGCTTAGTTTTCCTGATTGCATATGGCTTGGCTGCTAATCCTTGATTGCTTTTTTCATGTGCAGGTGTCCTCTGGCCGGATCTGAGTGCATGCAATCATTTCCACGTTCAACTCTGCCCGTTCAAGCTGCTGCTGCTGCATGGTCACAAAACCAGACTTCTTTTTGCCATTTCTCCCAAACGGTAGATCGGTTTGATCTGAAACTTGGTGAGCATGTTACTACCATCATTATGCATCTCCCATAGCAAATTCGTGATCAATGGATGCACGGATTTCGAGAAAAATGGAAAATGGCTGAAGAATTCAAAGCTTGATTTCTCGGAAACCGTGCATCGGAATCGGCTGAAACTGCTTGGGTAGGTTACTATCACCCATGTGCATCTTCCCATGAAACAGGTTTTGAAATGGATGCACGGATATGGAGAAAAGGCAAAAATGGCTGATGGTGATGGAGGCTGATTCCTTGGAAACCGTGCACCGGAATTGCATGAAACTGCTCAGGCATGTTGTCATCAACCTTGTACAATACCCCATAAAACGGTTTGTCAAATGGATGCATGGTTTTCAAGTTATGGCAAAAACAAATTTGGCTCTAGGTATTTTTGCTTCAAGGCCTTTTGCATTTTGGTTGCATGGTATGACAAAATGAATTTTGGCTGTGATGCAGGTGTGGAGATGATGGAGGATGAGTTGGAAGACTGCATGAGGACTTCTGAACCCTTGAGGAAGCTAGCATGTTCGCCAAACCACTTTTTGAAATGCATGCCTAGTTTCCCACAATTTCTACAGGAAGTTCCTGTAGAAGCACAATGAGAAGCAAATGAGGTGGACAAATGATGGAGAAAGGCAAGGGATGGACACACAAGTGCTTGTAGGCCTAATCAACAGATTCCCACCATTAGATTCACTTTTGAAATTGGATTTGGCTCGTCCAAAGGTTCTACAGGATGTTTCCTATAGAAATACAGAGCTTCCTGTAGAAGACACAGTTTTGAGGAAAGAAGCATAATGACATGAAAAAAATGATGGAAAAGGGGTGAGGAATGGAAACATGGATGTGGGTAGGCCTCATGGACATATTCCAAGCCTTCAGGTCCTCCTCGGAGATCAATTTGGCTTTTTTTGTAAGCTTCCTGTAGAAGATACGAAACTTCCTGTAGAAGGCACAAAAACTCCTTTGTCTTTGTTTTGAGTGATCCACCTGACCTACAATGTCCTTCTTGCAACCTGCAATGTCACTGCTGCAACATGAAATTATTCAATGGAGATTAGCTTTATTTTTCTTTTTCTTTTTTCTCTTTTTTTTTTTTTTTTTTTGAAAAAAAACAACTAGGGCGCCTCATGGAGGTTTTCACCCTAATTGCCTGCCTTGGGCGCCTCCAAGGGAGGCAAGGGAGGTTTTCACCCAAAGATCTTGTTCTCTTTTCTCTTTTTTCCAACCCATTGACTGCCTCATGGAGGTTTTCAATCAATGAGCCAATCTAAGGCGCCTCCAAGGAGGTTTTCACCTTAGATTTCTATTTTCCTCTTTTTTCATTTTTTTTCTTTTTCTTTTTTCTTTTTTTTTTTCTCTTTTTTCTTTTTTTTTTTCTACCCTACCCTACTTGAAAAAAACAAAATCATTTTCAAGTATAAGAATACTTCCAATGGAACCATGTGCACATCAAGATTAGAGACAAAATGATGTGAAGGCTCGGAATGCATGCTTTGACAACTATCCAAATTTCAGAGACAAAATGATCTGACTTTGAAAGTACAAAACATAGTTGAGGAAGAGAGTACTGCTGCAACTTAGTGACTGTCTGGAACCATGTCTCAATATAGCTTTGATATCCTTGGTCCTTTTTCTGATCTGAATCATGTTTCATGTCACCTTCTAACATGACTTTCTCTTCTTCCTCTTTTTGCTGATCTTTCTCTTGACTACATGGAGGTTTTGATGGTAACCATGAGGAAGCTTTCTTGATCTCTGATTCTGATCTCTTCACTTGATCAAGTGAAGCCCATGGTTCTTTGATTTCCTCTTCTGAATCTTCTTTTTCCTTTGGTCCTTCAATGTTGTCAATATAATCTTTGTTTTGCAACACTCTTCCTGAGCTTTGGTGAACATCATTGAGCTCAAAAGGAGTCATTTGCATATGTTGTGCCTCAGCTTTGCACTTGTGTTGAGCTACTCCAATGTGTAGGTTTGGAGATGATGGTACGGGTAGTTGAGTGGAAGTGTGAAATTGAGATGGAGATGGATGGCAGTGTGGTTGGGTAGGCATTTGGGGTTGCCTTAGTGGAGGAGGAGGCGATGGTTGTGGATGAGCAGGTGGAGGAGGAAAATGAGCGGGATGAGAGATGTACTGGGGCCTCCACTCCTGATAAGGTGCATTCCACTGAGGCTGTGGCTGAGCATAAGAGTGAAATGAATGAGCAACTGGTTGGGCATAATATGGATCTGTGAAGGAACAAGGAGAATATGACCAAGGAGGAGGTGTAGACCAGGAAGGATGAGCAGGGGGACCCCAAGAAGGCATGAAAGTGGCTTGATAGGGGTCATAATAGGTCTCAGGTGTCCCTTGTAGTTCCTGCTGGTAAGATCTAGGTCCATGCGACCAACTTTGGTTCATGTAATAGGGTGATTCAGTGGCTCCTTTGGCTCTCTGCTATGCAGCTTTGAATCTGGGTAAGGAAGGGCACTGATCTATAGGATGGTATTCTTCACATACAAAACACACTTCTAGGGAGTGCATTGGACATTCGTTCCTAGGATGCTTTTTAAGGCACCTAGGACAAAAAATGACCAAAGCCCTCTTGGCTTCTTCTTGCTTCTTTTGGATCCGCAAGGTATCCAGTTGCATGGCAAGAAACTGCCTCATGTCACTCTTGAAATCTTCGATCTGATTTGCAAATTCATCTTTGGATAAGGGACTGCTCTCAACATTTCTGCTTGTAGCCATTTGCTCCAGAGGAATTTTTTCTTCTTCTTCTCCCCTAGAGGTTCTTTAAATATGCCTTGATGTCCACCCAAGGGTTCTTTCATCACAGCCATCGAAGAAGAACGTTGGCTGTGTGAAGCAGTGGGGGGGTTGTGCAATCATTTTTCTAACTTATCTCTACTCCTACAAAGCATGAAATGAAATCTTTTTGGTTGTTTTTTCTTTTTTCTACTTCTACTTGCAAAATTGAAATAGATTGAACTGCAACTAACTATCTTGCTGAAATGAAAATGCGGAATTGAAATGAAAGCAGGAAAGGACTATTCTATTTTGCTCAAATGAAATTGCAAGAATTGAAATGCTAACCTACGCTTGCAGAATTGAAATTGCGGAATTGAAAGGCTATTCTAGGAAAGCAAGAAATGATAATCTATGAAAGCAGGAAATGCTAATCTATGAAAGCAAGAAATGCTAATCTACTGTTGCATAAATGAAATTGCATAATGGAAATGAAATAAACTACTTAGCAGAAGGTTGTAGTAGAAAATAGAAGAATAGCAACAATCACCAATACTCTGCCGCTTCCCCGGCAACGACGCCAAAAGGATGGTGAGCTCCAGTATTGTAGCAATAATGCTACAACTCCTGGAGCTTCCTATCTCTAATTTTATCAACCCGGTAGTTCGTACAAACTTGGAAGCGACGGTGCTGTATGCACAAGTACTAGCTCTTGTCGCAGCTGTCACTTGGTCAGCTGGCACAAGTCCACTAGGGCTCAAGCCAACTTCTATATGCTCTCAGAAGAAGCTTTCTAAATGATGGACGAAGGCTATCTCGAAGGAAATTAATCTATTTTGCAAAAATGAACTGAAAGCCAAAAAGAAACACAAACCCTAGCAAACCCTAGCAAACCCTAATTCTACCAGCTAGTCCTACTGATGCAAAGGAAAGAATGCAAACAACGAAAAGAGATGCCATTACTTCTAGGAAGGTAAAATTCATGTGTCTACGTTATCACTATCTGAAGAAAACATCTTTTTGTATTTTTGATTAAGTTGTTGAAATTATCATGCATGTGCTTCTAACTAGTTTTCCACTGTGCAGGGATGGATCAAGGGATGAAATGCTTTGGGAAAGGTTGGGATGGTACAGAGAGAGTCTAAGGGATCCCCAGTATCCTTTCTGAGAGTTTCAAAAAGTCTGGATGACATGCAACCGTGTTCATGAACTTCTATAGGAAGTATGCAGGGGTTTCTACAGGAAGTGCTGTAAGTCTTCTACAGGATGTTCTGTAATTCTTCTACAGGATGGTTCGAAATGGGATTTTTGAGGATGGATGGTTGATGGAAGATGCATGGATGGTTATGGAGGTAGGATGGGGGTCTGAAGTGACCTAGGAACTGATGGATGGAGAGGTGAGATGATGAGGAAGGCTGACTTGCATCAACGAAGGTTTAGGCAATGGAAAAGCAAGAAGGTAGGGTTACGTGGCAAAAGAGCAGATGGGAGATGAAGAAACAGACTTGGTGATGGAGGAGCTGACCTGAACGAGGCTCAGATGAACGAGGAGGTGATGAAGGTGATAGAGATGCCCTGCACAATGCTTATTCCAACAAATCAATGAATTCTTGCAAACAAACCAAGTCCTAGCTAATTCAATCCAACTGTTAATGAATGAGTAAACAACAGCCTTGTTTGAAAAGAGAACCATATACATCACATGAGAAAGAACATGCCAAAAGATCTAAATGCATACAAACTCCTACCAATCTATTATAAACATGAGAAGCTACTTGAACCATCAAAAGAAACCTAAGTAACAAAGCACGAATTAAATCTAAAGAGCAGATTTTATTTCAAGAATGCAGCAAACACATAAAGATAAACAAGGGAGGTACTGGGCGCTTGAGATGGGCCCAACCCCAAGAGCTACAGCCTCCCATGAAAGATTTAGAGCTGGTGCAAAGCTGGATCCATCTTTATTAATCAAGAAATGAAAAGTACATCAAAACTGTCCACAAGGAGAACTTGAACATGAGCTGAAAGAAAAGCTAATCTATTGCATAAAAATCGAACTACAAACTAGCTAACTAATGGCTAAAACAAAATGACTAACTGGCTACAAAATGACTAACCACTAGCTAACCAAAATGAGGCCCCAAGCCTTCTTATTTATACAATTTGAGGACCCAACAGTCCTCCTAAAAGTTAGGGACTTGGCTGCCCAAGACTTGTAGTTAACAGCAGTCCTACTTGACTTGCTTGGCTGCCCTTGTGCTCATTGATTTGGTGGCCTTTGAACTCCGAGCTGATGGTGGAGAATTCGAGGTAAGGGCCCATAAATGAGGGGGACACCTTCCTACAAATCCTCTAGCTTGTTCTCCCACGAATTTGGCTGCCAAGTGCTCATTAAGACCTTCAATTTTGTCTCCAAGTTGACCAACAAGGCTACACAAAGCACCCAATAGACTTGTTGGCATAATGACTAACCAAATTCACTCTATTAACATAAAAATAATCAAAAACATGAAATAAACAAATGAGAATGGTGGACTAAGCCAAATTAGGAGGTTGAATGAGCCCAAATAATTGTACATTTTTGGGGCTCATCAGTTTGATACGCAAGTACACCTGTTCCCCAACCTAAAAATCCTTGATCTACATAAATTTTTTTCCTATCTAGTGTTGTCTTTAGATTATTCTTGAGTACCTGCATTTCCTATTTCATTTCTACCAACATATACGGTCCTATCATTACTATGTTAACTAGATCACTCCAACTAATAGGAGTATTACAAATCTACCCATAGAGTGCCTGAAATAAACTCATCCTTAGTGACTCCTGATACCCATTGTTGTAAGCAAACTCTACTAGTGGAAGATATTCTTCCCACTTCCACTATTGATGCCTCACATACATCCTCAACATATCCTCCAATATCTTGTTGACCCTCTCTGTCTGTGCATCTATCTGTGGATGATAAGTTATGCCGAAGGCCAATTCTATACCTAAACATGCAAACAACTCCTCCTAAAACTTGGAAGTGAACTTTGCATCCCTATTTGATATAATATTCTTCAGAACACCATGCAATCTGACTACATCTCTGATGAACACTTGTGCCACATCACTAGCTGAATAGGTAGATTTCATTGGAATGAAGTCAACTACCTTAGTCAACCTGTCCACCACAACCATGATGGAATCATGTTTTCTAGATGTTATCAGCAAACCTATGATGAAGTCCATGGAAACGACCTCCCATTTTTACTCTAGAATTGATATCAGTTGTAGTAACCCTCCTAGATACTTACACTATGCCTTTACCTATTGGCAATCCAAACATCTCAACACAAACTCTGCCACTTATTTCTTCAAGTTTGACCAATAGTAGAACTTCTTCACCATTTTCAATGCTTCTGATATCCCGAGTGACTTGAATACGGTTTCACATGAAACTCTCTTGAGATGAGCTTCTTGAGCTCGTTTTCATCTGTCACATATATCTTGTCCCTAAATCTAATCAAGCCATCTATTGTGAGATGATAGTCACATCCTGTGCACCTGTACCTGCACATCTACATGTACCTGCATCTATACTTGTACTCTGTTGGAACCTATGCTTGAGATCCATGTACATGTTATCCTACTGACCTGCCTATAAGACCTTAGCATTTAACTCTATGCCATAAAAGCTCATATCTGCTATGTGGTTCACCTATACCTGTTTGCTAAGTACACTATTCAGTCCTATCTCTTCACTATACAGACACTTACACTATTGCTAAGCACTCTATTCATCACATTGCCTGCTACACTATTATCAGCCACTATCACTATTTACTCTTTTGTTCCTCCACCTGCTACACTCTAGGCTCATATCAGTCCACTGGGCACTATGCACCATATAGTTCTCTGGAGCATCTGCAACCCTGTTCTCTATACCTTTAATGTACTCGATCTCAAATTCAAACTCACTGATTGTGGCCAACCATCTAGCTTTCCTGGAATTCAGATTTGGTTGGATAAATAGGTACCTCAATCCAATGTGATCGCTCATTAGTACAAACCTCTTGCCAAGAAGATAGTGCCTCCACATCTACAATGCATGAATTATCGTTGCATACTCAAGATCATGTGTCAGATAATTCTACTCGTGCTCATTTAGTTTCCGTGAATCATAGCATACTACATGTCCCTCCTACATAAGAACTCCACCAAGTCCCCTTTTGCAAGCATCTATGCATACCACAAATTCTCTGTCTCGATCTGTAATCTTTAGTGCTGGAGCATCTATCAACAATTTTTTCAACTACTCAAACTTGTTGCACATTCCTCTGTCCATTCAAACTTCTTATCTTTACTTTGCAATGATGTGATGGGATATGAAATCTATGAGAAGTTCTTGATGAACCTCCCATAATAACCTGCTAACCCCATAAATTATCATACCTCATCCACATTCCTAGGAGCTGCCCACTCCATGGTAGCCCTTATCTTCTCTGGATCTACTGCTATGCCTTCCTTGGAAACCACATGTCCCAAGTAATGTACCTCTTTCTAAAATAAACTGCATTTTCTAAGCTTATACAATTGATTCTCTCTTAGCTTCTCAACATTGTTGCTAAATGTTCGGTATGTTCTTCCTCATTCTTAGAATATATCAAGATGTCATCAATTAACACAATAACAAACTTTTCCAAATAAGGACGCAACACACTATTCATCAAGCACATAAAGGTAGCTGGGGCATTAGTCAAACCAAATGGAACTACAACAAACTGATAATGTTTGTATCTGGTCCGGAAAGTTGTCTTGTAAATGTCATCTTCCTTTATGGATACCTGATGATATCTAGATCTCAGATCAATCTTTGAGAACACTATTGCTCCCTTCAACTGATTGAACAAATCATCAATCCTTGGCAATGGATACATGTTCTTGACGGTCACCTTGTTCAACTGCCTGTAATCAATTGACAACCCTAGAGTACCATCCTTCTTCTTCACAAACAATATTGGTGCGCCCCATGGTGATACAGTTGGCCTACTATATCCCTTTTCAAGCATTTCCTTCAAATGCAGCTTCAGCTCTACCAACTCTGGAGTGCTCATCCTATATGGTGCCTTTGATGCTGGTGTTTCCCTGATACCAACTCAATATAAAAATCCACTTCCATATGAGGCGGCAATTCTGAAATCTCTATTGGAAACACGTCTTGAAACTATTGTGAAATTGGGTACTTGCTCAAGGCATCCACATCCTCAACTTCCTTACCCTTGTCACTAGAAATATGCATTGCAAATAACACACACCCTTTCCTATGATTGCACTTTGCCTACATAGTTGTCACCATCCTAACTAATGTTGCTTTCTTCTTACCCTGCAAGATTCTCTATTCTCCATTATCATCCAAAAACTCAATTGCTTTGTCATAACAATCCACCTTGGTCCTATGAAGATACAACCAATCCATGCCCAACAACATACTAGATCATCCCAATGACGATACATTCAAATGTGCTGATGTAGGAATACCATTCAACTCAAATTCACAAGCTCTTACCCAATGATGAACTCGCTTCTTTGTACCTGTAGCCAATTGTACTAACCAAGACTCTACATGCAATTTTTTTATTCAAACCACACTTATCCACCAGGTTAGGATTAACATAACTATAAGTAGATCCAGGATCAATCAAAATAGAAACAACTTGATCACAAAGCTTACCATCCATCTTGATAATAGACCCCTGGTGATGTTCCTGCCTATTATCTAACATTGCATAGATCCGCAGAACACTTTGTCCAACATACCCCACTATCTGCACTTCTTGAACACTGTAAATCTGCGGTCTACCACCCTGATGTTGTGTACAATCTCTTTGACGATGAACTTTACCACAAGTCAAACACTATACATGTTTCCTATCATCACCCTTGTTCTTCTCATACTGATATTCCTATCCTTTGTTAGATGCATTGGGCTTCTTGTGTGGCGTTACATTCTCTTTGTTAGTTGTGTCCTGAGGCCTTACCTATTTCTTGTCCCATTTCCCTTTATTATTATTATTACCTTTCCAATCTGTTTTAATATTAGATCTGGGCTTTGATTTCTCATAACAATTCTTTAGCTTTTGGATGGCCTCCTCCAATGATCTAAACTCATAAAACTCAATCCTATCCTTAAATGTTATCGAAAACCCATTGATGAATCTGTGAATCTTGGCCTTCTCATCCTTGAGGTAAGGAACATAATCAACAACTCTAGAAATATACTAGTGTACTCCTCATCAGTCATAGATATCACCTTTAGCCTCATAAAACTCCTTTTCCTTGTCGTCATATTACCTCTCCGATAGGTACTTCTTCTTGAATAGTCTCTCAAATTCACTCCAAGTCAACTCCTCCTCATAAATATCTCTAACGTTCTTTACATATTCCCACTAGATATCTTCTTTATCTTTAAGATTGAATATAGCTATTTTGGTCTTCATGTTCTCTAAGTAATCATGTATCAAAGAAATTATTCATTCCCTGCAACCATGCTTCTGCATCCTATGATTTCTTCATTTCCCCATCAAAGGAAGGTGGCTTTGCTTTCTTGAACTCATCTAGCAAATATCCCCTATCACTCCTCCTGTAAGGATGATAACGATGATGATCATGATACTTATGAGAACCATAACTAGAATAGTGCATGTGTCGATCATCCCTCCTGTCTGGTGTATCCAAGAACCTGCCATCTCTGATCATGTCATCTTTATCTGACACGTGCCCACTGCGATATCTCCTAACATATGCCACATTAGTCCTATCTTCCTATCCATAACTGATCCAAAGTGGTTTGTGCCTATGCAATTCTAACAGACTCCGAAGAATTAGTGCATTGATTTCTTCTTGTTTCTCATGCTCCTGCATGATTCTGTCATTATCTACTTTACAAATCCTTATTTCTTCCTTCAAAATCCTCAATGTGTCTGCTAATTTAGAAGAGTGACCAACACCATGCTACTCATATTATTCATATGGAGAATCTTTGTGTCGACAACCCATTCATGAATCTATGAATCTTGACCTTCTTCTCCTTGAGGTAAAGCACATACTCAACAACTACAAAAATATACTAGTGTACTCCTCATCAGTCATAGATCTCATATTTAGCCTCATAAAAAACCTTTTCCTTGTCGTCATAGTACCTCTCGGATAGGTACTTCTTCTTGAATAGTCTCTCAAATTCACTCCAAGTCAACTCCTCCTCATAAATATCACTGACCTTCTTTACATCTTCCCACTAAATATTTGCTTTACCTTTAGGACTGAATGCAACTATTCTGGCCTTCATGTTCTCTAAGTAATCATATATCCTGAATAACTTATTCATTCCAAACAACCATGCTTCTGCATCCTATGATTTCTTCATTTCCCCATCAAAGGAAGGTGGCTTTTCTTTCTTGAAATCATCCAACAAATATCCCCTATCACTCCTCCTGTAAGGATGATAACAATGATGATCATGATACCTATGAGAACCATAACTAGAATAGTACCTATGTCGATCACCCCTCTTGTATGGTGTATCCAAGAACCTTCTATATCTGATCATGTCATATTTATCTAACATGTGCCCACTATGAGATCTCCTACCATATGGCCCCATTAGTCCTTTCTTCATGTCCATAACTGATCCAAAGTGGTTTGTGCCTTTGCAATTTTGATAGACTCTGAAGAATTAGTGCATTGGCTTCTGCTTGTTTCTCCTGCTCCTACATGATTATGCCATTATCTACTTTACAAATCCTTATTTCTTCCTTCAAACTCCTTAATGTGTTTGCTAAGTTAGAAGAGTGCCCAACACCATGCTACTCATCTAATTCGTAGGGAGAAACTTTGTAATCTAGCATGTTGCTAGTAATATTTGATCTCTTCTTCCTGCAAGGTATATTATGTAAGCTAAACCAAATTATAAACAAACCAACGTACCTTAGTATTGTTTGGGGAGGATATATCGTCTGCAAGACCAACTAGATTAGCACAATATATATATATATATATATATATATATATATATATATATATATATATATATATATAAACATAATCATGTCACCATTTATTCATCATTTCAATCATTATCCAGTCCTCAATGCATGACCATAACAACCACATGTTATAACCTCATGTATGACAACTAAAACCACATCAATGTATGCATAACAATATATAAGCAATGGCATGCATAACCAATGCATACCCGACATACACTCATAACGACCACAACACCATCAAATTTCATATGTCGATACCACTGCAATCATGTCCAACACCATGTATATGCAACAAGAACATAGACCACAAGCACAAGGACCTATATGCAGCTGACATGTACATATGACAACACATTCATCCAAGGGGAACAAAAACTAGGCATCACCTAAAGGGAACATAACCATGCTCTGATACCACTTTGTAACACCCTCCTCCCACATCTACCCAAGTAACCATCCAACCGACGTAAACATGTGAGAAAGAGTTACTATGATATGATTCAACTCCCTATGTAGTAGTTAATGAAGAAGAATCAATGTACATAGACAACCTGACCTTCTACACATGCAAAAGAACCCCCAGGAACCACCCAACCCATCCAATTGACCAACCCCTGAGACAAAATGAAACTTTGCTACACTAAAGCCTCAGTCACTCCCTTGACATGGGAATGCATGCGACTTAGACCCTCCAGTCACTCCCATAGAAAGGCATGCATGCGACTAGAGACTTTTCTAGGTAGTTATGTGCTAGCGACATTGGATTCAGTGTCACTTTTTCAGGGCCAGGACTCAGGCCACTACCCAGAACTCCATGAAACTTCTAGAATTGAAAATTAACATAAAAAAAATGATACAAATGAAAATACTTGAACAAGGACTTGATTGGACCCCTACTAGCCATGACAGACATTTCGTCAAACATGTCACAAATATGTATTCTACAAGTTTAAACAACATATTTGAGAATAGGGGTCTCATACTTATCTGAGAATCACTAAGAAGCATTGATGCCTAATCAAAATAGCTGCATTACCATCTATTAATCCATATATTCATTGTGCATTCAATGATTAACCAAAACATGATGATAGCCATACATTTCCACTGCCATAAAACTCATTCATAACTAACATATAACCAACAAAAATATCAAGGATATCACAACCATATAAGCCACATATAAACAAATATATTTACCCATAAAATATCAAGGATAAAGAGAGCTCTTATTGATGAATGCAAAGGCCAACCAGGTTCAAGACTTCCATGTTCCACCCGACCATAGATTGGCTGAACCAAATCTCTCTTCAGCCAATCACCCCCGTGCCATATTCTAAGCATGAATGTGGGATCTCATATAATAAATTCATCAAAATCAAACCAGGACTTCCAGAGGCCAATCGCCTCAACCCTCAACTAGTGATTCCACCTCTCAGTTAGACATCACTATCCATCACTAGATTGGTTTCTACCCAATCTATCCAAGGCTCTAGGACCTGTAACTCAACCCACAGTTGTTTTCGGGCTCTAAAGCATTTTTCCAACCAAGGCTCTAGGACTAGTAACTCAACCTGCCAAGGGCTCCAAAGCTTTTTTTCAATGAAGGCTCTGGGAATAATAACTCAACCCAAGCTATTATAGGGCTCCAAAGTGTTTTTCCAATCAAGGCTCCAGGAACTAATAACTCAACCCACAACTAAAGGAACGTGAGAACCAACCAAAAAACAAAAGGGAAAGACTCCCAAAACACTGCGAATATCCATGAAATGGTAAGGCTAGGAAAAACCACTATGAATCTAGGAAATCCTCCATGCCAATGACATATCATGACCAAGGAACCACATGCATATGCCATGCATGCTAAAACTAGTAAGGAAATCATACATTGAACTTCGTACCTGCAAGAAAAACCCGTTGTAGTTGCTGATCCTAATGTCCTCTTTTGCTTTCCTTCTCTTCCTTTGCCTTCTTGCTCCAAATCCCAAGTATGCCACACTCCTCTAAGGGTGCTCCAAGAAAACTCTAAGTATCCAAGAGTATGAGAGAGAGAATAGAATGAGAGCTCCAAAACTCAACTGACAAAAATCTGAGCTAACAAAAGCCATGAACTGATCCTAAGAAGTCTTTTTATTAATGAGGCCTCTATTTTCTTCAATTTTCTATTATTTTCCTTCATTTTCCTCCTCACATGCAACTTGTGACCTTTCATCTTCCTTTTCTCCTAATTTCCATTATTTTCATAAATAAATGCCAATAAATGTCACTTTTCCTTTCCAAAGCGTTATCCATTGCCTTTGCCAATTTCCATAGCCATAATAAACCAAATGAACATCCACACTAGGATGTTTTGCCCAACATTCAACTTGTAATACATGTCCCGTGACCATGGTTATTATTTTTCCTTTATTAACTTTTCTTACATGGATTTTTGACCAAGGCTATTTAATTTTGGTAAATTTATTGTGGTTCCATAACATCAAATAGGAAAAGGAAATGGAAAATTGGGATGGTTTCATATTAGAATTTGGATGGTTGAAGTTCATAATATTTTACATAACATGTTTATAGTCTTTACCAAGTAAATCACCAAAAAGATAATATATTTTCTTAATCAATTAATCAAAAATAATTTAAATTAATAAAAAATATTGTTTAAGTTAATGCAAAGGATTATAAAAATATATTAAATATAATTAAATCAATAACAATTATCATACTAGCTTATTTAAATCTATGAAAATGATTAAAATGTATAAATATAAATACAAATACATTATTTTATATTTTTATAGAAAATGGTTTCAATATTTTACATATAATACTCTTTTAAAATAATTAATTTTGTAATGTGTTAAAATAAGTTTTCACCACATAAAATTTTATTTCCTTCAATCATATATTGTTACGGGATAAAACACCCTAGGGGCTGGGTTGAGAACCCCAACAGATTGAAGGGCATACACCAACAAGAAGAAAGCAAACATGCAGTCCTAATGCTTAAACTACTAAAGTTGGATGAAGAGATAGTACTCGTAGGTCCTACGTTTGAGGATGTTCCTGCAGGGTCCAAACGCTCTGCTTCCTCCAATGCTTCAAAACCTGCAACTCATTCAAGAAAAACATATATACTAGTTGTATTTCAAATCATGTTCAATATATGAATGTTAGATCATATAATCATATAGATATAAAACATGAAACCATACATAATTAGATCATAACATCAATTAAAGCATAAAGATCATAACATCAGGAACAAAACAGGGCTTCTTTATTGATGTCTACAAAGAATTTGGAAGAATACAACCTGATTTGACCACGGCTCCAAGCAAAACCTTCCTCCAGATCTATCCAGCCCAAGCCTCAACAATCCTCTTTCAAATGCATACACATAGATTTCATATAAAGGATATGGACATCTCTATTAGGAAACAAGGGTTTCGTATAGCTAGGAGTGCAGGAGGCACATGGATAAATCATACTTGATCAGGAACCAATTGGATATAATATAAATATCCTATATTTCTCTCCCCCCTTTAGGACTTCCCATGACGTATATTTATATCACCCCAAAAAAATTGTTTAAGTTGGGATACAGTTAGGCCACAAGCTCCTATAGGTGGGCTTCTGGTGTAACCTGTAAACCCTGCCCATAAAATAGAGATTTTGTATTTTTTTAATATTTCAAATTATATACGTGGGTTGGGTATATCTAGACCCGCATGTGCATGCGCTTTTTGAAGGGTAGAGTCACATATGGAATTTAAAATAATGTTTTTTAGTAAATGGACCAAGTCTGAAGGGAAAGGGCTACACAAGGCCATGACTCAAAGCATCAAGTATACAAGGGTGATAAATTATGATATAACAGATGTCCCCTAATATATGAGCTCAGAAGGGGTACATGATGGTTGAAATGTATTAAGTGTATAGAAAGAGTCATGCGAGGACTTGGGAGGAGATCACCAGATTCCAACTTACCAAACTAGTGTAAGAGATCAGAAAGAAATATCATGTTTGAGGTGGGCATACCCATTCTCAGAGATAGTAAAGCATGTCTGCATATTAAGTGTAGAGCGGATCCAATATGTATACAAGTACAAAGGAAACTGAGAAATACATAATGGATCATCTAATCATAGCCGCAAAAGTACATATTGAGGCCATGTCACAATGTCACATATAAAAGAACTGATCAATGATGCTGAAGGAGATATCTGATCACTGATGTCACATAACTGATCCTCAAAGTACCAAGTCAAAAAGTGGAATAACGGTATTGCATTGCAACTCAGGTGCCAACATATAAAATGCTGTTGTGATGAACTGCAACATATAAGGTGGATGGTATCACTGGCAGCAAACTGGAGGAACAAACAAGTGAACCAAAAAATTATGATACAACCCAAGGTCTTCACCGACCGCCATGGTACATTTCTAGACTATGGGAATAAATGAGCTGAAGTCGACCATGTGAGAAATCGTTTGATTACCGGTCATTGATGTATGCCATTAACAAATGCGAGACAACTCACTGATAATGATAATGAGAGTCAAGGTACCACAGTATAATCTAACAAGTGAAAGTAAATGAGTTGAAGTCGAAATTTGAGAGAATCTATCAATGAGACATTGATGTATTCTCACCATTGATAGCGAAGGATTCTGCCACTGATGACAACAAACCCTAAGGTATTGAAAAAGGACTCTAGGCCTTATTCCCAAAGAAATTATTTGGATTCGATGGGAAAATATTCGTCGAGAGGAAGGTGTTAAGGAATCCCACATCAATCTAGCACGAGTGTACCCTGTAGGCCAATAATTTGGAAGGAATCAGACAAAGAAAGATGAATTACCCATACCGAAGCATGTTTCTGGTGTACAAAAGATGTGGCTAGCACATGATAGAAACCATCTGAACCAACCAATAATGAAAGCTGACACAGAGGCAAGGAATCCACCAATAGGGTCAAATGGAAACCAAGGTACTACACGAATCCCAATGTGTGATAATGTAAGTTGATGTCGAACACAAGGGAAGCCACTCAGTCAAAGACCCAAGATACTGATCGATGTTGAGCATAAGATCACCTATCAATGATGGAAATAGGGCCAGGGTGCGGCTCTAGGCCTACTCTTAGATAAATTTTTCGAAGTTGATAAGAGTAAACTCGCCAGCAAGAAGTCAATGGAGACCTTCTTAACTAGCATGAGCAAAGGACCAAATAGCTCATGTGATACTCAAGATAACTCTGACAGAACGAGTATGGCCAACTGAAAATGAGTCAAGAGACGTTGTAGAAAGGTTGACTCAGGTGTCCTTCACTTGAACAAAATCATGACTCAAATTTGACTGTATGGCAGCATATGTAACTTTGTATAAGTTAGTCATGCAAGAGGCATAAAAAAACTCTCCATATGATTGGAAGAGATAACCAACCTGAGGAGTACTAACTCAATAACAAGGTTATGGCTCTCCTAAGTCAAACTAAAGCCCATCTCGATGGAGGAAATACTTGCTTTGAGTGCTTTGTTGAAGGGTGACACAACTGACTCTTGCTGCCATCAATTATGGAAGTAAAGTCCCGTTCTCGCTCTTTTTTTTGGAATATATAATTTTTTTGTCTTTTTCATATTTAAAAAGCCTAAAAAGGAATAAAATAATGCCTATGGTACAGTGGAAAGAATGAGTGTCTAAATACATATGCGCTAGTTCCTGGGAGTGGAACATTCCTATGCAAGGTGACGAAAATGGTCAATGACACTCAAAGGAATGTTCTTTCCATGGGCATAAGGTGTCAAGTTGCAGAGGAAAAGTGATTGCAAGGTTGATTTTGTAGAAAGACATGGTAAAAAGTGGCTTATACACGAGTCCAAGTGAAGTTGGCTTAAGGCCAAAAGGTACAAATAGTCAACATGAAATGCAACAATACAACTCAACATATGGAGCCTCCAGTGTATAAATCTAGAAAGATAGCAAAGAAGAAGGAGAATGAAGCTTCATCGCGAAATTCATGGCGAGACAAAAGAGGACTCCCAAGCCTACTCAATCTTTGTAGCATGAGCGACATATTCTAGTGAGGATCTAATTAGGAATCCCATGTAAATGATGGCTCTACCATCATGTCATGATTTCATAAGTTAGTGAGTGAAAATGGCTTAAGAATCATAACACAATGGGGTCGACCCTATGGAAACATATTGTAGTATGGAGGCTAGATGCATAATGCAATGGAAAATGTGATCTTCCCTAACCTATATGCCAGTGACGAAAACGATATATGCCATGATGGGTCCACGATCATGGAATCGAAGTGGTAGAAAACATCTCAAAGTCTCCAATTTAACCTGAGAAACAACATATCCCAACACTCAAAGCCAAAAAGTCATAAAGTTTATAAAATTAAAATATAAACTTTGCAAAAGTGGGTTTTTTAAAGTTTTTGAAATTACAAATTATAAATAGACCCTTTGACTTACCAAGCCTCACTTATGTTTTGGAAAATTGAGTGCAAGAGCTCTGGAGCAAAATTAGACAATCACAATCCACCAAATTTCTTAGTCATAACAACTATCAATCTTCTAGGTAATCTCCTAATTCGATTTCTTAATGAAATTTTGTGCATTTCAAGTATTTTTTCAATAATTTTACCGTAAGAGATTTATTTTTGGAATTTTACTCTACACGCATGATGGTTGGGTATATCGAAGTCACGTATTTGGAATCCCTATGAGTGACTACATATGAAGCAAACCCGCGTGCGCACAGTAAAATTTTTTAAATCACATATTTTAATGGATGAAAATGATTGAACTTGCAAGATGACAATTACTTGGAAGGAAAGAGAGCACAGTGTAGTAGATAATGAAGTTATGAATGATCCATTAGCACTGGATGCACTGAGAGGATGTGGATTGTTGAGTTTTTTCAAAATACTAAATATGAAAACCAGGACAAGGTTGCTAGAAATGCTTGTCCATTACTGAGATCTAGAAGAATATGCAATCATGATTGATCAGATGCCCCTGCATATTGAAGTAGAAGACATATACTTCATTATTGGACTTTCCCGGAGAGGAGAGCCAGTCAATTTGCAAGGGAAGTCCTAAGGAAGCCTTAGCGTGGATGATTACATTCATATTTATTTCCCCAGAAACCCTGAGAAGGTAGGGACATAGATCCCAATCAAGAATGTGGAAAGTATGCCCCTAAGGATTCTCCTTTTTACCATTGTGAGGGTAGTAGGACCAGCCTCATTGCACAAAGATTCTCATGTTACAATGAGCTTAGCAGTAGGTTTCCTTACCACAGTTTTTGACTGGTGCACAACCCTCTTAACCAATCCAAAAAAAACAACTTACTTCCATCAAGAAGAGTAGTGCCAAACATTTTGGGTATGGTACTATTATTTGTACTTTCTTCTTTGAGAGACTACCAGGACTTTGACCCAAAGTGATTTCCACTATCAACAACCCAAGATATCCACAAATAGGTAGAGGGGCTAACTTAATGAAGAGACTAGGGGGTGGTTAGGTCCTTAGAATGACATTTTATGACGATTTTTTCATTTGGTGGGAAGAAAAAGTCATTTCCATTGAGGACTACCCCTATGCAGGCATGGATTTCATAGTGGATCTAGATCTAGTGCTTCCACCTGGCACTGCATGGGGTGCCATTAGTAATTTTTTTTTTTTTTAATTTTTGATGTTATTTGATTTTTTTGGATTTCAAAATATGAATCAAAATTCTCTTTGATGAGACAAAAATTCTTACAAAATTGTTTGATCATGATACAGATGTGGGACTAGTAAAACCTGAGGGTCTACCCAGGCACAGGAATCATGGAAGAGATGCGAAGCGTGTCGCAACTGAGATTGAGAGAGTTCTCCATGTTGTACAGAGGAACTTGGAGAGATTGAATCATGAGGTACCTATGGTAGCAATAGAGGATCTAGCAGAGGTAATGCAGAAATGTGTGGTAGGAGTACCATGAGATTGGGTGCAAATTTTCCAATGGGTGGATATTGCTATTGTCTTCTTCCAAAATGTACATCCACAGTAGGGCTCACATATATAGATTAGAGATGTCCTGATCTTTTTGATAGACATGATTGGGCTTAAGCCCTAATTTTGTAGGACATTTTTGTCCTGATTTTGTATAATATTTTGAACATATAACTTCTATCTATATACAAATAGTTTCATGATGTGACAACCATATATACATATGATTTTTTATTATTTTTTATTTTAATGTGATGAATGATTAATATGCCAATCTAATGCTTGATTAGCTATGGAATCAACAAATGAATTTTCTGATCGTGGAATATGAATAAATGTGATAAAATTAAATGATCTTTGTAATAAACCCACTCTCAGATATTGGCAATATAAGTAAGGATCTCTCATAGGATAGATGTTGTTTAACTGAGACACAACCAGTTGTGAATCCAAGTATAATACTAACAAATAAATACCAAGAGATATTGCTTCAGATAGTAATTTAATAACAACAGTACATTTGACAACATTGTTTGAAGAAGGGTCGATACATATGCCTCTTGAAACCAACAACTGACCGGATGGATAGTAAATCACCCAAGATGCGGAAGCCAAATTCCAGGTATGTTTACTAGCACCATCGGCGAACCCTAGATATACCAGATCATCCATCGATACCTGCCAAAGCAGATCAAAAATATTGATATCACTATGAAACCTATAGACAAATATGCACAAATATATACAATATCTACAACCAAGCAAATGCTAGGCAAAATCCTAGGCATAATACTTCTTAAGATAGAGCCCATTTATGGGCTTCGCCAACTCGTTTCCATCAAAATCAACCAATTCATAAGCTACTTTTTTCAAGACATTTTTAATGATAAAAGGACCATACCACATGGGTTTGAAATTGCCTTCCCCCATGGCGTATTTATCTTGGTCATCGACTAGAAAAATGTCACCTTCAAAGAAAACCCTAGGATGCACAAACTTATCATATTGGATCTTCACTCTCTTTTTATGAGCTTCATTAATTCTGGTTGCATCTCGACGCTGCTCATCAAGACGTTCCAAATAAACAAGGCATTATTCAAGACTAGAAGTGTCTGGAAGAAGTTATACAGCTAATTTAAGAGAAGGAATTTCACATTCCACAAGGAAGATCGATTCCAAACCATAAACTAGTTGAAAAGGAGAGAAACCCACAACGGTATTAACCGACATCTAGTATGCCCAAAGCGTAGGATATAACATGATATGCCAATTGGATTGAGTTCTATTAGTTGTCCTTTGCAAGATATATATCAGGGATTTATTCATAGCTTCCACCTGATCATTGGCTTGAGGATAGTAAGGAGATGAGTTCTCTTGCCAGAAACCCAACTTGAGAGCCAATTCAACCATCATCTTGTTCTGGAAATGACTACCATGGTTAATGAAAATCTCCTTTGGAATACCGAAATGAGAAATGACTTGGTTGAATAGAAACAGGGCTATTTTTACACCATCATTCACAAAATTGGGCATAGCTTCAACCCACTTAGTAAATTATTCTATCAATACAATAATATACTTATGACCCTTTGTCGAAGGCAGGTTACGGGTTGTAAAATCAATGCCCCACTTTTTGAACGAACCGAAAGTAATAACAGGAAAGTGCAACGCTAGATGAACGCGCATTTTCCGAGTATAAACATGACAAGGATGGCATCTTTTGACTGCTTCAACACAATATTTGAAAATCGAAGGCCAAAAATAACCTACACGCAAGATTTTTTGGGTTGTAGCAAGCCCAGATAGATGACCACCACAAGCTCCATTGTGGCAATCATTCAGCACTGACTCAACTTCTTCTAAAGTTAAGCAATGTCTAAGGATTGAATCAACCTCGCGATGATATAAAGTGTCACCAATAATAATATAACTTTTAGCTAAGTGACACAATTTTCTTCACTCATCCTTTGAAAAAGTGAGAGGAAACTTCGAAGTTTGAAGATATATTATAATATCTCCATACCAAGGATCTTGTGAAGAAATAAGGAAAATATGTTCATCAGGGAATGATTCCTCATAAACCATTTCTTCTTCACAAGGAAACTCTGAGATTAATTTTGCAAATACTAAATATTTCTTAGATTTGGCTGACAAGAAATCGAGATCGAATTCTTGTAAAATAACAATCCATCTATTATATTTTCCCCCAATCACTTGCTTACTGAGAATAAACTAAAATGGGTTGAAAACCGCTAAGAAAAAAGTTTTTCTAAGCAGAATATAGTGTCTAAGTCATTGGAAAACATGAACAACTGCCAAAGCTAATTTCTCTATAGGAGAATCGTAATTTAGGACCTATCAAGCCTTGGCTTAGATAATAAATCACGTGCTCATGGAGAGCATCGTCTTCCTGAACCAGAACCATATCGATGGTTGATTCTGCCATAGTGAGATATAAGAGGAAATCCCTGCTATAATCAGGTGGACTCAGTAAAGGAGCAGAGGTCAATGCTTTTTTCAAAGCATCGAACGAGCACTGAGCAAAATCATCCCATATAAATGGAACTCCTTTTTTCAACAATCTCATAAATCCCTTTCTGATCTCAACATAATTGATGATAAATCTCCTCAAGAAATTGGCTTTTCCTTGGATACTTTGAAGTTGACAGATGGTAGATGGGGGAGGAAATTGAAGTATTTCCTTAATCTTGAAAGGATCTACCTGAATCCCTTCAATAGATACTATCAATCCCAATAACTGACCAGACGTGACAGCAAAAACACATTTATTCGGATTCAACATGATTCTATAATGATGACATCTCTAAAAAATAAATCGAAGATGATGAGGATGATCAATTCTTTTTCGAGAACGATCATCTAGGTCATCCAAATAAGCTTTGATGATATGTTTGATATCGTGGAAAGAGTAGGACATGGCCCACTGAAAATTTGGTCCAACATTTTTAAGGCCAAAAGGCATCTTTTTGTATGCAAAGGTACCCTAGGGGTAGATAAAAGTCGTTTTACGCTGATATTAAGGATGGATAGTAATTTGATTATAACCCAAGAAACCATCAATGAAGGAGAAAATCTCATTTCCTGCACATTCATCAATAATCTGACCAATAAAAGGTGTGGGGAAATTAAATTTTGGACAAGCCTTATTTAGATCCCTAAAATATACGCATATGCGGATCTTTCCTTGTTTTTTATCAACCAAGACTGATTTGAGACCCACTCAGTCAACAGAATGGGGTATATGAAACCCTCCTTAAGGAACTTCTCAACCTCAACTTTGATAGCTGCTACTTTCTTAGGGTTTACCGGCTAAATATTTTTCCTTATAAGCTTCGCATTCACGTAAGTCTTAATATCATGTTGGACTATTGATGGATCAATTCCAGGCATTTCCTCATAAGACCAAGCAAACAAATCACAGAAATATTTAAAAATATTGATATATATTTGATTTTATTCAGGGGAACATTCAGCTCCGATGAAAACATTCTCAATTATATTGGGATTCCTGGAGTTGTTCACCTGAACTGTTTTCAAAATGAAAGACATGTTACCTTCGGAAAAAATCTGTGCTGGAGCCAAAGGGTTTAAAATTGTGTGAACACCACCAGTTGACAAAGGGCTAGACAAACTTGATTCTACATCATGCAAGTCTAGGAAAAAATATGACTGATGATCCAAATCATCCCATGGTATTTCTATACCCGTCATTTCTGCTAGGATTTCTTCCTCGGATGGTAAAACAATATCAAGTTAGTCCATAGAAGAAGTAGAGTCAAGAGTCTAAGCTAGATCCACATCTCGATCCAAATCCTTCAGTGAAAGAGGCATAGGATCAAAATCTACAGTAATAACTATAAATCGATAAGAAATTTTGACTGCAGACATGGGATATTCCATTCCACCCACTTGACCTTCTTCTAATGTGGTGGTAAAAGAGGGCAAAGGAAAATGATTCTAAAAATAATGAGTTTTGAAGAAATCTCTTTGACAAGGGGTCTTTGATGATGAAATGGCATTTATTTGGGCAATAGAAGAAGGAAGATCAAAAGTACCCATCAACGAGGAATACATTCCCACTCCTAAATTCTCAACAGGTTGCTTGGCATTCTTCAACAAGAGAATGAAAGAATCAGAGGATGTGTTGGATTGTTTCGGAGAATAATCCATCTGATCAACAATAACAATTCTCTCTTCATAGGGAAAGCATAGGATGAGAAATAATGATGATACAATGGCATCCATTTCATAAATCCAATTTCATCCCAATAGAAGATTATAATCCAAATTCACATCGACTATTTCCACCTCGATATTGACCATCTTTCCCTCAACACAGATGGGAAAGGTTGGAATAATTCCATGCCGCCTATGAGAATGACCATCAAATGTAGTCAAGAGAGTAGGTGAAGGAAAAACTTGAGGAGATCTGATAGCTTTCCAACATGCAATTGACATGACACATGTGGAAGATCCCTCATCAACTACAATTCGAAAGATATTGGTCTTTTGATATGTATATTTAATCTAGAAAGCCATGTGATGGGGTAGTCTCTTCTTAATATTTGACATGCCAAATGTAATGATAAGAGAGCTTTTCAGATCTATTGCCTCGATCGCATTGAGAAGCACACTTCTTTGTGATGGAAATGATTGGAGTACCTATAACGCATACATCGCGCAAGGAATTTGAGCCAGATCTTCAACAATGGAGTAGTTTTGGGTAGCCTTGGCATTAGGGTTGATCGTCGAACATTTTGTAGAGCCTTTCGGCATCCGAGGTATAGGCTCAACTACAGGCCTCTCAATATGGAGTAGCTTTGGAACATCGAGAGTGGCCTTAGCCTTAAATGATTTCGATTCACCATAATCATGTGATCTTGTAGCAACATCGACATAAGAAATTATCATGTATACATTCCATGAATTTTCCCCTTCCTGGTTGCCCCATGTGGGGATTCCAGTATTAGTATTCATGCCAACAAACATTTTCTACCCTTGGGGAAAAGGGTTAGTTAGAACAACCTAGGAGCTAGAAGAATCCTGCTGCACTAACAAGCGCTGAGCATCTTGAATCTTAGGGAAAATATGAGTTAAATGTCTCCATTGCACAATTTGTGAGGAAACTTAACTTTATTTTTGGACTCCTTTTTACCCTCCCCAACATTATTACTGGATTTGTTCACATTACCCTTCCCATCCTTATTTTTCTTCTTACCACGTCCCTTTTTATTTCCATCGGATTGTTGATTTCCTTTGGGGTTAGAAGATTGGACAACATTAATAGCTAATAGTTGAGAAGGCATAGGCACTGATGACGATGCCTAAATCAAAGAAGTAGTTTGTAAACACAACTATTGTAATTTGCTTAACAGGTTAGCCATGTTGTTATTGATCAATTTGACTATCCCGTCAGCATGGGGACCTGGCTTCAGTTTGGCTAAATCGATCATGGATCGAGGAGCATCAGGCAAAATCTTCTCAAGAATTCCAGATTGAGAATATATAAGTTCTAACTGTTGAGCTCTAAAGATAACCTATTCTTCGGTGAATACCTCGGAGAGTGATACATCCTTAGAAATTTTTGGCTGTAGATATTTTAAAAACCTTTCGAGAAGGACATAATTAGGAATATAGGCTTTGATGAGCCTCTTCCTTCTTCACCATTCTTGAATATGGTAAAAAATGTGAGTTGCCTTATCTTATTGGAAACTAGCCAATAACTTAGTTCCAACATCATATCAATCAGGAAACTGAAAATGGTTCAAAAAAATAGTATCCATTTCACCAAATGAAGCAAAGGCACTGTTGAGTTATGCAATGGGTATGCATTTATTCTCAATTACATTGCCTTTTTCCTCTTTTCTCATCTCTTTTGTACCTTGATACGCTAATATATTGATGGATTAGGATAAGAAATGAATGAACTACTGTTGATTAAGATTTAGCCACCATAACTAACTCTTATTCCTTTTTATGTAGAAAAACGACGAAAGGAACAATTGCTTTCCCTAGAGACAAAATAGCATAAACCAACAAAGGATGAATGAGGCACATCGGTTGCGGTCAGGCTAGAGGACAAATCAGGAGGATTAACACTAAATAAAAAAAATGTCAGAAGATAGCATTCAATTGTGAATCCCTCAAGATCTCCCAATCCTAAGGGATCACATTTATCTTTTACCCTTTTTGACTATAAAAGTGAAAATTGTAGGAGAAAAGGGGATCGATCTCTATTTATTTCAAATTGTAATTTTAATTTAAAGACTCGTGCTTTTGAGGAACACGACCGTATTGTAACGAGGATTGAGTTCAATGGTTAATACATAATTTATGTTGTTGTTCATTCATATTCTCTGAAGTAGCTCAACAGTATTCGCTAGTGGCTAAGGGCTCGGCCTCTGGTGGATCAAACTGCTATCCTTTGTGTTATATATTTCTAATTCATGCAAGTTTGGTTGGTTTGATGTTTTTCCATTATCTGTGAGTTCATCTTGTTTTCTATTTGTCGATTTCTTGTATTGAAGTTAGTTTACTTTCCTTATGTGATTTGCAACTTTCTCATTTGATTCCATTTATGCTTACTGTAGATTAAATTGGTTATCAGTTAAGGCATTGAATCTTGTTGATTATGATAAGAGTGTGGTTATTATAGAATCAGCTGAAAGAGATTGGTTAATGCTATTGAACTCTTGGTTGACATAATTTCCATTTGAATTGCTTAATTGAGATTGAGTTTGATTCAGATAGAATCAGCGAGAAGAGGTTGTCTAATGCTACTGAACTCTCGGTTGACATCATCTCCATTTGAATTTCCTGTTGAGATTTGATTACGATTTCAGTTGAGGATTAAGTCTTGATGAATATTTTCATTAGCAGTTGCAATTTGAGTTTTATAATGCATCTGTTTACTCTTGTATCAAAGTTTTATATTTCATTTTAAAAAGAATTACTCTTGGATTCATAGCTTGCACATATTGTGTACACTCTTGGAATAAAAGGACTTGCCCAGGTTGACAATTAATGTGAGGAAATTAGGAGTTTTAAAAGACACCTTTTAGCAACCAACATTTTTGCGCTGCTGCTGGGGAGAGTGTAACCATTTTACAAAGAGTGATGTATATATGATAATTACTGCTAGGAAAGAATTGGGTATTGAAAATAGGAGGTAAGAACCTACGTAACGAGCAAGTAAAGTGCTTGCTCCTCCACCTACTTTTCAGCAAAATTGCAGAGAATTAAAGTAGGTGTTTGATGTTTGTCTACTGAGGGAGAACTGGGTATTAAAAATGGAAGGTAAGAACTTGCGTACGGAGCAAGTAAAATGCCTGCTCCCCTGCCCGCTTTCCAGCAAAGTTGCTAGGAATTTAAGGTAGAAATAAACGTTTTAGTTTTTTCATGAATGAATAAGAAGAAAAGACCAGAAAATGATATAATCCCACATTCCAAACCTAAAAAATCTAAGGGACTGGTGACCCTTGGATGATCAACTTTTATTGACGAAATCATAAGGAAAGATGAGTCTCAGCCATCAGTAGGACCCCGAACCATTTCCTGTAGACATCCTACTATCTCCCTTCAGGCCACAGGATTACCATCTGTAGCCTACGGTGAGGTTCACAGTAAAATTGAAGGGACTGAATAGAGTTTTTAAGATATTGAAAATTCACGATCAATTCCCTCACAAGAAGGGAATTCTTGTAACCTCCATGAAGGAGAAGGAGAAACAGGTAAATCTGAGGTTAAACCAGCATAACCAAGATCTCCTAAGGTAGTAACTGAGTAGAGGACACCCTGTGTCCCAGATCAAGGGAGTGCAGTTAAAATCATTCCTGCCTCTCCTGGACATCCTAGGAACAACTCTCCAATGCCGGAGATCCCAGAAGGATACTGGCATATCTTTGACCAAATGGCCAATAATCCACAACCACCCCAGACCTCTACACTACAGTATCCTATTGTTGACATAGCTGTCAATGCCCCCATGAAAGCTATCCCACTAAAAAATATTCCCACCTTTCATGGACTCACTTCAGAAGATCTGTATGCATTCCTAGTTGAATTAGATGTCCTATGTAGTGGTTATGATTACACCACCGACCCCCAGAAACTGAATTTGTTTCCCTCCACTTTAAAGGGAGCAGCCCTGCGTTGGTTTATGGGACTGGGTGGAGGCACCATCAACGATTGGGACCAAATGAAAACTGCCTTCCTTAAAAAATATCAAGATTATTGCAGATCTAGAGAACTAAAAGATGAGATATTCCAAATGGTAGCAAGGCCTAGTGAAACTTTGGAAGAGTATGTGGAGCGTTTCCAATATAACCTCCAAAGGTCTCCTTATGCAAATCTTCCTGATAATGTTCTAAAAACCACGATGATTAAAGGGATGAAAGACCAGTGGATAGAGACACTAAATATCATGGGTAAAGGTGATATATATCAAGAATACTATGCTAATATTATTGATTTGTGCATCAGGTGCTCGAGGGGCAGTACAAGACTGAAACCAGCTGGATGCGATGCGATCACCAGGGACAGAAAAGTCTCTGGAGGAAGCATTACTCGTGCTGAAATCAACAACCAGCTAGAAGATTTCAAAATGGATATCCTCAAAACCTTGAAAACATAGTTAGACATCACGCAAGCCAAGCAGAACCTGGTTATTTTTTGCCCTCAATGCAGAAAGAAACATAGTCATAAAGAATGCCCACTGGATATGGTACAGACTTGTGCCATATGCACTAAGGAACATGCCACAAAAAATTGCCCATCACTCCCAGGATTAAAAGCTGTCTTCAAGGAGGTAGAGGAAGAAGCAGAACTAGTATACCTGTTAAACTAGTGTCGCCAATGGAAAGCACGACAAACAGGTATGCCTACCGACCCATATTCATTCTTTCAGCCTTCAAAATATAATTCCCAGCAATATACAGGAGCTACATGGTAGAACCAACCACCTTTTCCTAATTGGCCACCACAAGCATTCCCCATGCCACCTTGGTCCAATCAATCAAATTCAAACAATAGTTGGCCAAATCCCTCTTACTTTCCATCATTCTGGTAGAACAACCCATATCCATCTCAATGGTCCCCCTCCACTTCACAAAACCAAAACTGGTAATCAAGCTGACAAAGACCCACGAACCAGCCAATGGGGACAGTCCCCCTGCCTCAACCTACACTGCCAACACCTTACACGTTGCAGCAAAATCCTCAATCCAATGTACGACCGCAACTCCCAACCCATCCCAACCCAAATCCTAACAACAGACCAGTCTAGTCGGTACAAATCATTGAAGGTCTAGATCCGGAAACTAAGTTGAGAGAATGTAATGAACTCAAATTGAGTTATGGATGAATAATCACACCAGAGGATGAAAAAAATCTGCAATAGGAAGAACCATACCCAAATAAGCCATTGATTGTAGAATAAACACCTCAAAGGGAGAATACAGTCAAGAAGAAAAGTCATGAACATATCATTACCTCTTCTCTGCCATTCCCAGAAAGATTGATTATACCTCGCCCAATCGAATATCCTGACTTCAATCTCCTGGGATAATTAAAAAGTCTTTGCGTAAAAATACCCCTCCTCCAGGCTATTCAGGACATTCCAATCTATGCAAAAACCATTAAGGAATTGCGTACCAAGAAGTCTACGAGGAAAATAAAGGTAACACCAACTATCCATGTAGTCGAAACTTTGTCTGATCTATTGTTAGGCAGAGAGACACCGGTGAAATATGAAGACCCAAGAAACCCTATTGTCACAGTACAAATAAATGGATGCTCCTTTCCCAATGCGTTAGTTGATTTAGGGGCAGCCATTAATATTCTCACAACAACAACCAGTGAGAGACTTGGCATCACAGCCTTAGATCCAACTACGACCTTGCTGGAATTTGTTGACCATTCAATTATTAAACCAGAAAGGACATTACAGGATGTGATGGTGTCTGTAGATTCTTGGGAATACCTAGCATATTTCTTGATTATTAATCCTAGAAATTGGCTAGATGGACACCCTCTAATATTAGGAAGACCTTGGCTAGCGACTGTAGATGTTTATATAAGCTGTTGAACATGCAATATGACTATAACTAGAGGGAATGATGTGAAGAACCTAGTTTTATACCCTCCAGCTCAGCCAAGCCTAACCATAATAAAAACTAGGAAGTAGCTTGTAACATATTTAACGGAAAATATTCGATCCCCATTAATTGTAGCAGATGCTTTTGAATTTAAAAACGAAAAAGAAGATGATATTATTAATACTTACATTAACCACCCTGCTACCGTATCTAATCTAAAATGTCACATGATTGGAGCAGTCCTTGATAATGAAATTGAAGAAGATCCTTTAAAAGATATCAATGACCAAACAATACCAACAAAAATTGTCTATAATAGCAAACCTATTGAAATTGAGCTAGGGAAAGTCCTTAACATTAACAAAAACTTGAGTGATGACCAGCAGCAAAAGCTTATTCAAATCCTTAGGAAATATAAAGGGGCTTTCACTTGGGATTACCCAGATATGAAAGGGATTGACCCTCAACTATGTATGCACCACATCTACACTGAAAAAGATGCAAGACCCATTCGACAACCTCAGTGTAGATTAAACCCTCACCTAAAGGATATTGTTAAAGACGAACTGTAGAAACTATTAGATGTGAATTTTATCTATCCTATGTCTGACAATAAATGGGTTTCTCCATTAGTTTTGGTTCCTAAAAAGAATGGGAAATGGCATATATGCATCGATTACAGAGAGCTTAACAAAGCAATGCAAAAAGACCATTTTCCCCTTCCATTTATCGACCAGGTTCTAGACACATTGGTAGGTAAAAAATTCTTCTCTTTCCTGGATGGCTTCAGTGGTTACAACCAGATCCAAATTGCCCCCGAAGGCCAAGATAAGACTACCTTCACCTGCTCCTGTGGGATGTTTGCTTACAAAGTATTACCTTTTGGACTATGCAATGCACCTGCTACATTCCAAAGAGCCATACTCAGTATTTTTGTAGAATTGATAAATGAGGGATTAGAGGTATACATGGACGATTTCAAACCCTATGGAGATGACTTCGAGTAGGCATTACAAACATTGGAGAAAGTCCTGGAAAGATGCATTGCTACTAGGCTCTACTTGAGCCACGAGAAATGGCATATGATGATGACAGAGGCCCTGATCTTGGGCCATTACATCTCAGTAGCTAGAATTTAGGTAGATCTAGCAAAAATACAGGTAATCCTCTAACTAGCTACCCCCTGCACTCAAACAAAGGTACGTAGTTTTTTGGGATTTTCTGTTTATTATTGGAGATTTATAAAAGAAATTTCCCAAATTGCTGCACCGTTATATGCTTTGACAGGAAATATTGATTTTATATGGACTGACAAATGTGACATTTCCTTTGCAGAATTAAAATGGCTAGTATCAACAACACCATTACTACGGGGCCTGAACTGGGATATACCATTCCAGATTTCATCAAACGCATCAGATACAACCATTGGAGTAGTTCTTGGCCAAGAATAAGACAAGAAACCCTATGCGATATACTACACTAGCAAAAATTTAACTCCTGGTGAGTTGAATTACACAGTGACAGAGAAGGAGATTCTAGTTGTAACCTACGCTATTAATAAATTCAAACACTATATAACAGGATACCCTGTGGTTCTATATACTGATCACTCTGCTATCAAATATTTAGCTAATAAACCTATTACGAATGGAAGAGTGACACGATGGTTAATCCTTTTGCAGGAATTTGACATAATGATCAAGGATCGACTAGGAAAGGAAAATTTGATGGCAAACTTCCTCTCCCGTGTGCCAAGAACAGACGACGTAGTGGTGGTAGAAGACTAGTTCCCCGATGAGCACCTGTTTGCTGTGACCATGAAAACACCGTGGTACGCAAATTTCGCAAATTACTTAGCAATGTGAAAACTACCCAACACCTGATGCCCATAGAAAGGAAATTGATAGTGCAACACAGCACTCGGTTCTCCTGGATTGGAGGATACCTCTTTCACACAGGAGCCAATATGCATATCTGCAGGTGTATCAGAGAAGATGAAATTTACAATATCCTAAAAGCCTGCCACGATGGACACTTTGCATATCGCAGGATTTGACATAAAATCTTACAAATGGGTTATTATTGGCCCACGATTTTTAAGGACGCCAAGAAATTTTTCTAGGCATGCGATAGCTACCAAAGAATGGGCCGCCTCGGTCAATCTGACGAAATGCACGTACACCCACAGCTAGTCATTGAACCCTTTGAACGTTGGGTGTTAGATTTCATCGGTCCAATAAAACCATCATCTAATCATAAGTCATATATACTGGTTGCAATGGAATATGTGGCTAAATGGGTGGAGGTAGTAGTGTTACCAAGAGCAATAGAGGAAACAACCAAAGAAATAATTACGGATGGAGGGCCACAATTTGTAGGCCATAAGATTGCTACTACATTAAAAAATCATCACATTTTGCACAGAATCACCTCTCCATACCACCCACAGGAAAACGACTAGGTAGAGAGTACCAACAAGGTAATCGAGGCCATTCTAACAAAGACAATCGCCTCGCATAGACGCGACTGGACTACTTGATTGCTAGAAGCCCTGTGGGCATATCTCACGACTTGGAGGAATACAAAAAGATTCTCCCCATATTAGCTGGTGTTTGGTAAGGAACCTATCTTCCCCATAGAATTTGAAATTCAGACATTAAGGATAGCCCAAGAAGTGGGGTTGGATTTGAATGAAGCACAGATTAACAGATTACAAAAAATAAATGAATTAGATGAAATCTAGCTATTGGCTCTTCAACATACTGCACTTATTCAACAACAAAGAGCAAAATGGCATGACGCCCTCATCAATAAAAATATATTCCATGAAGGCGACTAGGCGCTTTTGTACGATTCCAGGCTCCAGGACTTCCCGAGAAAACTCCAGACTAGATGGCTAGGTCCCTACGAGATAGAAGAGGTGCACGATAATGACACCCTTAAATTAGCCACCATTGATGGGTCTGACTATTCATTTAAAGCAAATGGAAATCAGGTATACCTCTACCAAAAACTGCTTGCAAGGGAATCATTTTATCAACAGATATGAAAAGATTCTACGGTACAAATTCTTGCTGCAGAAGGCAACTCTTTGGCAGCACCAGTCCTGTAAAAAAGTTATTTTTGAGACTTGTAAATACAATTGTTTTTTCTATTTTTTTACTATTTTTCTTTCTTTTGTATCATAGCCCTTCTATTGTTTAGAGCAGTAGGGATGATTGTTTGTCTATGTTTTTCTCTCCTTTTTTTCTTTTGTTGTTCCCTATAGGGAATAGCTGTTATTCCCTAAAGGGAACATCACTTTTTCTTGTGTTCTCATTTGTTGTTCCCTATAGGGAACAACTGCTATTCCCTAAAGGGAACAACACTTTTTCATGTGCTTTCTTTTGTTGTTCCCTATAGGGAACAGTTGTTGTTCCCTACAGGGAACAGTTGTTGTTCCCTAAAGGGAACAACACTTTTTCGTGTGGTTTCTTTTGTTGTTCCCTATATGGAACAGCTGTTGTTCCTTAAAGGGAACAACACTTTTTTGTGTGTTTTCTTTTTTTGTTCCCTATAGGGAACAACTACTATTCCCTAAAAGGAACATCACTTTTCTGAGTGTTTTTGTTGTTCCCTAAAAGGAACAACACTTTTCAAGTGTTTTTGTTGTTCCCTTAAGGGAACAACACTTTGTGAGTATTTTTGAGAACAACCCTTTCTTCCCCTTGCATGATCATTCCTAGCCCATCCCAGCTCATTTTTTATAATCCTCTTTATGGCATAAAGTACAATACATATATGAGGACAACAAGTACGGAGTCTACTGAAGCAGGCGAATATCTTTAACATTATTATCTCTAACAAGATTGCTTTGTGATGATCGAAAAAGAAAGGACACAATTATCTATATCACTTTACTGTCCTCATTTCTGCTATAAATGATATTGATTGATTATCTTCACCATGCTAGTTCTACTCCCTCTAGTATAATTCTCTCTGCTTATTATCAATAAGATTATGGGTATATTTTTTCTATTGATATGTTTAAACTTATTTCGCCATCCCTACTCTTAAGGAGTACTGAGCCACCCTCTATATATAAAATGGGAAGTGTAAATATATATATATATATATATATATATATATATATATATATATATAATAACAAAATTCACTAACAATTTTATTTTTTGATCTACAGATGGAGGATAGGGGGTCTCATCATGAGCCAGCCTACCATGTTCTTAGGGATGTGGTGAAGTGACATTCCCACTACGGACACCACACCAGGGATATGATCCAATGGATGCATCAAGAAACAAAATCCTTGGAACAAGAGGTCTCATCACGAGTTGGCCTGACCACTTTTGCTACTTCCTAGCGAATGGCAATGTGTTCATCTGGTCACCATGCGGGCACATTGATCTCTATTGTGGACATCATAATGCACTTCCCCAACTATACATAGAGGATCCTAGCTCCTAAGGGTTAGAAAGCAACTCTGGCGAGGCTATGGACGCCTGCAGGCAGCAAAAGCTTTGCTTATGGTATTGAAGTTTTATTTCCTATATCAATAATTATTACAATGCCCTCTTCTTATTTTTCTATTTTTTTTTTTTACAAAGAGATTATTTCCCTAACTCACCTTGAACCTTTATGCATGAGTTAATCTCTTCTAAAATCAATCACATCATTTTCAAGTAGAATAACAACGCTAAGGTATCATCTCATACGTATGTTGTCCTTTTTATTTATCGCATCACCTCATGACATCTTATCACTTATTAATAATTCTCATTACACACCTTGTTTTCATTACTCCAATATCCTTTTATGATCCTTTCATTATTATACGTACACTACGGCCTTTACTACCCAATCCATCACCCCTGTACTTCACTGCCAGAACGCCATCTTTTCGTCCATTCGATCATAGGCGACCTTTAATTTTGAGAGGGAGCAGGGATCTCCAGTACACTCATGAATGCGATGTCATCATTTTATTCGATTTTGCAGAGTAATACGACATCCCATAATCACAGAGCGTATGGCATTATAACAGTCCTTGATTTAATAGTATTTATTTTTATAAAACATCATCTGGCAAAGTTGTTACAACTACTTGTTGTTCCATCTCTCGGCTCTGCTCGTTGCTGTGTTTTCTCCACTACACTAATCGTTTGCAGAAGTAGGAATAACTCAAGCATCATGGGAGGAAAAACAGTGCACCGAGAACCTTTAATATTGGTTGTCTCTGATGGAGCTAGGGAAATTCTAGCTCTCGCAGGATGGATAACATATTTTACAAGATTTCAACCCAATAATGAGAAAATTGCCATTGAATTTCTACACTATATACAGAATGGAAAATCCTTGGTGAGAGGTAGACAAATCACCGTAATAGATGCTGTGATAGAAGAAGTGTCTGGGTTTCCGGCATAAGGACTAGTATGGGCTGACAAGCAACTAAAGCTGCATGACGCTATGGAGATTTTTAGGGATGAAGGACAAGAGCTAATCAAGAAGGGAAAAGGCATTCGGCCATCTTCTCTCAGAGAGCCATGGGGAGAATTGGCACGAATTGTCCAGAACTATATCACCTACGATGGGCGTCGAGACGTGGTAAGGCTGCGACAACTCAAACTTTTAGCAGTCTTAAAACAAAAATGTTCTGTTAATTTGCCTGCACTGTTGAATTCATTATTGCATGACACTGCCAAGAGGCTGAGACGGTCTCAACACCCAGAGACAGTAGTTAGCCACCATTGTCTGATTAGGTTAATAGTTAGTCACAACCTTGCCCAACAACAATCAACATGGGATGATCTCATAATGACCCTCGAAAGAGGTGAAAACCTACCAGCACCTAACCCTATTCCAAAAAGAAAAAGGACTACCCCTTCAAGAAGCAGACCTCACAAGCGTAGACGATCTACAAGGTTGAATTCAGACTAGGGAACTTCTGAAAATCCTGAAGGCAACACTAGTCAACCAACATAATTATCTAGCCCGGTAAATGTATAGGACTTGGAACTAGAGTCAGAGGGACAAGATAATCCTAAACTAGAACCTAAGGGAGGAGATAGACCCGACTCAGTGCAGGAAGGAGCAGGGCATTCCAATGATGAACGAGAAAAAGAAGTGGGGCCTCCTCCAACACCAAATATGAGTTATCAAGATGATCTTTTGTAGGATTTCAAGGCAGGGATGGCCTAGGTCTTGGCCAATATGAACGTCTACATGCAGCCTAAAGAACCGCTTAATCCTAACTTAGGAGAAGCCCAATCTCTAGGGACTTTTAGCCATACTGGAATTCTGCCTTCCCCAAAAGATACAAACCAAGAAAAGGAAGAAGATATAGAGGCTATTCAGGAATTAGAGAACCAATCTGGTGACACGCTCCCAGTGGAAAACAGTCATGAAGGTCTAGACACAAAAGTCATAGTCCAGGAAGAGACAAAGGTTATTCGAGAGTCCAATAATCAATCTGGAGACACGGTCTTATTGGAAAAAATCCAGGGTGAACAACCAGGATCTTTAGAGACAAAGGCTATTAACAAGACTATTAGTAGACCTGTTACTCCTTAGAAGAGGCACGAAGCTAGAACGAAATTGAAGAAGCTAAGAAAAGAACACCAGAAGCTTCGTAGGACGGTCAAGAGGCTCTGAAGAAAAATAAAGGAAATTACAATGGGAAAAATTCCGAACAATACCCCTGAGGTAGCAAATGTGGCCATGCAAATGGAATTATGTGAAGTCAGGGCTACAAGGACTCAAACTGAGCTCATACCAACTCAAACAATCGACACTCAAGCAAGATTGCATGTAGATTTAGTAGATGTAGCTGCTTAGATAGAGGTTTGGACCTCCCACAATAAAGAAGTGCAGACAGAGGGTATCCCCTCTTGTAGCATAGGCACTCAGACAAAGGCTATCCCCTCTTGTGGCATAGGCACTCAAATGGACATACTGACTCAGCATGACCGTATTTTACTAAATCTTTAGGAGGAATTGGCACAAGCCTGACTCGCTTTGGAACGATTTGAATAAGAGACAGTTTCCCTGCAAAGATATCAAGAGCTGCAGAAATAGCTTAGGGAACTAACTATAATGGAGAACGAGACCTTTGATAGGTGTAGAAAGGTGGAAGAAAAGTTGGAGAAGGTAAAATTCAAGCTAGACAGAGTCATGAGTCAGACAAACACCATCTGCTCACTGTATTCAGATGTCCTGACATGTAGGTCTCCCGCCACCAATTATGCCTTGTTCTTATTAGAACAGTACCTGTTATTGAAAATCAAAGCCGTAAGAGCTGGTAAACCAATTGAATTAGGGACAACTAAAGATTTTATAAATTGCTGCAAGCAGCGTGGTGCAAAAGTCCAGAGGCTTCTTTGTGAGTTCTATCTGCACAATTTCATATTAGAAGACGAGGTGGAAAAGTACCCTAATCCTTTTGTTGGAGACTTTCAATTCTAGGAATTTATCTCATTTGCAATTAACCAACTCAAATGGTTTAAAGGTTATAATTCATTCCAAAGACAAGAACATGGATTGGATCTTTGGGTGAGGAGTGAACCTAAACACCCCTTACAAATGTTTTCCAACCATAAAAATCTGATGAAAAGAGAGGGGGTGATTAAAACTTTAGGGCCCATACATAAGGAGATTGTGCAGAAAGGAATATCATATTTCCTCTCCATTCAAGAAAGATCTCTGACTTCATCTAAGCTCAGATGGACAATCTCCACTAATAGTGTGAAAGATAGGGAACCATTTAATTATCAAAATTTCAAAGTTGTTGTGGCTTGGATGATCACCTACAACAATCTTATTTTGAGAGAAGGACCTCATTGGCTGGGATGCCAGTTTCAGAGTCCCATTATTTGGTATCCTCCTGAAGGGTATCGGGCTGACTACAAGTTGCCTGAAGGGAAAGAAAGGCTTGCCTTTGCGCTTCTGGCTCAACATCATGGATTTAGACCAATTTTTGAAGCTTTCTTTCCAGCCAACTCTTTAAGTGCATTGCATAAGAAATATTTACTTTTCATGAGGACATGAAACAGGGTAAGAAGGGGAGTATGTTGAGTTATGCAATGGGTATGTATTTACTCTCAATTACATTGCCGTTTTCCTCTTTTCTTATCTCTTTTGTACTTTGATACGCTAATATATTTATGGATTATGATAAGAAATGAATGAACTACTCTCAATTAAGATTTAGCCACCGTAACTAACTCTTATTCCTTTTTATGCAGAAAAACGATGAAAGGAATAGTTGTTGTTCCCTAGAGACGAAACAGCGTAAACCAACAAAGGATGAATGACACACGTCGGTTGCGGTCAGGCCAGAGGATGAATCAGGAGGATCAACGTTAAATAAGAAGAATGTCAGAAGATAGCATTTAGTTGTGAATCCCTCAGGATCTCCCAATCCTAAGGGATCACATTTATATTTTACCCTTTTTTACTATAAAAGTGAAAACTATAGGTGAAAAGGGGATTGATCTCTATTTATTTCAAATTGTAATTTTAATTTACAGACTTGTGCTTTTGAGGAACACGACCGTATTGTAATGAGGATTGAGTTCAATGGTTAATACATAATTTACGTTGTTGTTCATTCGTATTCTCTGAAGTAGCTCAACAGTATTTGCTGGTGGCTAAGGGCCCGACCTCTGGTGGATCAAACTGCTATCCTTTGTGTTATATCTTTCTAATTCACGCAAGTTTGATTGGTTTGATGTTTTTCCATTCTTTGTGAGTTTATCTTGTTTTCTATTTGCCGATTTCCTGTATTGAAGTTAGTTTAATTTCCTTACGTGATTTGAAGCTTTTTCATTTGATTCCATTTATGCTTATTGTAGATTAAATTGATTATCAGTTAAGGCATTAAATCTTGTTGATTATGATAAGAGTGTGGTTATTATAGAATCAGCTGAAAGAGATTGGTTAATGCTACTGAACTCTCGGTTGACATCATTTCCATTTGAATTGCTTAATTGAGATTGAGTGTGATTTAGATAGAATCAACTAGAAGAGGTTGGTTAATGCTATTGAAATCTTGGTTGACATCATTTCCATTTGAATTGCCTGTTTGAGATTTGATTACGATTTCAGTTGAGGATTAAGTCTTAATGAATATTTCCATTAATAGTTGCAATTTGAGTTTTATAATGCATCTGTCTACTCTTGTATCAAAGTTTTATATTTCATTTTAAAAAGCATTACTCTCTAGATTCATAGCTTGCACATATTGTGTACACTCTTGGAATAAAAGGACTTGCTCGGGTTGACAATTAATATGAGGCGATTAGGAGTTTTAAAAGACACCTTTTAGCAACCAACAAGTACCCCCACTAAGCTCTATATACCATTTAGAAACATTTCCAGTTAAAGTGCATTGGAACAATCTCAACCTGATTGATCGTCAATTAGGGAGTTAGGTGAACGCCATAAATGGAATGTTGTTATATGGTCATTTGGATCCTCCCTAGACTTTCCTTCAAATTTCAGAATATCCGATGAAAGTTTGGTGGGAACCGAAGGCCAAGCAAGATTATATTGGATCAGATCATTTGTCAATTTTGAGAGATTTGGAAAATGTAGGGTTGCGAGGAATGGTAAGCACGAAGGAGATTGAGAATTCCACCCACCATGAGTAGGATTCCCAACACTTTGAAAAGAATATCTTGGAGTTGTAAAGGCACTAGGTTGTTGAGGATTGTTCGTAAAAGAATTTGAATCGTAAGGAAAACCTTGTGGTCGAGAAAAATTTGGAGTTTGACCACCTCTTGCTGAATGGTTACCATAACCAAAAAACTTTCCCCCAAGCGAAGTATTAAAAGGATAGGAGAGACCTTGGTAAGGGTTCCACGCATTGGTGAAGGGAGAATAACCCTAAAAGGTACTTACAGAGGAGTAAGGCATGTTCCCTTGTTGACCAAAAGAAAACTGATTCCCAGCTCCTAAGCCACTAAAATTAGGGTTAGTCCATCCTTGAAAAGGATTATAACATTGAACTTGAGCAAAGAAAGGGAGTGATCCTAAAAAAGGGTTATAATGAGGTATATTACCACTTCCAAAAGGAAAACCCTGGACTGAGGTTGAACCACTAGCCATAGAAGTCATAGTTGTGGAAACAACAGATGAGACGAATAGAGGAACCGAGGCAATTTCACTAGAAGGCATCCTAAAGGGGAAGGAACTAGTGTGGGAAGAAAAATCTTGGGTGCCCCCACTCAAAGATGGAATGGAGGTATAGCCAAATATTGTAGTACTAGGAGTGATATTAGATATAGAAATAATACCTCCTCCTTGAGCTGAAAGAGGAGTATGAACACTAGTAGCACTCATAGCCGGATTCGTGCTCCCAGCAGTGGCCATTGAAGGAAAATGACGATAAAAACCAGGGATTTCTGACTTGTGAGTCATGGTCCCAACGTATAATAGAACGTCTGGATAATGGGAGTAAGAGGGTAAGGAAGGAGTGACAAAGGACTCAAGAATCTCTTTAACCTCAACTTCATCTTCCAATTGGAAGAGAACCCTAGAAAGGAAATGAGTATTCCGCTCTATATCATGACTTGTACTAGGTCCACCCTGTGAAACTATAGCCTGACACAAAGGATCAATCTTCGATGCGTTCACTACTACTGATTGAAAATCACTAGGATAATTGCACCTACGCTTTCTAGAACAAGGCTCGACACTCGTATGAGGGAGCCCACGAAGCCTCCTGGATCGACGAACTGGCCGATCAACCACTTTTAATTATTAAGAGAACTTATACAGACTTAAAAAATTATAAAGTTGTGGAAATCTAGGAGCAAAGAGTACTTAGTGAACAATCCCTAAAGATACAATCAATTAAGCAACTTCCAAGTATTTTCGCTCTGGGTGATTAGGACCAGACACGAAAATACAAGAAACAAAAGTAAAGGACTTTTCAAATATAGTTCGGGATAATTACAGTCCAAGCCTACCAGCGAAGGTAACAGAAATAGTTACACTAACCCCCAGATAAAAGCCTTTTTTGGTAAAAGTACCCGAGCTTCGCAAGGGCACCCTCCAAAAGTAATAATGGGAGTAATACAACGTCTACCTCAGGTACCACAGATATTTCCCCTTGCAGTCACCTATGTGGTCCCTAGGAATGAAAACTAAGTTCATGAGTTCGTATCGAAAGCTGGGCAATACAGTCTTTGGTCGAGATCCAATAAGTAGGAGAGGGGGTATCTATCTTCCCTACCTTCACTCGCCCTCCTTCATAACTCCCAGAAGAAAAGAGCTTTCCTGGACAACTTAACGACACTCGATTTCACTCTTTTAATCAACTTCTATGTTTAAATTTAGAGTGGCCTTGGAGAGTTAACTCTCCACACACCTATTCCAAGGCCCTAAATGACCTAGAATAGTTGATGTAATTATGACAAATAAAAAAAATTCTAGTTCATTTTAGTTTTAGCACTTGATTTTAATGGTTCCTATTAAGTCAAGGGTAAAACAAAAGTGCAACTTATGATATTATTGACGCAAGAAGAAATCAATAGAACCCTTGGCTACATGCATATGTAGCTCTTTTTTCTTCAATGAAAGAGATTTCTACAAGGTTCTACGAAAAAACTACGAAAGAAAAAAAATTCTTTTATTTTGCAAAACACACGCTCACACACTCAAAATCTACAAAAATACTAAAAATGCTTACAATGCCACTATCCTAATTCAAACTGAAAATGCTTAATGCAATATTCTAAGGATTACTCTTAAAGCAAGAAAATGTGTTTCTCAAAGAGATCAAGACGCCAAAACTTGACAAAAAGAAGGAACAAATTCAATCACAAATTTTCCCCAAAATCAAGCAAATTCAACCTAATGAAAAGACTTCACACTTGCTCAAAAACGATAATAAGACCAAAAAAAAACCAAAAAGAAAAAGAAAGGCAACAAAAATATGTTTTTATCTTTTTTCTTTTTAAGGGAATAAAGAGTTCTTGAGAAAACAAAAGCTACTAAAGACTTCAAGATCAAATTCAAGCATAAAGAACCTCAAATTTCACAAGCCATAGGAATCATTAACATGATAAGACTTAAAGTGAAAAGAGGCTACAAACTCAAACAAACTGATCTAAACAGCAGCATAAAAACTCCAGCAAACAAGAAAGATTTCAAGAAGACCAAGAAAACTTTTCAAGATTGCAAGAAGGACTTTCTCAAAAACCAAGAAAAAACTAAATATGTCAACTTTCAAGAAAGCAAGGCAAAGCAATGTAAAAGTTGGGTTATAATTGAATTGAGACCAATTCCCTGTTCCAAAAGCTCATAACAGCCAAGAACTTCACTAAGAAGCCTTGAACCCAAACACAAAAACTAAAACTTCACCAAGAAGGAAACCCTTGGTTGACTACGTTTTTCCACAAAGAGAGATAGGAAACTAATAATCTGCAAGAAGCAGGACTCTCCCAGGCAATCAATGACTAAATAGAAGAAATAAAAATTAGGCAAAACCCTTTACTGGACTCAGAATTTTAAAATTTTATTCAAAACTAAGCATAAATGACTGTGCAGTGATAGACCCATGTGTATACACGATTGTACTCAAGGAAACATGCGTATGTGCGTGTTTCTTCAGACATTACGTGTATATGTGACTATGTGAATTAAAAACAACATATACAAAAGCCAACAAAGAAAAATAAGAATTCAACCCTGATCGAGAAGATCAAATTTATTGTCAAGATTGCAAACAAGTCAAAGATACTAGAAAAAACAAGAAACCAAACAAGAAGGCCCAGATCAAAAGAGAAACAACCCAAACAAAGAAATACAAGATTGTATTCCCAAGTAGAGTTGCCAATTTGTTTACGAGATAAAACACCCTAGGTGTAGGGTTGAGAACCCCAACAGATCGAATGGCATACAAAAACAAGAAGCAAGCAAATAAGCAGTCCTAATGCTTAAACTACTAAAGTGGGATGAAGAGATAGTACCCGTAGGTCCTACGTTTGAGGATGTTCCCATAGGGTCCAAACCCGTTGCTTCCTCCAATGCTTCAGAACCTGCAACTCATTCAAGAAAAGCATATATACTAGTAGTAGTTCAAAGCATGTTCAAGATATGAATGTTAGATCATATAAGTGTATAGATATAGAACATGAAATCATACATAATTAGATCATAACATGAATTAAAGCATAATGATCCTAACATTAGGAACAAGACAAAGCTTCTTTATTGATGTTTGCAAAGAATGTGGAATAATACAACCTGATTCAACCACATCTCCAAGCGAAACCTTCCTCCAGATCCGCCCATCCCAAGCCTCAAAAATCCTATTTTAATTGCATACACATAGATGCCATATAAAGGAGATGGACATCTCTATGAGGAAACAATGGTTTCCTATAGCTGGGAGGCTAGGAGGTACAGGGATAAATCAGACTTGATCAGGGACCAATTGGATATAATATAAATATCCTATCTTTTTCTCCCCCCTTTAGGCCTTCCTATGAGGTGTATTTATATCAACCCAAAATAGTTGTTTTAGTTGGGATACAATTAGGCCACAAGCTCCTATAGGTGGGATTCCGGTGTAACCCATAAACCTCACCCATAAAATAGGGATTTTATATTTTTTTAATATTTCAAATTATATACGCGGGTTGCGTATAGCTGGACCCGCGTGTGCATGCACTTTTTGAAGGACAGAGTCACTTATGGAATTTAAAATAATGTTTTTTAGTAAATGGACCAAGTCTAAAGGGAAAGCACTGCCCAAGGCCATGACTCAGAGCATCAAGTATACAAGGGTGATAAATGATGTTATAACATATATTGATTACAAAAATTATCTTATAAAAATATATAAGTTTTAATGTACATAATGGTTTTTAAATAATATAATATTTAATTGATCATGGGGTATTCTGCCTTCCCCTCTCTTCTTTTTCTTTTTCACTTAGACTTAGATGAGCCTATAAGATGAAATATCCATCTAGAACACCAAAATATATGTTCTATGTATCAAATTTTGAATAACGATAAAAGTTATGGTAGTTAAATGTAGTGTCTAGTAACATGATCTAAATCATGAACTTGACATACTTAGGTGAATTTAATCTGATTTGCTCTGTATTAACAACTAGTTATGTCTTTCGCTCCACTCTCAACCATCTACTTCTTGCAAAATTATTTTCTCAAACAACCTTGTCGTAGCTCTCACTACGTCCTCTTGAAACATTGATTCTTGTTTTATGATATGGAAATTCATCGTTTCTCTTATTTACAGGTACATTGGACAGTACAAGAGAAAGTGTTGTTCATTATCTATCTTCCCATTTTCACATACTTGGCATAATCATTCCTCCTACTACTCCTTTGGTTGTTCCCATATTCTTGCTTCACATGTCACCTTGTTTGCATTGGTTCTTACTTGCATTATTCATTTTTTTAAAATTCAATGGATGTTAAACTTCATATAGTTTTTCATTTTCATCTCTCACTATATGTTGAAGGTATCTATGTAATGTGTACTATCCGCTACTACAAAAAAATACTTATAGTGGGGGTCATTATCCGCCTCCAAAGGTGGGAATTGGAGGCGATTTTAATGTTAGGGGAAGTTCTTTAACACGCTTCCCCCCCCCCCCCCCCCGGGAAAAAAACAGTGCTTCTAAAAGTAAAGTATTTTAGGGATGTTTTTTTAAGAGATATGAACCGCCCCCAAAAGCTGGTTTCTGGGGGAAGTTTCGAACACCCATTGAAAAGTGAATTTTGGGGGATTTTTTTTACCCCCCCTACCCAAGAGAAAAGAAAGCATCGCCTCTAAAATTCAAGCCTTGAAGTTTGGTGTCATTTTTAGCTTCTAAAGCTTGGTTTCCTTCATATTACTTTGAGTATCCTTGGGCTTGGCCATTCTAAGAGCCTCAGAGCCCTCTTGCACAATTTCTTTATTTTATTTGAATGCCTTTTTCACTTGTATCTCTTATTTCTGCATTTATTACTCATGCTTCTTTTGTTGTAGGTTATATTGGTTAAATGATTTAAGTGAGTTATTTTGCAGGTTATTTACAGAGTCACAAGCATGATGCATGTTATTTATAACAGCTTTCAAAAGTCATATTCATCATTGATCTACTTGGATTAGTTTAGTAGTTCATGAACCTAGAAAGTCTAGAAATCTCTTGTAGCAAAATAGTAGTAATTTTCTGCTATTTTTTAGAACATGTTAATGAGATTCATATGAGTTGATTCCACTTTTGTTGAGTAATACAAAAAATCAAGTTAATAACAAAATTTACCCCGTAGCATTTTCACTTGATCAAGTTAGACATTTGATAGGTTAACTAGCTCACTAATTATTGAATTTCCGGTTTTTAGAGTAGTAATTTTCTGCTATATTTTAGCACAAGTTAACAAGGGTATTTTTGAGTGATTCCACTTGGAATGGAGTCCACAACGTCCTAATTCATAAAAAATTGTCCCATCTCATTTTCATCTAATTTTCTAGGGCATTTGACAAGTTATCTCGAGGAGTAGCACTCTCGTAGCACTCTTGTCATTCCTGTAGCAATATTGTAGCAATGTGTTTTCGAGATCTTCCTTACCCAAATTCACTCCAAAATCATTATAGAAGTAGATTTATAGCCTATGAATTCTTTGAGGCCACTTTGGTTGAGCTGAGGCTTGGTTAGGTTTCCATTTATGTCTTACATTGCTTGCTTCTTGAATGTTGATTTCTGCATTTAGTCTAGATTTCCTTTCTTCAATTTACTTCAAGCAAAGTGTACTTTAATTATTTCAAAAGTAATCTAGGAATTTTCTTTCCTACAAAATAGAATATATTTCCTTTAATGCCATTTACTTTCCAGCAAGATAGATTAGATTTTCTTAGTTGTCATTATGCTTTACGTTTTTACAAATAGAATAGATTTCTTTCATGCCATTTACTTTCCAAGTAGAATAGATTTTCTTATTGTTATTTACCTTTTTCAACTTACGATTGGTGGATTACCTAAGATATTTGTTAATTTGAAGTTGTTTCATTTCATTCTTTCACTTGCATCAAAGGGAATCAAACTAGGAAGAGGAAGGTGTCTACTGCACATACAATGTCAGCCCCTCATAAGTTTGTATGAACCCCGAGTTGATAATTTAATTCGATAGCCTCAGGAGTTGCAACATTCTTGTTTCAATACTGGGGATCAACTCTATTCCAAGGGTCTTTTTACAAGAGGTTATCTTGTTTATCCTTTGAATGTGATGAATGCACTTGGCATTTCTCTTGATCCTTTCCTATATCAACAAGTTGGATTTCCATAAGTGGAACTTGTTTAGGATACTATTTCATTTGAGCTCAATTCTAATTTAGTAGATATACTAAATAACATTAAGTCAATGTCCCTTGATTCTCTTCCCACATTCAACAATATTGCTCCTAATCTAAACTATGAAGTGCCAAAACCCTTGGAGAATAGTTTGGGTGAGAATTAGGGTTAGTTATGCAAATGTTTTAATAAGGGTTGGTTAGGATAATAGTTTGGAGGTGATTCCAAAATTGTGGGAAAAACCTTGGTCGGTAAATTCTACAGAAATGTGGTTATGAATATGTTTTTGAAGGAATGACTAGAGAATTATTTGAATCCCTTTATTGGATATGTTTTAGTTGTTCACTTATTAGTTTGAGGTTATATTTTCTTCAAATTTGCATGAGAATATCACTGTGTTGATTTATGTTTGCACTGCTATTTTATTTTTCCCATCCCCAAATTTTTCCTTGAATTAGTCATTTTTCAAGTGAAATGTGTAGAAATATTTCTACACTCCACGCTTTGCACATCTCCACATACTTTTGCACCTGCACTATGGTTTCTACATTTCCAATACTTAGTCATTTTTCCTTGTATGCAGAATGATTCATCAACCATACTTTTGTACATACAATCTATAGAACATAATTCTCCCACACATATAATCCTTTTGCATATCCATTATTCCTGCACATTCAATCCACCACATGAGCAATTTTCTGCATATTCATGTTTTCACACAACATGCCATAGAATTACCTTTCCACCTTTGATCCATACTTAGTCAAAATCAATTGTTTACTTCTTTTGAAACAAATTGAAAGCTCATTTTAGGAAGTATGATCATCAATGTGGAAAAAGGTTCTTAATATTATGTTACATGGATTATTTCATGTAGCATATCTTTAAGATTAGCTACAAGTTATTGACTTCCATTATCACTCTTGCATGACCCAATGAAGGTGGTACGTGAAAGTTGATATCCTATTAAATATCACCATAAATAAATAATTTAATAGCTAAGACTCCCACTAAGGAATCATTGATCCATTATTCATCTCCAAATACACTAAAAAATGAGAAATATGGTGACTAAAAGAAGGAAGGAGTCAATTTGTGGAGACACAACCAACTCATTAGATAGACAAGGCAAAAGTTTCCAGTAGTCAACTGCATACCAATAGTACTTAAACTTGACTCTATAAGAAATAAAAATAAATATAATCTAGAACACAATTTTGGTGAATGTTGCATGCATATTGGAAGTCTTTGACTTAAAAGATATAATGCATTGGTTTGCAAAACAATTTCACTAGAAGACTAGAACTATCAATTTCAATTTGGAGAAGAATATAATGATTCTTACTCCAATTATTTCTAGAAGAAATTTGAAGCTACTCAAGGCTAATAATAAGCTCAAAATCACTGAAGTTGATTCTTTCTTGTACTCACAAGGAAATGGAATGATAATTCTTTAAGAATTTATAATTCCCTCTACATCCATCTTGTCTAGTATTTCTTCCATAGAAAACCTTATTTTCTTTTAATACATATAGACATTTTCCAAATTATTTGCTCGATTTATGGGGCGTGTGTTGGAAATGATACTGAGAGGAGGGCGGGGGGGGGGTGGGTGGGGGGGGGATGTGTGAATCAGTATTTACAATTCAATAACTTTTCATTTCATAATCAGATTTATATAAACTACTTCAGTGAAGTGAACTCACATGTGCGTGAAACTGTTATTAAGGAAACCGACATATACCTAGAGAACATATGATTTAGTTAATTCATCATGTGTTGATCTTTAATCAGTGCATCCGTACTTTATTAAACAGTAACTATGTGCAGTAATAACAGAATAAACCATCACACATAAGAAACACCCATGAACACCAAGATTTAAGGTGGAAACCCAACGTGGGAGAAAAACCACTTGGTATTGTCATCTTTGTCTTCTTTTTAATATAAAGAAAATATGTTTACAATCATGTACTGGTGTAGACTCATACCAATACGTAGGCATCCACCTGCAGAAGGCTACAACCTTCTCTCGTTCTCCAGCTTCTACTGGAAGGGAGCTACAACCCCCTATCTATTGTACTGGCTGATAGTTTTAACAGTACGTAGGCGCCGACCTACAGAAGGCTATGACCTTATGTCTTCCTCCAAGGACCACATTTCATAAATTTTCAGATTAAATACTCCTGGTGCACAACAATACAATATGAAGTCTATGTTTCATCAAATTTTCACACTGGACCCATCAATAACATTGAAGCTCAAACTCAATAATAATAACTACATCAACCAACAAATAGTCAATCTGAACAATCATATCACTATCACCAGAACATTGTGCTAAAACCAGAAACCTGCATCATCATCCAAAACTAACTGCAACCTCAAAAATCATATGTCAGAATGTATATGCTACTTTAGGGAACCCAACCTACATGTATACGCTACTTCCTTTAACCAAAGCTGCATATACCTCCAAAAATTACTCAATCATAAAAACCTCTGAATCAAATCTATACCAGTTAGTAACATTCTGAATATCTACTGTCAAATTACAGAGATCTAAATAGATAGCAGCAAGGATCACACTTCTCTCTTAGTCAATCAATTAATCAATCAGACTCAATCTCCTTATGCATTCAGTTCTACTTTCGGATCTAAGAAGACACCATTGATAGACAACAGTAAAATAGCAGCACTGATCAGATGGACTTGGCATTTCTGAATAACAAGATTTTCTTTTGCATACACTACCTGGAAGAGTCGAACCAGCGTGTATATTCGCCTTCACCAAGGAAAACCAACATATAGATCTGCAAATACTAACTTAAAACTTCACAGCTATTCCAAAATTTAGTCATACCTAGATCATAACATTTATAGGATAAAACATGCGTAAGTATTCATATCTGGCCCAAAATTATCAGATCATACAATGATAAGTCATTTCATGTCTCATGATCCTGATCCAACATTATATCAAAAGGTGCACAAGATATATCATATCATAATCATAGCCCTTACAACATAAGATACACTTTAGATAGAAGTATTCATGAAAAACCCTTTCACTTTCACACTTGGCCCTTTGATCTTCTCCCCCTTATATAGTTTATGGCATTTCTCAATACCTTGGACCAAAACAACACTTAGAACCTATGGTATTCTTGGATGGGATCAAATAATTGTTACTTCGCTCAATATTATGGGCTAATACCATGGTATTGTCCCTTGGTATTATTTAATCTTAAATTTCCTTGATTTTCCAACCCATATGCGCTTTTCCTCTTGTGAAAGTGTGTGCATAAGTATACACTAGTTTTGTTTTGTGAAATCGCGTGTATACTTTGCTTGGACAAGGTGAACCCGCATATACAGCTTAAACTGACTTAAAGCATCCTTTTTTTTCAACCTCTTGATTCTTATTTTTAGTCCTTTGTTCCAACTTCCAAATCTTCTGTACCATTTCCCTGTTACCTCTGAATTTACCTGTTATAATGTGAATTTCCCTTTATCAAATCTAAACTGACCTGTGAGTGAGTTGCCATCAAGGAAAACACATGAATCATAATGCAAACAATCTCCCCCTTTGGACTTGATGGCAACCATATTAGTGTTTATTAAATCAAGTTGTAGAACCTATTAGATATATCAAACAACACCAAGGTACTCTCCCCCTTTGACATCAAGGGCAAAGGGCGAACCAAGATATTCTCCCCCTTTGAGATACACTATGTTGTCCATGCTCCCCCGAAGTACATGCAGAGTCTGTAGAGATATTTTTCAAAAGAATAACATGAATCTATAACTCAACTATGTTAGTATGACCTTCCTATCACCAATGACTCATACATACATCAATCACCCAACCAAGTGGGGATATACCAAATTTCATACATGACTAAAAAATTGCAATTATTACATCATCTTTCCTATGCATAGTGGGGGTAAAAATGACATCATATTTCCAAAAGGACTCACTAATAGACTATGACAGAAAGAGACATATTATTATTACATCATGGGCCTTTACATGACCTTTACAACAAATGATATGAATATCTGAAACCATAGCTGAACTCAACAACCATGATGCCAACAATGCATAATGTTTTTGAAGGCTAATGCTTGCCCTGAACTTGTGCTACTTGTGCATTGTCAACAAATTATTTATCAAGGTATCTTCATCAGTCAAATAAACAACAATGAACAAATCATATCAGCAGACTGTAACCATCAACATTAGACTAAACATCCATGTTAGAAGCTAATTTTGAGTCTGTCCCACTGTTATTCTGTCATAAAAACATATATGCTCTTGCAGCCACGAAAACTTGCGTATATACGTGATTCTTCTTCATGAAACCTACGTATAGGTCACCTTCCTCTAAAATCCAGATTTAACAATAGGATGATGTAGAAACTACTCCCAGCTTTTGTCTGAGAAATTCAAAAGTTTCTCTGGGAAGTGGTTTAGTAAATATATCAGCTTCCTGTTTTTTGGAGGGAACATACTCCAATTTAACCTTTTGTTCAAGCACTTGTTCTCGTAGAAAATGGTACTTAATGGGGATGTGCTTGGTCTTGGAGTGCATGACTCGATTTTTTGAAATACTAATGGAACTTTTATTATCACATAGAATGGAGATGGGTGAAGAACATGTGATTTGAATATTTTGTAAGGTTTGCATCATCCAAAGTAGTTGTGTGCAGCAAGATGCAACAACCACATATTCTGCTTCAGCTGTAGATAAGGCAATCGAACTTTGTTTCTTGTTGAACCAAGACACTAACCGTGATCCCATATAGAATGCACCTCCACTAGTGCTTTTTCGATCATCAACATTTCCTACCCAATCCGCATCTATATATGCATGAAGAGTGAGATCTATATCTTTAGGATACCATAGACCAAAGTCTTGAGTTCCTTGAAGATATTTGAATATTATTTTTATAGCCTAAAGATGTGATTCCTTTGGATTTTCTTGGAACCTTCCAACAATTCCTACTGCATGCATGATATCAGGTCTGGTACCTATTAGATAAAGTAGACTTCCAATCATAGATCTGTATGTTGGTTGATTCACTGTAGGTGATTCATCGTTAGAACTGAGACTACATCCTGTTACCATTGGAGTACATACTGGTTTAGAATCTTCCATTCCGTACTTCTTCATAATCTACTTGAGATATTTAGTTTGTGAAAGAAAAATGCCATCTTTTGTTTGTTGTACTTGTAGACCAAGAAAATAAGTTAGTTCACCAAGTAAGGACATTTCAAATTCTTGTTGCATAACAGAAGCAAAGTTCTGACTCATAGATTCTTCATTGCTACCAAAGATGATATCATCAACATAAACAACAATAATTAGTAGTTTATCATTCTCAATCTTTGTGTATAAGTTGTTGTCTGCAGATCCTTTTGTGAAACCTTATTGTTGTAGATATTTTTCAAGACGATAATACCAGGTGTTGGGAACGAGATCCCTTAAAGGATAGTTTTGGGGCTAAAAGCCCATGTTTTGCTCAAATTTTGTAATAAACTTGTAAAGACTCCACATTTTGTGGTCGCGGAGCGGGAAGGTGTCATAAGTCATAAAGGGTTGTCCGCCCTTAGTTTTGTGGAGTAAAGTCGGCTGTAAGAGATCCACCCATGGTCCATAGACCATGGGATTATATAAAAAGAGCTAAGTTCTAAGTAGTTAGGATCATCAATCAATCATGTAAGAGAGTCATAGCTTTGAAGTAAGAAGTCTAAGTTTCGGTCGTAACGTAGGTAAAGGCTCTGCAGCTGAGTGTGTAAAGGCCTAGAGTAGAAGTTTGCAGTTGAGTGTGCGGACCCCTGCAGCTGTGTGCACAAGGTGAATAGAGTCTGTAATCACTTGGAAGATATCAATAAAGAGAGGTTTTCTACAATTTATGTGTCTTTGTTCCGATTAATGCATCTTATCATTTTATGTATGAATTTCCTTTATAATGCGTATGTGATGTGCGAATGTGTATGATTACGTTGGATAATTGAATGCCTATAAGAATATCTATTTACGCGGTGCTAACTGTGAGTATCTAATAAGATAAGTAAGACACTTAGACTAGTTAAGGAATCTGCATGATATGCTGCCTTATCAGCAGAAAGTGTCTAGATTGAGGGTTAGGGCTGCGCAAAGGTCAGCCGTACCCTTTCGCGGAGGTACTGAAGGGCAGAATAGAGGGCTCATCTGCCAAGCCCTAGAGTGAAGCGACCTTTGCGAAGGCAAGAATAAAAGGAACCAATCGACATCACAACCATCTCAGGGTGCGGAAACTTGGTTCCAACATCCCCCATACTGCTTCAGGTGAGACTTCGGTCCGTGCTCCACAGGTTGATGCCGAAAGGGCAAGTAGTGTAGGGATTTGTTTAGCTAATTAACGCTGAACCTGGGTCAGGCCCCCTCAAGCCAAAAAATGGTTCTGTTGCCGGGACCGGATTCTGCATAAGAGATGTGTGATGTCGTATCACTGGAATTTGACTAAGAAAGATATTGGAGACTGGTTGGATAGGAAGATCCACGAATTCGCGGAGCAGGAGAACAAAAACCCGCGACTGACAAAGGAACAATGGATGGACAGGTACCTATATACAGAGATCCACGAAATATTTTTCTGCTCCTTTTCAGTTTAGCTATACGAGTGGATCACGAAGCTAGCAGATAGCCAAGGAAGGTGGAAACTTGACGGTCCTATTGGGTGGACCCCGGAGCTAGTACGAAGGTTGGAAGCATCGGAGGATAAGATCGCTCGTGCTGCCAATCGTTGGCTTGATCGCGTCATAGGAGGATTTGTAACTGAATTCACGGCCGACACCTCAGTCAACTACAACGAGGTGGAGTGGCGATTTTTCAAAGGACCACGAGGTAAGTACATGAAATCTTTGAATACCTAGATTATAATGTTGTTGTACAAAAAATGAATTATGCAACTACCTTGATGTTCAGAGCTATGCGAAGCGGAAAAGCTTACAAAAATGAAGGAAAAAAGGTCCTGAATATAGTCCATTGATTTCACATCCGCAAGGTAATGAAGACGGAATAACGCAAGTTTCTCCATGAAGTGCTATTCAATTAATAAGACAAGGATTCCCATGAATACCACCTCCACCCACACCACCTCCAACTTCACCACCATCACCTGCGACTTCACCCATACCACCTGCACCTCCATCGAAGTTCAGTATCCTCCATCAAAGTTCAGTATGGCAAATTCAGTAATGCTGCCTTTTTTTAAAAGCCTGGGGAATGAGGACCCATACCAATTCTGGTTCATTGTAAGAGTTGTGTGCTAACCACAAGGCGTTACAAATGATAACATAAGGAAGGAAACCTTGGTTAGTGCTCTGTAGGATCGTGCACTAACCTTGTACATCAAGTACTCTAATGATAACCCAAATGATGGAGTGACAAACATCTAGACCATGCTGAATAAAGAATTCAGTAGGCCTAAATCTGAAGCACAGTCTATTGTGGGGCTCAAGGAAATCGCGATGCAACCAGGTGAGACATCTTGGGAATTAGATCAGAGGTTGAAGTGTAAGATCTGTGAAGCTAATATGAAATTGACAGATGGACAGCATCACGAGTGGTTTGTGTCTTCACTACTGCCACACTTAAGGGTTGCACTATCACAACAGAAGATAACGACTCAGGTGGAGGCCTTGGAGATTGCAATGAGGCTGCATGAAAACTCGATGTAGGATCCAAATCTGGGGGTTCAACAGATCCATGCGTAGTTGAAAAATATTTGCCTTGAGATGCAAAGTTTGAAGCAGGATAGAACAGTTCGACCAGAGGTGCGCGAAGAGGTATGGTGCCTAAAATGCAAGAGTTAGGGGCATGACAAAGACCATTGTCCAGTCTTTGTGAACTATATTGTAGGAGGAGGACCAATGCCTTTGAGGCCGAAAGCTCAAGTAGGACTGAGCACGGGGCCTGCATTGTGGTGCGCTATCTGTCAGGTAGTAGGAAAACATGCCACAGATAACTGTCATTTGCTGTAGAAGTTTGTATAGGCACCGCAACAGCTCTCTGCAAACTTTGTAGATTAGTAGGGCCTGATAAGCGCAACTATAGAATCTATGAGTTGATGATGGATAGAGCACCCGCCTATAGGGTTCAGGCAGAAACGCGGCCCCCTGACCAGAGTGCAGGGATGGCGTGGATAGGATTTCAGGGGCACAAACAAGGCCGAGGCGGAGGAGGACTTGGCAGAGGTCGGGGATAGTTGATATGATACAATTGTGGAGGACCAAGACACTATGCCCACGATTGCACTAACCCAACACGTCCGTCGTGCAAGTATTGCACTCTGTTTGATCATGAAATAGAAGACTGTCCTACACTAATAGCTAGGATATGTGACAAAGGGGCACTACCACCTCTGCCGACTCAGAACCTGCAGATGATGAGATCTGAGCTGTGCGAAGAGGATCCAAACATGAATATAGTTCCCCAGAGTGGAATCAAAATAGGAGATGACAAAGGGAAACAACCCGAAGACAGTACACGGTTTTGCAAAGCTCCGATGAAGGAAGCTAAGTTTGATTTAGAGGGCGCACGAGAAACATTCATGGAAGCTAAGAAGAGCTTCGCTGAGCTCTCCACCTCAGGGAGCAAGGATAATCCTGATCAGGAGATGGACCCTTCTATGCTCACAACCTTCCTGGAGACCCGCATGAAGTTACTGCGCAATAGTAAGGCTATGAAGGGGTTACAAGAGCTCATAAATAGATGCCTGGAAACACTCCGGCAGAGCCGCATGTAGTGCAAAACCTTGGTAAGCATAAAACCAAGACGAGACGGGAAATGAGACTAACCACGTAGATAGGAGATTATGAGATTGATCAGGTTATCTTGGACCTGGGGTCAGATGCAAATGTCTTACTTAAATAGACTTGGGAATGGATGGGAAGACCCATGCTACAATGGTCTCCGATTCAGCTAAGGATGGCGAATCAACAGAAGATCATCCCCATGGGGCGGCTATAGGGGGTGACTGTGGATATTGAAGGTGCGAGCGCGCTGGCTGACTTTGAAGTAATAGAAATTGTTGATGACAACAAAACCTATCCTGTGCTCCTGGGAATTGATTGCACTGCTGATATGAATGGGGTAATCAATCTAAAGAAAGAAAAGATGATATTTGAGAAGAAATCGCTACGTGTAATTGTACCCCTAGATATTGCTTAAGGATCGCACTATACTAAACCAGTTCGCGATTATGAGAGCGATGATGATTTGGACTTTATCTATAAGATAACAGCACAAGACCAAGATTGGGTGAATCCAACAGCGGATGGATGAATTACCTGGGATCGTGAGATTTCATGCACCTCAGACTCTGATGAAGAACTAGAGTGCTGGAATAATTGGTTACACAAAGTAACCACGCTGAGCTGTAACATGATGACCTGGTTGCTATGTTGTGTGTCATCAGAGGAAACAAATCTGCCTACTTACGATGGCCTGAATGATGTAGATATATTTCTGGATGCATTTGAGAGGGAGGTACCAAAAAATCAACGGTTCTAGGCGTTGGACTGGGCACTGCGCGCTACACCCGCAAGGTGGTGGGGTACCCACAAGGGAAGCTTTGATGATTGGCGCGAATGTAGAAGAATGATGAGAACTTACTTTGGGAAGCCGAAGATGCGAATGACAGACAAGTATGATAGGCAGGATGATCTACGCGCACACTTAGCTAAATGGGCCCAAGCTTATGGAGAGAAGAACTATTCCACCACCGAGCGCAAAGCGTTAGCCATGGTGTATGCGCTCCAAAAGTTTAGACATTACTTATTGGGAGGCCATTTTAAGATGTACATAGATCATTACGCGTTGAAATACCTGGTCAATAATCCTATGGTTGGGGGGAGAATCTGCAGATGGTTGTTATTGTTCCAGGAATATGATTTTGAGGTTATTATGAAGCCTGGACGACTTAACATGGGACCAGACCATCTATCGCGCATCAAAATAGGGGAAGATGCCACTAATTTGGAGGAAGGATTTCTTGATGCATAGCTATTTGCAGTGTGCATCGTGGATGGTCATTTTGAGGAAATAATACACTTCCTAATGACAGGAACTATCCTAGAAGGATACACTATCCAACATAAGAAGGAACTAGTGGTGCGCGCGACAGATTTCTCTGTCATTGCTAGGCATCTATAAAAAATGGGGTCTGATGAGATATTGCGATGATATGTACCGAGTTTGAAAGAAGCAACATCCTCATGGATGCTCATGGGGACTCCGTGGGGGGGCATTATGCAGGAAGAGCAACTACGTAGAAGATTCTACGCATAGGGTTGTGGTGGCCAACCCTCCATGAGAACTCCAAAGTGTACTGCAAGGCGTGTGATGTATGTCAAAGGACTAACAGGCCATCGTGGAGGGATGAGATGCCATTGAATCCACAACTGACGTTGCAACCCTTTGAAAAATGGGCGATATATTTTGTGGGACCCATTCAACTACAAGGAAAGACAGGAGCAAGGTACATTATCACCACGACAAAATATTTGACTCGTTGGGTAGAGGCATAGCCTGTGAAGGATTGCATAGGTGCGACGGATGAAAAGTTCCTCTTTGAGCATGTACTGACGCGATTTGGCTGTCCAAAGATCTTGATGAGTGATCGTGGTACACACTTTTTGAATGAGGCGATTAGCGCGCTAACAGAGGAATTTCAGGTATATCACTAGAAGAGCATGCCTTATCACCTACAGGCTAACAGGATGGTGGAAGCGTTCAATATAGTGCTTGAATACGCATTGACCAAGGTTTGCAATGCTCAGTGAAGTAATTGGGACCTACGCATACCTGCAGTACTATGGGCTTATCGAACAACATGCAAGAAGTTGACTGGACAAACCTCCTTTAGGCTTGTCTATGTTGTTGAAGCGGTAATTCCTATGGAATATATTGTGCCTAGTCTGTGCATAGAGGTGCTCATAGGTATGACGGATCGTGGAGCCCTGGAGGAGAGACTCGCACAACTGGATGAGCTCGAGGAAGAGAGATTTCTAGTTGGATTTCACCAATAGGTCCAAAAGCAACGCGAAAAATCCTGGCATGATTGAGATATTAAGTTGCACACCTTTAAGGTAAATGGCCTGGTTTTGTTATATGATAGTAAGTTTGATAAATTTCTAGGGAAGTTCAAGATGCACTAGTTAGGGCCCTATGTCATTAAGGAAATTATCGATGGAGGAGTGGTACAACTGGTCAAATTGAATGGAGAACCCTTCCCGGGAAAGGTGAATGGCAGTTTCTTGAAGCCATACACCAACAGTCTGGCCATGTGACTAGATGATGGTAGCATAGTCTTAGTGCTCCAGGCAGCTGAAAGGAGGAGCGGGACTATAAACTACACTGTTCGGGTTGGGGTGCTGTGCGATTGGAGGATGGTGCGAAGCAAGGAAGTGTCACAGAATCTGTGACAGCGTGAAGGAAGTTGCGCTACCCAGGGAGAAATCACGTAGGTCGGTCGGAAAGTGACCGTTAAAGTCACTGTTCATGATTTGACAGCTGAAATGCAGCCAAACAGAGCGGGTGACTAGAATTTAAGATGAAATTTATGGCTCAGATCTTGGAAAATCTGCCGCCAATCTGACATTCATGAACCAAATTTGGGGGGAATGGTCAGATTTGAATTCAAAATGCCCTATAAATTACAAGTGGCTATCCATCGAAAATCTCTTGGCATTTTGAGAATTGATTTGTTGAGATCTCAGGCACACATGAATCATGAGCACTACGAACTTCTGATCACTACTAAAATATTTGAGACTTTTCCAACTAAAACACTAGAGTTCTTGCATAAAATCATGTTGGCACCCGCAGAAGCTAGAGATACCGAAGGAGAGGAGTCAGTGCCAGAGGTTGAGATTGAGATAGAAGTAGATTCTCCAGAGGTCATTGAGGTGCTTGTTGAAGTCCCTAAATCACCGCAAACGCTGAGACTGAAGCTGACTCCAACTAAAAAAATCGCGAAGGATAAAAAGGGCAAGCAGCCTGCCATATCGATGCGCGCATTGCCAAGGAGAAACCCACCAAAGCCCACCACACAGGAGAAAGGAAAAGATATAAATTTGGAGCCGGAAGTAGAGGAAATCAAAGACATCCCGATGGATGATGAGGATGTGGGAGTCGAAGTAGAGGAGGTTGAAACCCAGGGTACAAACCCTATTACTCGATTGTCGGAGTATGTCCCTCTGCGCAAGCCAAAGTCCAAGGTGCCGAAGGATATTGATGAGAGTAAGACTCCCCTACAAACCCCTCTGCTACCAGAAGAAATTGTTTCGATGGTCCACGCTTGGCACGAGTGCTGCTGCTGAAACTTGAAGACTGGGACTTGGCAGACCATGCGAAGTACCCACACCTGGTGACCAAGCAGCTGATGCACTTCATCATTGATACAAATACGAGAGTGACCGCATTAGAGCCATGGAGGTGGATCAAGGGAGTATAGAAAGCAGGGTTTCTCAACTTGCTCTGTGCCGCACTACAACCGCACCTGGTGACAATTTTGGTCATCAAGCAACTGTTGTGCTTGGTGCATGATGGATGTCTATGGCTGGAGGAGCTGATACCCATCATATATAGGTTGACTCACTGGATAACGTGACTGTCGTATACAGGCGAGAATCTGGCCATGATCTTTGGCGGAAAAGGTGGTGAGTAGGCTCTCGCAGAATCCATGAAAGAAAAATTTAAACTGGTGAAGAAGTCACATGGATACGCCATATCCAGCATCTACGAAATGACTATGAAGGTAGCAATGCAGATCCTAATAGGGAAAGTGATGAGGAAAAGGTGTCGGCACCAGTCGTCACGCTAGTAGCACAGTGCACTGAAGGAGTCCAGTTCAACTGGTCGGACTACCTTTGCGGGGAGTTCCTAGTGAACTTTCACGAAGCATAAGAGCTCAACAAGACATTCCACTACGTGTGGCTCTTGCTGTCAATTGTGTTGGTAGCATGGGAGCTGCGAGAGTATAGCTAGTTCCCTTCGGTCGTGCTAGACCTCCTTGAAGTAGCGAAGTACGCTTCACTGTGGACGACCAAGGACATGCAGTGAGTCAAGGACAACAATATCTTTTGGATCTTGATGGAGATGAAAATCTAGATGGCCATCAATCACAAACCACGATTTTCGCCTATGGTGTACACCAACCTATAGGGCTACGTTGAATTTAAAGTAGACTTCCATTGAGTATCCATCAGGGCACGGAAGGACCCTGCGCATAAATGGTACGATTTTCCGTATCTGGTAACGGATGATGCGATTGATGCACTACTTGATCAATGGCCGGCAGAGTGGTGCTCTTCCACAAACTTGGTGGTGGGAGGGAGAAAATCCACCGTGCAGAAGAAAAAGGAGGAGGTCAAGCTGAAGATGACACAGTTGGTTGAGAAGAGGAAAAAGGAGGCTACTCATAAGGCCTAGGCGGAGCATAAGGTCGCACAACGGATAGGGAAGCAGACAGGTGGGAAAGAGTGGGGATCTGAGAAAGGCATGAGGTCGCCTTCACCTGAGACAGAGGAAGAAATAGAACAACATGGCACAGACCCTCAAGAGATGTCCACCCACATCAAGCACCCAAGGGAGCTAGAGAAGGGAGGGTCCAAGAAGAAAACAAAGGCGACCAAGACCTTATTGTACCCTATCACATTAATAGAGGTCGATTTACATGATATTGGTGACACAATCAGGGATGTCACCATGGAGGCCCTGCAACAATTTGAAAAACAGTAGATCATCCTTGGGGCTATCCATATAGGGTTGCAAGAGTTGCAGACCTGTGCGTCGTAGACTGGCACGTTCTCTACCAGCCTGGCCATTGACACATCGGAGGCTATCGATATGCTGTGCGCGAAGGCCTCCATTGCAATAGTGCTGCCTGATGGAGCACTGACCACAAAGAAGGAGGCTGATAGGCCCACTATCAACGCCTTAAAGGGAGTCAGGTTGAACCTGGCAGTGCTCCCATGAGAAGCACTCCACCTCTTGTAGGATGGAGTAATTGTAGAATTGAGGGCCCATGAGCACCGTGGCATCCAAGTGATCAGTGAAGAGCGGATCAACAATGAGAAGATGGCCCTATATAGAAATGCTTCCATTTCCACTAAGGCCGAGGTGACCAATTAGAGCAAGTGAATTATGCAGGTTGATGAGGAAGCATGCCGAATGGTCCTAGAGTTGGCCATTCCAAAGGAGGAGCTAGTCGAGGTACGCATCCGCAAGTTGGCCACAGGGGTGCGTGACACTTAGACTGAGATGGCACAGGTTTATCTGGAGTTGAACATGCAAATTACAGAGTTATAGTTGAGGGCCCAACCTTCAACTCCGCCAGAAGTGAAGGAAAAGCGGAAAACCGCTATCATAGAAGCAATAGCGGTGGTGGATAGTGCAGTAGTCAACTGCATGCAGTTGTTTAAGTAGTCATTTGAGGTCCTAAAAAGCTTGCAGGAGGACCCCAATGTATAGATGCTAAAAGAGGAAGCATGCGAGCTACAACAACACTACAATGAGGTTAAGGGCATAGCACGAGCCATCACGCTAACACAGAGACTAGCCAAGCTATAGGAGGCTAAGCAGTTGAAGGAATAGGTGGACGCAGCGTTGCACAAGGAAGCAATGCTCAAGATGAGATTAAAGCCTTGGCTGGATGAGGCTTACGTAGTGACAGTAAATATCGAACGCAAGCTTGCGACTCTGCAAGCAACACAACAAAAGCTTCAGGCTGACAGCACAAGAGCAATAACCTAGCAAACAGTGGAATACGCGAAGCAGGCGACAACTCAGTGCACGGCCAAGGATGCGGTCATACGAGTCGAGCTGGAAGGGCTTCGTACAAATATCTCTGTGCCTACTAAGTGACTCAAGGGCGAGTCACAATGTTTGTGTTTGGGGCCTGTTGGGAACGAGATCCCCCAAAGAATAGTTTTGGGGCTAAAAGCCCATGTTTTGGTCAAATTTTGTAATAATCTTGTAAAGACCCCGCATTTTGCGGTCATGGAGCACGAATGTGTCATAAGTCATAAAGGGTTGTCCACTGTTAGTTTTGTAGAGTAAATTCGATTGTAAGACATCCACCCATGGTCCACGGACCATGGGATTGTATAAAAAGAGATAAGCTCTAAGTAGTTAGGATCATCAACCAACCATGTAAGAGAGTCATAACTCTGAAATAAGAAGTCTAAGTTTTGGTCATAGCATAGATAGAGGCTCTACAACTAAGTGCACAGAGGCCTAGGGTAGAAGTCCACAGCTCAGTGCGTGGACCCCTATAACTGTGTGCGCAGGGTGAATATAGTCTACAATCACTTGGAAGATATCAATAAGGAGAAGTATTCTGCAATTTCTGTGTCTTTGTTCCGATTAATTCATCTTATCATTTTATGTATGAATTTCCTTTATAATGCATATGTGATGTGCGAATGTGTATGATTATGTTGGATAACAGAACGCCTATAAGAATATCTGTTTACGCGGTGCTAACTGTGAGTATCTAATAAGATAAGTAAGACACTTAGACTAGTTAAGGAATCTGCATGGTACGCTGCCTTTGCAATGCAAAAGTGTTTAGATCGAGGGTTAGGGCTATGCGAAGGTTAGCCGTACCATTTTGCGGAGGCATTGAAGGATGGAATAGAGGGCTCATCTGCCAAGCCCTAGAGCGAATTGACCTGCGTGAAGACAGGAATAAAGGGAACTAACTAACATCACAACCATCTCAAGGTGCAGAAACTTGGTTCCAGCATCGCCCCATACTTTTTCGGGTGAGACTTCGGTCTATGCTCTGCAAGCTAATGTCGAAAGGGCCAGTAGTGTAGGGATTTGTTTGGTTAATTAATGTTGAACTTGGGTTAGGCCCCCTCAAGCCAACACCAGGCCCTTGGAGCTTGTTTTAGTCCATATAGAGCCTTTTTGAGCTTGCATAAAAGTTTTGCATCATTTCCTAGAATGAATCCTTTTGGTTGTTCAATATAAATTTCTTCTTCTAAATTTCCATTAAGAACTGTTGATTTTACATTCATTTGATATACTTTGAATTTTCAAAAACTTGAAATAGCAAGAAACATTCTTATGGCTTCAAGTCTGGAAACAGGTGCAAAAATTTCTTCAAAGTCTATACCTTCTTGTTGAGCATACCCTTTACAAAAAATTCTTGCTTTGTTTCTAATAATCTCTCCATTTTCATTCAACTTAGTCTTGAATATCCATTTTGTTCCTATAACATTTTTATCATGAGGTCTAGAAACTAATTCCCAAGTATCATTCTTTTCAATTTGGTCAAGTTCTTCATCCATGGCCTTAACCCAACATTCATCTTTGCTAGCTTCATTAACGTTCTTTGGTTCTATGGAGGATAGTAATGCTAGATAATTGGAAGTTCCTGCAAGAGTTTTTCTTGTCTGTACTCTAGACCCTTTCTCTCCTTGAATTTGAGATTCTGGATGATTCTTTTGAACATACCTAGATGGAGTATTTTCCCTGTCAGTCGTATCTTCTTCTGATGCTTCATTGGTTTCTTCCTCTATATCATTTTGATTTGATACGGGAAAGCATTCACTGTCTTCCTCATTTTCATCTTCCTTTGTTGATTTCATATGTTCCGAATTTCTGCATACTTCATCAATTACTACATCAATGCATTCCACAATTTTCAAAGTCTCTTATTATAACATTTGTATCCTTTACTTCTAGATGACTAAACAAGAAGAATTCCTTCGTCTTCTCTGGGTTCAAACTTACCAATTTTTTCATCAGTCTTTTTGATGAAACGTTTTCTTCCAAAAACTCTAAAGTGTTTTACAGTAGGAGGCTTACCATACCAAAGTTCATATGGAGTTTCATCACTATTTACCCGAACATTAGCTTTGTTGAGAATATTTACAGCAGTATATGCAACTTCACCCCAGAAGGTGGCAGGAGTTCCAGATTCATCAAACATAGCTTGAGCCATTTGTTGAACTGTTATGTTCATTCTTTCCACCACACCATTTTGTTGAGGAGTTATAGCAATAGAGAACTATCTTTTTATTCCATGTTGTTCACAAAAATAAAAATAAAAAACATCTTATATGAATTCTCCCCCTCAATCATATCTGAGACGTTTGATTTTTGGATCTGATTCATTTTCAACCAAAGCTTTGAAGGCTTTAAAATCTTCAAATGCTTCATCTTTATGCTTTAGTAAACCTATCCAGCACATTCTATAAAAATCATCAATGAATAAAATGAAATATTCTTCTCCACGAGGTGAATTTTTCCTTGTTGGCCTACACAAATCAGTATAAATCAATTCAAGAGGTTTAATTTTTGATCCTTCTTTGTCGTTGAAATGAAAATTGGTTTGCTTACCGACTTGACATGGTTTCCAAATGGTATTTTTTGGGATGTTAATATCTGGAAGATCACGAACCGCCTTGAGCCTACATGATTTTCTTATTTGAGAAAAGCTTACATGCCCTAATCTTTTGTGCCATAATCAGCTCTCTTCTGTTTTGCTTAGATAACATTGTTTTTGTCCTCCTTTTAGTGTATATAGATTGCTTGGAGTTCTTGTACCATTGATTACAGTGTTTCGTGTATCAATATCATGAACCACACATCTGTTTGATTGAAACACAACTTCATTTCCTTGATCACACATTTGACTCATACTCAACAATTTATGCTTTAAACCATAAACATACATAAAATTTCCAGCTTTAACCTTTTCTTTCAAATAAACAGAACCTTTACCCTTAATGACAACTGGTGTGTCATTTCCAAAAGAGACATTCTTTTCCTTTTCTAAAGCATTATATGAAAGGAGTTTATCTTTATCACCTGTCATGTGTTTAGAGCATCCGCTATCAATGTACCACTGATTTTCTTGTCCTTTTGCAAATAGATTTATGCCACATCTTTCTGATTGAAATTCCTTCTTTCTTTATACCTTGGAATTTGATGATTGAATTGTTGGCCAAAATTTGCTCCTGCATTCAGATTCGTTATCACCAAATTTATTGAAAAATGAACATTCAATTTCAAGTTCAAGAGGAGAAAATTTATTATAAGAACTTTTCTTGATTCCTATTACACTCCTTCATTTTTGTGCTTCTCTAGTCATGATAGTTTTGTAAGCAACACATTGAGCAGCCTTATGCCCAAAGTTATGGCATGAAAAACATTGTCCATTAAAGAAGTTTCTGTGATCATAAAATCTTTTGGTATTGTTTACCTTTTGGTTGATGCTTCTATTGATGTTCACCCTTGGAGTAAAATGAGCATGATTTACCTGATGAGTACTTTTAGGATTTTGCTAAAGATTGACACATTATTCATTGGCCTTTGTTGCCTCAAGAAAGCTTCTGGTGATGGCTGATGGCTTTTGTGATTGGGATGATTCTTCAATATATCCAAGACCGGTCTTTATAAGAGGAGAATGTTGAACCTTGATGATTTCATATAAATTTTATGATCCTTTAGCAAATCTAAGATTTAGAGATTTTATCTTTTCAAGTTCTTTTCTTAGACCCACTACTTCACATTCTAATTTTTCATTGTGCTTTTCTCTTTCAGTGAGTTGATGTGTCAAAGTGTCTATGATCATATTCTTTTCTTCCAAACAGATTTTGAGTTTAGTGATTTCTTCAAGAAAATATTCCTCTTCTAAGGCATCCATAAAATCATCATTGTCATAAGCCATGAGTAATTTAAAATCTTGTTCAGTTTCATCTTCATCACTATTATAAAATCCATCACTATCTTCATGAGTATAGTAACTTCTTCTATTAACAAATTGTTTTCTATTACCTTTTGCAGACTCCTTTCCTTTTTCATGATTATCTTTATGAGGACATTTTGTAGCATAATGGCCAACTCTACCACAAGCAAATCATTTGAATGGAAGCTTACCTCTGAATCTTTCGGAACCCCATTGAAGCTTCTTGACAATGTTTACCTCATATTCTTCTGAAATATATCTTGATTCATTGATATCTTCCTTTTATTTTCCATTTGATAAAGCTTTGAAAGCGACTTCTCTAGTATCTGATGGACCTCCTTTCCTCATTTCAAAGGTAGTTAAAATTCGACGAAGTTGAACAGTAGTAATAGATTGAAGATCCTGCTTTTCTTCTAAATTTGAGTCAAATTTAGAAGACAAAGATCTCAACATTTCTCCACCAAAGTAGCCTCCTTTATTTCTTCACCTAGATTCTTCATACAATTTACAATCTCATCTACTCGTAAAAGGTAATTAGCAATACTTTCATCACTATGCATTTTGAGACTTTCATATTGAATTCTCAGAGTTTGGAGCTTAGCACATTTTACCTGGGAGTCTCCTTCGTATGTCTGAATTATTTTATCCCATATTTCTTTGGCTTCCTTGAGATGCATGACTTTGATGAATTCTGATTCTAGCAGAATTTCCAATAAAGTATTGACTGCTTTGGCATTGGTTTTGTATAACTTCTTACCTGCTATATTTGTAGTTATTTCTGCTGGAAATTGGTATCCTCCTTCCACAATTTCCCAAAAATCAGCTCCAAGTGACTAAAGATAGGCTCTAGCTCTTATCTTCCAATATACTAAGTTATTTCCGTTGAAGGTTGGTGATCTGATAGATCCCATGCCTTCGTGATTGTTCATCTTGAGAGATATCCCTTCAAGCGATCAAGCTTCTTCTGAAGGACTTGCTTTGATACCAATTGTTGGAAATTATACTAAGAGGGGGAGGGGGGGTGAATCAATATTTACAATTCAATAATTTTTCTTTTCATAATCAGATTTATATACGCTACTTCAGTGAATTGAACTCGCATGTGCACACAACTGTTATTAAGGAAACAGGTGTATACCCAAAGAACATATGATTTAGTTAATTCATCATGTGTTGATATTTAATCAATGCATCACTACTTTATTAAATAGTAACTATGTGTAGTAATAATAGAATAAACCATCACACATAAGAAACACACATGAACACCAATATTTAAGGTGTAAAGCCAATGTGGGAGAAAAACCACTTATTGTTGTCATCTTTGTCTTCTTTTTAATATAAAGAAAATCTGTTTACAATCTTCTACTGGTGCAGACTCATAACAATACGTAGGCAACCACCTGCAGAAGGCTACAACCTTCTCTTGTTCTCCAGCTTCTACTGGAAGGGAGCTACAACCCCCTACCTCTTGTACTTGCCGATATGTTTACCAGTACATAGGCGCTCGCCTACATAAGGCTACGATCTTCTCTCTTCCTCCAGGGACCACGTTTCATAAATTTTCAGACTGGATACTCCTGGTGCACAAAAATACAATTTGAAGGCCATGTTTCATAAAATTTTCACATTGGACCCATTAGTAACATTGAATCTCAAACTCAATAATAATAACTGCATCAACCAACAAACAGTCAATCTATACAGTCAGATCACTGTCACCAGAACACTGTGCTGAACCCAGAAACCTGCATCATCATCCAAAACCAACTACAACCTCAAAAAATCATATGTCAGAATGTATAAGCTACTTTAGTGAACCCAACCTACATGTATATGCTAATTCCTTTAACCAAACTTGTGTATACCTCCAAAAAATACTGAATCATAAAACCTCTAAATCAAATATGTACCAGCGAGTAACATTCTAAAGATCTACTGTCAAATTACAGAGATCTAAACAGACAACATCAAAGATCACCTTTCTCACTTAATCAATCAATCAATCAATCAAACTCAATCTCCTTATGCATTCAATTCTACTTTCAAATCTAAGAAGACATCATTGACAGAAAACAATAAAATAGCAGCATTGATCAGATAGATCAGTCATTTCTGAATAGCAGGCTTTTCTTTTTCATACGCTACTTGGAAGAGTCGAACCAACGTGTATACGTGCCTTCACCAAGGCAACCCAACATATAGATTTGCAAATACTAACTTAAAACTTCACAACTATTCTAGACTTCAGTCATACCCATATCATAACATTTATAGGATAAATCATGCATCAGTATTCAGATCTAGCCCAACAATTATCAGATCATACAATGATAAGTCATTTCAGGTCTCATGATCCTGATCCAACATTGTATCAAAAGGTGCACAAGATATATCATATCATAATCATAGCCCTTACAACATAAGGTATACTTCAGATAGAAGTATTCATGAAAACCCTTTTCACTTGCACACTTGGCCCTTTGATCTTCTCCTCCTTGTATAGTTTGTGGCCTTTCTCAATACCTCAGACCAAAACAACACTTAGGACCTGTGGAATTCTTGGACGGGATCAAATAACCGTTACTCGACTCAATATTGTGGGCTAATACCATGGTATTGACCTTTAATATTCTTTAATATTAAATTTCCTTGATTTTCCAACCTGTACGTGCTTTTCCTCTTTTGAAAATGCGTGCATATGTATACGCTCTTTTTGTTCTGTGAAACTGCGTGTATATGCTACTTGGATAAGGTGAACATGCGTATACAACTTAAACTGACTTAAATTATCCTTTTCCTTCAACCTCTTGATTTTGATCTGTAGTCCTTTGTTCCAACTTCCTGATCTTTTGTACCATTGCCCTGTTACCTCTTAATTGACCTGTTATAATGTGAATTGCTCTTTATCAAATCTGAACTAACCTGTGAGTGAGTTGCCATCAAGGACAACACATGAATCATAATGCCAACAACGTGAGATGACTTCAATGGTTCCTAGGTTAGCATTGTATGTTTTGTCTCTTTCAAAAGAGACACCCTATTTGATTTGGGGCAATTTGTTTCCAACAAGATTTTGTATCAACTAGTTAACTTACAAAAACCCAAAAATTTTACATGATGGCCTATGAAGTGATGGAAATAGTCTTGTGCAACATATCAATCAATTAACCTATAAGAATAGCATGAAACAAGATACTAAAGGAGCTCAATTCCGGTATCCTATATTGTGAAAGAACAAATCTCCATTTTATTTTTTATCATGTTCAATATTATTTTGTCCGTGAGTTCAACAACATGCTAATAGGGTAAGATTCCAAAAGAATTTATGATGAAGCAGTGGAGTTTTTGATTAAAAAAGGGATATACATGGAGCGTAATAGAACAATACTCTCATTTATATATATATATATATATATATATATATATATATATATATATATATCTATATCTATATCTATATATATATATATCAATTCAAACCCTTACTACTCCCTAAGTTTTTTCTTGACAGATATTTTGTTGCTAAAGTATGCAAACAATACCACTTTTGGCTAATTATATTTGATAGATAAAGGAAAATATAATTTATTACATTGCCTTTTATCATAGGGGAGATTACAACAAGATTATTTTCCGATTTTGTGTAATTTTCTGATTATTGAAAATATTTAATTTAATTGAAGTTGAGTCTTTCCAAGGATTCAACCGAAAAGGAACCTTTTCAAGTCACTTGAAATCCATGAAATATGCCAATTTATTCACAAGGATCTTAGAAGAAAGTGGAGAGAATGAAGTTGGAACGTCTAAAACATCTACCCTCATTGACAATTTTGTGATAGAAGCAAGTACCGCTACTGAAGGAAAAATGAGGAAAAGAGGGAAAAGGCCTACCAATCTTCACTTTTCATCTATAACCCATATTTTCACTTCTCAGCATACAACTAATTCTTCAAATTACAATTCTAACCAATTTAAATGATGAAGATATTTAGAAATAACCATTTGTATATTTTGAATTTTCCTTCATTTCCCCGATGAAGTGGAATTTCCTTTTCCTCACTTTTTTTCACCTTCAAATATCCACAACATCTACCCAACATGCAACTAGAGTTTTTTTCCCCTAAAACCTTAATCAATAAACTTAGTTGTTAGAGCTACAATCCATGAGTAGGATACACCTACTTTTATACCAATTAATTTAAAGGAAACTTTGTTCCCCTATAGATTTCAAAATCATCGACAAACAAAGGTAGGAAAGAGCACCAAAGGTTCTAAAAGTCATAGAGACAAATACTTACAGGAAAATAAATTTAAACATATAATAATTAAAAATTCATATACCCACTTATTAAACTCAAACAAGAGGATTGCTTCATTAAACTAGCTCATAGGCGCTTCCATCATATTTAAAAAAATTGTGAAATTCACATAATCTTCTCATAGGGTTTTCAACTTTAATAAGTTTACAATGGCTCAAAGGCTGTTTATTTTTTTCATATTGTAAATCTTGTTGGTCTCAATGTTAGCCAACAAAAATTTTAGGGGATAATATTCATATATGGGCTAATTTTCCATGGTTTTCCAAAAAAAAAAAATATTTCCAATTTCCATTTTTTTTAAATGATTTGCCCAAATTTTATAGGATAAAATTATTTTAACTTAAAAATCATCAAAATTTTATAGAGACTATATAGAATCATTATAAAGTTGAATATTTATACAAAAATATCACCAAACATTTTATATTTTTCATATAAAAGATTAATAAGATTTCTCAAGGTTTCTAAACTTGTATACACAATTCCAATAGTTTTCGAAAAAAATAATGTTTATTTCTATTTGTTTCTCTAGTTTTTTTCTTTTGCAACTCCTTCAATTATTTTTCCTCTCTCTTCTTCTTCGTTATTCTAGTATGGTAAATTGCTATTTTGTTCGAAATTCTGAGGATTTTTGTTTTCTTAAAATGGGCCAAAACCTTGAGATGAAATTTCATAGTAAAAAAATGGAACTTTATCAGATTTCAAGGAGAATTTATGCCAAAATAAATAAAAAATTTCACTTTTTTCATAAGGGAAAATTATAATTTCATTAGTTAAACTAAAATTGCAATTCTTATTTGCTATGTATCATGTCTTTTAAAACTTTATCAAAGTCCCATATATCAATTGTGATAAGTAATCCCTTTGGGATTACCCCTCTAGGTAAGTAAAAAAATAGTACAACTCCCAAATCATCACAAAAAAACTTCGTTTAAGAACCTTATAGGTCTAACTATTCTCCCTAATAATCTTAATAAGAACTAAAAATAGTTTAAAACAACATCCTAAGCTCATAAGGGAGCATTGAAAAACCTTTACATCAAATTAGAAAATACTCATTAAAGGACTCCTATCATCTACCTTCAAAGTCTTTAATAGTGAACATAAAATGTCTCTTATAGGAAATAATCAACAAAAATAAGTGTCTTCTTATTCAAAATATTCGCATTCTCCTCCTCTAATATATGCCATTGACTACAAATAAATATAAGCCATCTTTGGAGAGACCATCAATGAGCTCATTTCTTTCCTTTTAAACCTAATGAAAATATATATGATCAAAAACATCATCATCAACAATGGGGTTGATATCTTCAAAAATAGGCCTTAATGAGTAGTTTTATAATGGGTATTCCCTCATTCATTTAACAAAAACCATAGAATTACCAAATATTTTAAATTTTTAGGAAACTTTTTCAAAAGAAAAAATGAGCACTAACTTTAGGGCCATGAGATCTACATGGTTATTTGTCCCCCTACCTAATCCAACATTATATTTCACCATGTGAGAATCCATTAAATATATAATTCCACCTAACACATTATTTTGAGCATCGCCTTGAGTAGTTTCATCCAAATATTCCTAAGCACTCAACTTATGCACATGTTCCTTGATAATTTGTCTAAGACTAGGATTTGTAATTTTAGATTGCTTGAAACATTTGAGAATATTGAAACCTTGTGAAGAAAACTAGATGGTAGGAATAAATTTTAAATATTCAAATATTTCCTCACAAGCCAAATTACCTAAGGAATGATGAGTGAGAAATATATATAATCCTTTAGGGCTCATCTCTCACACCATGATTTCAAGTAGTCCTCCATAAAATGACCATTCCAACCATATTTCAAGCCAAAAATACTTTCCATCTCTCTCAACAGCTACACAATGTAAGGGCATAAAAGAAGAATAATATAATTAGACTCCTCACCAGATTTACAAAGAGTACATATAACAAGGCCATATCTAATCCTATTATACAATATATGCCAGGTGACTCGATTTTTTTCTTAACACTAGGCCACATAAGAATTTTAGCCTTGAGAAGCCACATGAATTTCTAGATTTGTTTGAAATACCAGGACTAATTCTCCAACATCTCAACATCAACAACACTTTATACCCTAGATTTGGAGTATAATACACGTCTCCAAGATTATTCAACCACACTTGTTCACGTGGCTATTTTTTAAAGAAGCAATATATCCCATATAATCTTGAACCCCCTCTCCATATAAACATATAACTTCAATTAATCTCCATTCTTCACAACATTTCATGAAAATATCCAAATTTAATGAGTTGATTAAATTATCGATAAGCCTAAATGAACCACCACATCTAGCCTACGATCCTACACCAATTATAACTTTGTTCCATTTCCCCACCTTCTAGACAAGCCAACACCCATCCATAGGAAAAGCCAAAACCATGACTTTCCGAATTATGAATACATTATGAATTAAATTTACAGGATTCCTATTCCATTCTTTGAGGCTATCAAAGGCCGCATGCTTATAATCCCATTTTCACTTCAAAGGCCTTCTCCTTTGATTGACCTCCAACCAATTTTAATAGTTAGATCCTTTGTAAAATAATGTATATTTTCTATCCCCCAACCATCACAATCCATATATATATATATATATATATATATATATATATGTATGTATAGAGAGAGAGAGATATCTATATATTTATATATATATATATATATATATATATATATATATATATATATATATATATATCTATATATATATTCCCATTTCACCCACACCATAACATCCTTTTCTTCATAACCATGCCATATATAATTCCATCTTAACTTATTGATCCTTAAGAACTCCTTTCGGATTGAAAGATAGTGAAATACAATAAATAAGAATGGCATCTAAAAGTGATTCAACAAACACAAGGCTTCACACACCTTCCCCCACCTTGATAACCATTTATTGCAATATAGAGAAAGTTAATTTTCCATCTTATCCACTTGCCACTCCTAGTAACTCTTAACATAATCATTCTGATTTAAGGAAAATCCTAGATACTTTAAACTCTCCTAAAGATTGTTCTATGAAAAATGAAACAACTGAGGATGGTTATTTAGAGGCCCGCCTTATCCATGATCTTGATACAAGAATAATACAGATTGCACCTTCTAACACTAAAGTGATGACGCGCGTGCACTAGCCCAGCCCAAGCCTGCGCTGACCTAGCCGCTGCTACCCCTGTAGATCCTTCCCTCGGCAGCCTCCTACTGCTGAGGCCAACTAGACCATGAAACCCTCTGAGGAGGGAGATCCTCACTCTTCCTCATAGATAAGGAATGAAGAAAATTCAAAAGCTTTCACACCCTTAATCGCAGAAAATGGAGCTCTAAAGAACATGCCATCAGTCAAGAAGTTTGTCAAGAAAATTGAAAGTATCCCAGAGATTTCCCTCCCTCCAGCACTTCCAAAAAGAGCAACCATCTCTTTGGTAGAACACGGACTTGTTGGGCAGTTTACCAGGCTATGGCCCTCACCCAAGTCAGTGCAAAAATGGGTGGAAAGAAATTGGAAAGTAACCACATAGGGGAAGATAGCAATACGATTATGTGGAAGGGGTTACTACACCTTTCTCTTTGAAACAAAGGAGGACAGAGATCTGATATTAGAAACAGACCTTACTTCATGGACTTTAGAGGCTTATACTTGAATAGGTGGACACCAGATTTTGATCTGGAGATGGATGTCCCAAGCGCAATGCCTGTGTGGGTTAGGCTCCTACATCTTCCTCTTCACTGTTGGGGAGACGAATCTGTAAAGGCTATAAGAAACACAATGGGCAAATATATTGACATATGTGAGCCAAAAGACAATATGCATGCATGTGCAAGAATATGTGTGGAAGTAGATCTCGAAAAAGGCCTCCCAGAAGCAATAAAGATCAAGGTCGACCAATGGACACACATTCAGCAGCTGGACTATGAGCAAATACCATTTAAATGCAAGGCATGTCATGATTATGGTCATTTTTCAAATAGGTGTCCTAAAAAAATAGAGAATGAAAATGTAGAAGAGCAAGAACCTACATGGGAACAAGTGAAAAGGAAAAAACCCACCAATAAGCAGATTGCGCCAAATATTTATCAGTCCCATAAAGAAAATGAATCAACCTCCCAGCCTCCAGCGAAGGCTACCCCTCCTAACCTCACATCTCCGAATCCTTTTGAGCCATTAGAAGACTCCATAGAGCCACCCTCTCCCAAATCCCCACTCTCTCCCAAATCCCCACCCTCAAACCCTACCATATCCACCCCCAATATCCTCCCCTCCTCCTCCCTCAGTGGATCACATTCTAACTAGAAACAAAGCCAAAGAAATCCCCCAAGCTTGGGATCAGCAAAAAAAGGTGGGAAGGAAATCCAATAAAGAAATCATAGATGAGGCAGTAGCCAAAGAAATGGCCCTAGGAATGCAACAGCCAATGGATTCTTTCCTTGGCAAACAAACAGGAAGTCAGGAAAAAAACTCAACAAAAAGGAAAGGGAGGACCACACCAACACAACAATAAATAATGATAGTGGTCTCTTGGAATTGCCTCGGCCTTGGCACCTCCTTCAAATTCAATGCAGCTAGAGACATTTTAGCCAAGGAACAACCAGATATATATATGATCCAAGAGACCAAACTAAACAAGCAAGAAAGTCAAAAAATGATTCAAAAACTAAAAAACTATGAAGAAGTAGCGTTAGAAGCCACAGGAGCATCAGGAGGAATCAACACCATCTCGGACAAAAGAAAATGAGAATTAATGACCCACAAAACTAGTAGACACTAGATTCGAATAGAGTTAAGGAAACTCAATAGAAAAGAACAACATAGCATTATAAATGTCTATTCTCCAAATCACTATAGAGAGAAAGAACAATGCTGGAAATTAGTTAAAGAAGAAATAGCAGAGAGACAAAATGGGCACTTAATCCTGGGAGGGGATTTAAATCTGATAGGGAACACAGAAGAAAAATTTGGCGGAACCTTCCATAATGATCCGTCAAGAGAAGCTCTTGAAGAAATAATAGAAGATTACAAATTAATAGACATTCTGCCAAGCAATGGCAAATACACTTGGAACAACAAAATAATTGGAAAAAACAACATAAAAGAAAGGTTGGACAGAATAATTATTCATGAAAGCATAGTAGCTACTTACACTCTTGTGAAAAGTAAAATTGTTCACAACTCAGCATCAGATCACAAGCCGTTGGTGCTAACAATGGGAAAGCTAGAAAACCAAGGACCCCTTCCCTTCATATATAATCCAATTTGGGACAACAAGGAAGAATTTGGCAAACTAATAAAGGATAGCTAGAAACAAAGTGTCACAGGATCCCCCCAGTATGTTTAGGAAACTAAGCTAAAGAACCTAAGGATGCACTTAAAAAACTGGGTAAGAGAAAATAATCTTCGAGACAAAGCTAGGAAGGTCGAACTGCAAAAAAATATGGACAACCTTTGCAAGGAAAAAGAGAACAAGGAAGAAAGTAAGCAAGACCAAATACAAGAAAAGGAAATATATATGGAAATATTTAAGCAAAATAAGCAACAAGAAGAGGAAAGCAGACTAAAATCAAGATGTCTCTGGCTAAAATACGGAGACAAAAATACAACCTTCTTCCACAATACAATGAAAATAAGGAGGTCAAAAAATCAGATAGAACATATAAAAGCAAATGGTCAAGAAAGAAAAGGAGTATAAGCAGTAAAAAACGCAGCACATAAACACTTCAAAGAACTCCTCTCAACGAGTGACCAGTAGGTAGCAAATGAAGAAATTTTGCAACATATAAAAAAATGACCAGCAAAATAGGGAATTAGATAAAGAGATTACTGAGGAAGAAGTCAGAGAAGCTGTGTAGAATCTCCACCTTGATAAGGCACTAGGTCCAATTGGGTTTACAATATCCTTTTACAAACAACATTGGGAAATTATAAAAAAAGACCTAATGAGAATGCTCAAAAATGCTTTCCAAAAAAATAGGATTGGAGGAAATACAAAATCCTCCTTCCTAGCCTTCATTGCCAAAGAATCCAATCCTACAACTTTTAACAAATATAGGCCAATCTCCTTGTGCAACTCATCTTATAAGATTCTTACCAAAATTCTAGCAAATAGAATGAAGAAATTACTTCCGGAACTAATCTCAAAAAACCAAGGAGGATTTGTCCCCAAGAGGAAAATCACAGACAATGTGATAATTGTTCAGGAGGCTATCCACAATAGTATCCAAAGAAAAGAGAGAGGAATGATTGTTAAGTTAGATATGGCTAATGCTTTTGATAGAGTTAATCACAACTTTCTTGCAGCAGCCCCCAAAAGGTTTGGCTTCTCAACAAACTTCATAGAGATTATTCAGGCATGTATTTCAAATCCTTGGATAGCCCCTTTAATCAATGGTCGACCCAGTAAATTTTTCCAAAGCACCTGAGGGTGAGGCAAGGTTGTCCACTCTCTCCATCCTGCACATCATCATGGTTGAATCGCTGAGTGCTATGCTGGAAAACCAGAGTAAAGAGAAAAAAAATAACAGGGATCCAAATATCGAGAGGAGTCAAAGATATAAACCATTCTCTCTTTGCAGATGATACCCTTCTCATAGGTGGAGCATCCTGCATTGTAGAAAAATGATTCAAAACAGTCCTAGATGAATTTCTTCTAGCTTCAGGAGGAACCTTAAACAACTCCAAATGCAGAATATACTGCTGGAACACCCCACCAAAAACAATGCAGCGTATCTCCCAAATCCTGGAAATACCTTTACAAATAAAATGGAGCCACTTCACTTATCTTGGGCTGCCCTTAGCAAAGGAAGTGGTAAATTCAGAAGTCTGGAACAAGCAAGTAGAGAAAATGAAGGGAAAAATTCAGAATTGGCGAGTGATGTGGCTCAACCTGGCAGGAAGAGTAACACTAATTAAAGCACTTCTCTCAGCCTTGCTTATATATTAGTATGAAATCATTATGGCTCTGGCAAGCACCCACAAGAAAATGGAACCGATAATCAGAAGCTTTCTCTAGCAAGGAGGAAAACAAGATAATAAAAAATTCAACCTTGTTAAATGGGAGCAAGTCACTCTTCCCTCTGAAAAAGGAGGCATAGCAATTTGTTTGCCAGGACTAATGAATATTTCTCTAGGGAAAAAAATTATCTGGAGAATGATAAATGGGAATGGCCACTGGTGGTCAAAAGTACTAACAATGAAATACTTAAACTGTCATAGAACAAAGCTGCTCACTGAAACTATTCCAGACAGGCCATGCACCCAAATCTGGAAAATGGTAAAAAAGATAATCCCTTTCATTAGAGATCAAATGTCCAAAAATCCTGGGAATGGCAAAACAATCTCTATCTAGGAGGATAGAATAATGGGGAAAAATCCCTTAAATCAGCAAGAAAACTTAAGGGGACTTCAGAGATGGATGGAAGAGCAAAGTTTTAACACTCTTTATTCTATCTCGGATTGGGATCAAAATAACTGGGTAAGATGAAAAAGCTGGCAACACCTCCAAGACTAAAAAGTAAGTGGGAAATTTTAAAAGCCCATCTAGTAGGGGCCACCCCCATCAACATAGAAGAGCAGGATGACTTTGTCTAAGATCCAAATGGAGGGGATTAAACAGTTAAATCGACGTAAAACCTCCTCCAAAAATGCCACAATCAAAATGGCTGGTGCCTTTGGAAGGCAGTTTGGAATACAGAGAGTCTACCCAAAATAAAAGTCTTCACATGGACACTTCTCAAAGGTAAAATTCTTACCTCTGAAAATAACAAAAAAAGGAATACAAGGGCCCTCAAAATTTGTCATGTGTCAAAAGGAGGAAGAATCAATACAACACCTCTTCATTAACTGTATGGTGGTGAGAGAGTGCTGGAAACAGGCAATAAGCCCTTTGGAAATAAGCATAAATCCAACAACTGAGTTGACAACTCTCCATAAAAATTGGGATAGAAGCTACCCATATATAAAGAAAAAAAATGCAACAATAAATAGGATATGGAAATGCCTCCCTTCAATCCTGTGTTGGCAAATTTGGTTAGCTCGAAACAAATGCATTTTCAAAGACCAAAAACCAAATCTAGGCAAGATCCTAGCGAAAACTTGGAGCCGACTTGTAGAGATAATAAGTAGAAATGGAATTTCAAAAATGGACCAGAATGACCTACAACAAGAAGAGAAAGATTGGTACAGCAAAGCAATGCTAGAAAACAAAGCAAAAGCAGCAGTTATAGCAACAAACAAAGAATTTCATACAAACAAGAATTGGAAATTAAGACTGGATGATAAATAATTTGCAGAATGGATAAAAGAGCAGAAGAGACACATTCTCTTTTTTGATGGAGCTGCAAAAAATAACCCAGATAAAGCAGGGGCAGGTAGAGTCATTCTAGATCTAAAGGGGAAAAAATAATAACCTATGAATGGAGCCTTGGAGAAATGACAAACAACAGGGCTGAAGCATACAACCTTCTCCTAGGCACAAGGCTTTTAAACAAAAATGCAATCAAGGACCCTATATTAATAGGAGACTCAGCCATCATAATAATAGCTTTAGATGCTAAAAGGGACTTCAAAAGCACAGCCATCAACAAAATCTATCAAAGGATCAAAAAAATCTTTGAAACCCTGGGAAAAATAACCATAAAGCACGTTCTAAGAAATCAAAATAAGGATGTTGATAGTCATGCCAACAAAGCAATTTATAGACCAATTGGGATTGTCAAAGAAAATAATGAAGTTTATGAAGAAAGTATACTATGATCCCACAACCAGGATGAGGATCGAGGAAGAGGATACAGATCCGAAAAATCTCACAAGCACTTTTACTGGGGGGGAAAATATAAAAGAAGAATCAAAATACCAACTCAAGTTGGAGACTACATGAAGAAAGTAGAGAATATAAGTCAACAGAGGTTCTCATTTGTCATCAACAATGCATAGAAAACTTGACTCTCAAAATCCCAATTTGCTACACTGTATGATGAAACAAGATTCCAATTGTCCTCCTTTCCTGGGCGAGGTCGGCTTTAGTTGTGCCACCCACGAATGTCTGGACAGTAGCAGTCTGATCTCCATGGTCAATTGCGCAAGTTCCCAGGTGATCCGAGATAGCAAGGCATTCAATAACAGCAAGTCTCCCCTCATATGAGACCAATACACTAGGACAAGAAACCGCAAAAAATTTGAAGATTTACCACAAAGAAAGCGTGAGGGGATAGATGAAGAATCCCTGCACAACAACTACTGGATTCAAAGATCAGGGGATAAGGAATGCTAGCAGAGGTATAGGGAGAGGAACTTGACGGAGGTAGGTCAAGGGTCATCGGGCACTAACTTGTGCAAGACTTAGTCAAAGCCAAAAAGGCGGAAATTCGCAAGAGCGGTTTATCGGAAGGAGCTTAAGCGGTAAGTGGTTTCTGGAGGGAACCCCCCGATTTCACTCACCGTTGGACACGTTGCAAGTTGGTGGGGCGAGAATACCGCTTTATTGGGTTGGTATTCTTCACGTAGTTTGACCACCTGATATCTTTGCCCGTCGTTGGACCTACTGCGTTGGGATCGACGACAGTGAAGAGATGTGTAGTTTGAATTGATTGGTGTTAGGTGGTGTCCTTCAGATTTGACAGAGGAAATCTATGGTGGTGATTGAGTTTTCTAAAAACCAGTTTTGATATTTGTGACAATTTTGTGGAAAATTGGGATTATTGTCCCATATATTTGTTTTTTGCCCGCCTTTATCAAAGTTAAGTGCGGGTTCTTAGGTTAAGTCCGTTGTTTCAAAGTTAAGTGTGGGTTTTTGTATTTTTTGAAGTTTTTAAGAAATAGGGTTATCAAAGTAGCTGTGGGGATTGCACTCCCTGTTTTGCACTACTTTGATCCAGCCCTCCTCGAATTGTACAAGGAACTACCTTCCTTTCTCCCCTTTTTGCAAAATATAAAAAGTAACCAATTGTGTTAAAAAAGGAAAAGAAAAAGGAAACAACTGAGAGACAAATCTAACCGTATCTTCATCAATCTTTGAAAGGGATACTATACACTTATGAATATCAATTTTCATTCAAGTTGCAATATTGTAAGTATCTAACATCTTTTTCAATTTTAAAGAATATACACTCATGCACCCATAAAAAAATAGTTAGATAAAATCCACAAAATTTCAATGAGAATGATTGAGTCACCCATCAACTTTAATACCCCTAAACTAACTACATCTCTTAGCTTCCGATAAATCCCTGCTCAACCCTTCAACCACAATAACTAACAATAATGGGGATAAAGGGTAACCCCTCTCTCAAGCCCCTATCAAGTCTAAAAATGCTAAGCTAGTTATCCAAATAGAGAAATAAATAGAAGATACACAAATCATCATCCATTTGTCAAAGTGATTATTAAAGCATGGATGAATTATCATCATCCTTAAATATAACTAGTTAACCCTATCATAAGCCTTTGAAAGATCTAGCCCTGCATGTGATGTTCTATCATTATAAAATTTATCCCCTCCTCAACCACACCAATAGCTTCATGGATTTTCCTACTTGCTATGAATCCAAATTATTCATTATATATGCAATTAGAAAGAAAAGACTAGCCTATTCTCATGGCTATAACTTTTGCCACTATCTTGTATATGCAATTGCATACAAAATAGACATACATTTCTAAAAAGAGGAAGGGTCGTCTAATTTGGGTATTAAGTCTATAAAAGGAACATTAAAGGTAGAAATCATTTTCTCTGTCCTCCTCTATTCATTAAAAACTCTCAAAGTTCCCTTTCACTGGCCTTAGATAAATTGAGAAAGAATTCCATGGGTTGTGCATTAGGATTTGGACTATTGTCATTTTGAAAAGAATGAAGTACATATATGACTCCTCTTTAGAAAGCTCCTCTAATAAGCTCTCACTCTCTACTTGATTAACCAAACTGAGAAAAAATGTAGTCAATATTACCACTTTATCTATTGAAACCCTACGCTCGGCTTCAAAAATATCATTATTATGTTTATACCAACTCTTGAAATATCTTGAAAACTATAAACCATTAAACCATCATTTATGTTAATATTCCATAAGGTATTAACATTCTTCTCATGAGCTATGTATTAATGGAAAAAAATGTATTTTCATCCCCTAAATCTAGCTAGAGCTCTTGTAATACCCTCCTCCCACATCTACCCAAGCAACTGACCAGTCGAGGTAAACATGCGACGAGAGGCCACTATGATAAGATTCAAACTCCTAGGTGACATTACAGAAATGGAATCAATGGAACATCACACACAGTAATGAAACATCATCCACATAACCTTCAAGATACAAGTCAACCATTCAAATAACCTGTCATTGGGTCCTACTGTTGTTTTTGAGAAACTTAGGGCAGGGTATTGTTCCCCATACACTTCCCACGCGAATTAGTCTCCAAACTAACGCTCCCTAGACACTAGAAAGGCACGTTATAACACTTCCCAGACACTGACGAGGCGAGTTAGTCTCTAAACTAATGCTTTGTTTTACTAGCATTTCAGAATTTGAGCCACCTTTTCTCAGCACAGAGCCCGAGACACTGCCTAGAATGGAATGATCACTTAAAATTTGTAAGAATACAAGGAAACAAGGATGCAAAAGCAATAAAATAAACAAGACCATAACCAAAAACCTACTAGCCATGATAGGTGTTTCATAAAACATATCATTGACATGTAATCTACAGGTGTAAATAATAGAATTAAGTGTAGGGATCTCATACTTATCTTAGAATCGTTATGAACCATTGTTCCCTCATGCCATTTTCTGCATTATCCATTCACATACAAGTAAAAACATGTTGAAAGCCATACATAGTTGTTGTCATAAAATGTGCATATAACCAGCATAATAGGAACATAAATACAATAAACATATCAACCTTCAAATCCATAAATACATAAATACCTTTACACATGAAAATCGAGGGAATGGATTTCTCATTAATGAATGTAATTAACCAACTGGAGATGGGCCTACCACGTTCCACCCGACCGTAGAATGGCTAACCCAAATCTCTCTTCAGCCATTCACCAATGTGCAATATTCCAAGCATGAATGTGGGATCTCATAGAACACATCAATCAAAACTCATCCAGGGCTTCCAAAGGCCATCCACCTCAACCCATCAAACATTGATTCCACCTCATGGTTGAACATCACCTAAACCATCATCAGATTGGTCTCCATCCAAGCCTTCTAGCGCTTTCGGAGCATTTGTCCAATCAATGCTTCTAGAACTAGTAACTCAACCCATAGCTTATACAAAGATTCTAGAGCGTTTGTCCAACCAAGGCTTCCAAGACTAATAACTCAACCCCCCAAGGGCTTCCAGATAATTTTTCTAACCAGGGCTTCCAGGACTTGTAACTTAACCAAAGCTGTTACAGGGCTTCCAGAGCGTTTGTTCAACCAGGGCTTCCAGGACTAATAACTCCACCCAAGCTAAGGAAACATGAGAACCAACCAAACAAAACACTAAAAGTAAACGCACAATCACCATGGCTATCTAGGAAATGGCAAGGCTAGGCAATCCACTATTGATCCAGGCAATCCTCCATGCCAATGATAGCTCACAACCAAGAAATCACATGCATGTGCCATGCATGCCAAAATAGTGAAGAAATCATACATGCAACTCGGTACCTACAAGAAAATATGATGTAGTTGCTGATGTTGATGCCTTCTTGTGCTTTCCTGCTCTTACTTTTCCTTCTTTCTCCAAGAATCCAAGTATGCCACACCCTCCAAGAGTGCTCCAAGAAAATTCTAAGTATCCAAGAGTATGAGAGAGAGAGAGAATAATGAGAGAGCTCTAAAACTGAACTAGAAAAAGGTTACCAACTGATCCTTAGAAGCCTTTTTATGAATGAGACCTCCATTTGATTCATTTTCCATTATTTTCCTTCATTTTCCTCCTCACATGCAACCTGTGACCTTTCACATCCTTTTTCTCCTAATTTCGATTATTTTCATAAATAAATGTGCCAAAATGCCATTTTAATTCCTTAGCCATTGCCTTTGCTAATTTACTTAGCCATACATAATCAAATGAACACCCCCTAGGATGTCTTTCCCAACATTCAGCTTGTAATAAGTGTCCCAGTCATCCGTGGTTATTATTTTTAACATTTATTACATGGAATTTTCGCCATGGCTATTACAGAACCCTCCCCCTTGGGGGGAATTCTTGTCAGTGTTCAATCACACATATACCTCAGCAACCTACTGAAAGAAGAGATATTACTCATGGAGCTTTATAACATAGCTCGATGCGGTATTTACAATGAAATATCTTCTGAAGAGAAAAACACCATGATAACATGACAACATACCACATAGTGGAGTTTTATAACAGGGCTCATTATGGTATTTACATCCATACACGGGTGTACATATAACAACATCATCAAAATATATACACCAAAACTTATGCTAAATCATATACCAAACATATATCAAACGTACACTATCATGATATAGAATATATCAAAACATCATAAGGCATATATCAAAACATCATATAGCATGTATCAACCAACACAAATCATATATCGATCACCATAAAGCATACACTAAACCAACATAAAGAAAGTACTAAACCACAATGAAGCATAGACCAAGCCATCATAAGAAAATACTAAACCACCATAAAGCAACTACCAAACCACCATATCAAGTTGATTTGCCTCAACTCGCAAACAAGGAAGGATACATGGACTGCATTTGATCCGCCATTTCCCATGTAGCTTTATCAGGCCCAAAGTGCTTCCATTTCACTTTAACTTGCTCTATTTCTCGGTTCCAGAGTAGCAGCACCTTTTTCTACAGTATCCAATGAGGCTTCGGTTAGAATTCTCTATCTGGTTCCACCTGCGATATAGACTAGTCAATCACATGATCAACATCCTTAAAATACTTCTTAAGCAAAGATACATGGAAAACATTGTGGACTTTCACTGTCGGAGGTAGTGCAAGTCGATAGGCTACTGGCCCAATCCGCTCAATGATACTGAAAGGTCCACAAAACTGTGGTGTTAGCTTGGCACATGAGCCAATCCATAAGGAACTCTTCTTTGGTTTGATGTGCAAGTACACTTGTTCCCCAACGTGAAACTCCTTAAACAACATGTTCTTGTCTGCATAACTCTTCTGCCTATCATGTGCTTCCTTGAGATTCTTCTTGATCACCTGCATCTCCTTTTCCATGTCTTCCAATATATTCAGCCAATCAATACTCCAATAATTGGATCACTCCAACTAATGGGAGTGTTACAACTCTACCCATACAATACCTCAAAGGGACTCATCCTCAGTGACTCTTGATAACCGTTGTTTTATGCAAACTCGACCAAAGGGATATACTCGTCATACTTCCTGTACTAATGCATCACATACATCCTCAACATGTCCTCCAATATCCTGTTGACCCTCTCTGTCTATCGATCTATTTGCAGATGATAAGCTGAGCAGAAGGCCAACTCCGTGCCCAAACCTATAAATAACTCCTTCCAAAATTTGGAAGTGAACTTCGCATCCATGTCTGACACAATATTCTTCATAACACCATGTAGTCTAACCACATCTCAAATGAATACATGTGCCACATCACTAGTTGAGAACATAGACTTCACCAGAAAAAATTGTGAAACCTTTATTACCCTGTCCACAATGACCATGATGGAATCATGTTGTTTCACTGTCTTTTGCACCTGTGATGAAATCCATGGAAATGACCTCCCATTTCCACTTTGGAATCGTGTTCGGTTGTAGCAGCCCACTTGGATGTTTTCACTCTGCCTTCACTCCCTGACAATCGAATTATCTTGCCACAAACACTGCTACATCCCTTTTCAGATCTGGCCAATAGTAATATCTCTTCACCGCTATGAGTGTCTTCTGATAACCTGGGTGACCTGAATATGGTTTCGTGTGAAATTCCCTCAATATCACCTTCTTGAGTTCACTGTTATCTGGTACATATATCCTGTCTCGAAACCTGACCAACCCATATGTTGTAATACAATGATCCAAGTCCTGTGCACCTGCACCTATACCTATACCACTACCTGTATTTGTACCTATTCCATCAACTGTACCTATACCTATACTATCACCTGTACCTATACCTATACCTATACCTGTACCTATACTATCACCTGTACATGTACTCTTCTGCAACCTATGCAAAATCTCCATATATCTGACATCTTGTTGTCCTGCTTGCAATATCTTGTCCTGTAAATATGTCCCATACGAGCTCATGCATGTATAATCATTGCCAACTCAAGATCATGTGTGGGATAGTTCTTCTCATGCTTGTTTAGTTTCTGGGACTCATAACATACCACATGTCCATCCTACATAAGGACTCCACCAAGCCCTCTCTTGCAAGCATTTGTACACACTACAAATTCTTTTTCTGGATCTGCAATCTATAGTACTGGTGCATGTGTCAATAACTCCTTAAGTTTCTCAAAGATAGTCTCACACTCTACAATCCATTAGAACTTCTTACCTTTCCTCTATAATGATGTAATAGGATAAGCAATCTGCGAGAAGTTCTTGATGTACCTCCTATAATAGCCTGCTAGACCCATGAAAGATCTCACCTCATCCACATTCTTAGGAGCTACCCACTCCATGATGGCCCTTATCTTCTATGGATCTACTGTAATAACTTCCTTGGAGACAACATGTCCCAAGTAGTGCACCTCAGTCTGAAAGAAAATACACTTGTTGAGCTTACCATACAACTGATGCTCTCTCAACAACCTCAATACTACTGCTAAATGCTCGACATGCTCTTCCTCATTTTTAGAATATACCAATATATCATCGATGAACACAATAAAAAACTTATCCAAATATGGATGCAACACACTATTCATCAAAAACATGAATGTAGTTGAAGCATTATTTAATCCAAATGGAACAACAACAAACTCATAATGCCCATACTTGGTCCTAAACGTAGTCTTGTATATGTCCTCCTCTTTGATGCGTACCTAATGGTATTCAGATCTCAATTCAATCTTCGAGAACATTGTTTCTCCCTTCAGCTGATCGAACAAGTCATCAATCCTCAGAAAAGGGTATTTGTTCTTGATAGTCATTTTGTTCAACTGCTTGTAGTCAATACATAATCTGAGGGTACCATATTTCTTTCTCACAAACAATACTGGTGCACCCCAAGGTGATACACTTGGCCTAATGTACCCCTTGTCCAACATCTCCTTCAGCTGCAACTTTAACTCAACTAACTCAGGTGTGCTCATCATATAAGGTAATTTTGATGCTGGAGCTTCCCTGGCACTATCTCGATAGGAAATTCTACCTCCCTATGAGGTGGTAACTCTGTAATGTCCTTAGGAAATACATCCCTGAACTGTTGTAAAATTGGGTGCTTGTTCAACACATCTGCATCCTCAACCTCCTCACCCTTATCACTAGAAATATGCACTACAATTATCTTTCACCCTTTCCTGTAGCTACACTTTGCTTGCATAGCTGTCACCATCCTCACTAATGTGGCTTTCTTCTTACCTTCAAAAAATCTTGGTTCCCCATTGTCATCAACACATTCAATAGCTTTTTCATAGTAGTCAACCTTGGTTCTATGTAGATACAAACAATCCATGCCCAATAACATATTGTATGAACCCAATGGTAAAACATTCAAATGTGTTGCGGTAGACATACCATTTAAGTCAAATGTGAAAGCTCTTACCCATTGATGAACTCACTTCTTCGTACTTATAGCCAATTGCACTAACCAAGAATCTGCATGCAATTCCTTACTCAACCCACACTTATCCACCAAGTCAGGACTAACATAGCTATAATTAGATCCAAGGTCAATAAAAATAAAAATAACTTGATCACAAAGCTTACCGTCCATCTCAATGATAGATGCCAGATTGTTTTCCACGACTGCGTAGATACGAGGAATACTCTGGCCAACATCTCCAACAATCTGTGCATCCTGTGCACTGTATATCTGAGGTCTACCACCCTGATTCTGCAAATAATCTCTCCTGTGGTGGTCTTTGCCACATGTCCAACACTCTATGGGCTTTTAGCCTCTGTCCTTGTTCTTCTCTTTAGCTCTATGTCCCTGTCCTCTATCTGATGCATTAAACCTCTTAGGTGGTGCAACATTCTTCTTGTTATCTGTACTATGTAGCCTTGCCCACTTTTTATCCCATTTTCCTTTGTTCCTTTCATTATCTCTCCATACTAGCTTAGTCTTAGTCATGCGCTTTGATTGCTCATAGCAATGCTTTAGCTTTTGAATGGCCTCCTCCAATGATCTAGGCTCATCGAATTCAATCCTATCTTTGAATGCAACTGGTAACCCACTAACAAATCTCTCAATCTTAGCTTTCTCCTCCTTAAGGTAAGTCACATACCTCAACAGTTCCAAGAACCTACTGATGTACTCGTCATCTGTCATGGATCCCATCTTTAGTTCATAAAATTATTTTTCTCTATCATCAAAGTACCTCTCAGACAAATACTTCTTCTTGAATACTCGCTCAAATTCCCTCCAAGTCAGATCTTCCTCATCTATATTTTTGAAATTCTTCACATCTTCCCACTAGATGTTTGCTTTACCTTTAAGACTGAAAGTAACCACTCTAGCTTTCATGTTCTCTAAATAATCATGCAACTTGAAGAATTTTCTCATGCCAAGCAACCATGCCTCTGCATCCTGTGATCTCTTTATCTCTCCATCAAAAGTAGGTGGCTTTTCCTTCTTTAGTTCATTCATCAAGTATCCCCTATCATTCCTCCTGTAAGGATGATACTGATGATGATTGTAGTGCCTATCTGAATCAGAATTAGAATCATACTTGTGTCTATCCCTTCTCCTCTCTGGAGTTTCCAACAATCTTCCATCCCAGATTGTGTCCTCTCAATCTGATCGGTGAATACCCATGTGATTTACTGCCATATTCCCCATTAGTTTTATCTTCCTGCTCGGGACTGATCCGTAATGGTCCTTGTCACTGCAAATCCAACAAGATCTAAAGTATTACTACATTCACCTCTGCTAACTTTTCTTATGATTGTATGATTCTATCATTATCTTCCTTACAACTCCTTATCTCCTCCATTAAACTTCTCAATGTAACTGCCAAGTCAGAGGGGTTCCTAACACCATACTACTCTTTGGACTCATAGGGAGAGTCTCTATAGTCAACCATATTTCTAGCCATTTGATATTTCTTCCTGCAAGGCATAATATGTAAGATAAACCAAATCACAATAAACCAACGTACCTTATTATAGATCGGGGAGGATACTTGTTTGCAAGATTACAAAATCAGTGTGATACATGTATAACATACTCATAACAACATATCGACATACGCAAGTAAATGTACCAACTCATAAACATCACTCTAACTAGGGTCTAGTCACCAATGTAAGGCCATATCAACAATACATGCTATGACCTCGTGCATGACAACACCATTGCTCCATTGTACACATTTCCACATGCAACCAACAGTATTCATAAGCAATGACAAAACAACTACCAAAATGCATAACTTCATGTAGTCGAACATAATCGATCAGTTCTTGTAATCAACCTACAATACTGATGCATGTAATCAAAATATTCGAAAAATGTAACCTAGCATACAAGGATGTAAGTAGGTATCATGAAACCAACATGTAAGCGACATATAATCCATACACAGTCAGTCACATACTAATTTCAAATATACTTCATGAAATCAATATCAAAATCTCCATGATAACCATACTACAACACTAATCCATCATCAAGAAAATGAAACAAGTATATAAGTGTAAGATACACACATTCAACTGACATGCATGCATGACCAACACACATCAACCCATTCAGTCTGAGAGTTGAACCATGCTTTGATACCACTTTGTAACACCCTCCTCCCACATCTACCCAAGCAATCGACTAGCGGGGTAAACATGCGAAGAGAGGCCACAATGATAAGATTCAACCTCCTAGGTGACTTTAAGGAAATGGAATTGATGGAACATCACACACAGTCATCCAACATCATCCACATAACCTTCAAGAGACAAGTCAGCCACTCAGATAGCATGTTCCTGGGTCCTACTGCTATTTGAGAAACTTAGGGCAGGGTAACACTCCCCATACACTTCCCAGGTGAGTTAGTCTCCAAAATAACACTCCCCAAACACTGGCAAGGCATGTTATAACACTCCCCAGACACTACCTAGGCGAGTTAGTCTCTAAACTAATGCTCTATTTTGCTAGCATTTTGGGATTTGAGCATAGAAAATTTTAGGGGCGAATGTTCGCCCTTTGGCGAAATTAAGGGGTTTTAAATTTTTAGTGGGCGAATATTTTGTATCATAGTACATTTTTACAAATCACCTCAAATAGCCCACCTTATTTTAAGGGAGAGGGTAAAAAAGGTAAATTTAGCCCTTGAAATTAGGAGTTACAACCTTCCATTCGCCCATTTTCAAGAATAGATTTTATTTAAGTGAATCCATTCGCCCATTTTCAAGAATAGGTTTTATTTAAGTGAATCCTATGGGCCAAATACCATATTTATAAAAGAGGTATGGTAAATTAATAAAAATATAAATAAATGAGAGGTATGGTAAATAAATAAAACATTTTTTATATTTACTCCATAAGTCACCTTATATACATGCAAGGGTGTAAACAAATAAAAATATAAGTAAAGTGGAGGTATGGTAAATAAATAAAAATATAAATAAACTAGACGTATGGTAAATAAATAAAACCTCTTTTTATATTTAGTCCATAACCCTCATTCTATTTATGAAGGCTCAAGAAAGAGGTTTTATTTAAGTGAATCCTATGGGCCAAATACCATATTTGTAAAAGAGGTATGGTAAATTAATAAAAATATAAATAAACGAGAGGTATGGTAAACAAATAAAACATTTTTTTATATTTACTCCATAAGTCACATTATATTTACGAACACTCAAAAAATGTGTTATATTTAGGTGAAACCTATGGGCAAAATACTATGGGACAAATACCATGGACTAGATTGTTATTAATACCATGCAAAAAAACATTATTAACCCTAATATTAGTATTAATAAAAATAAAAATGGCACATGGTATTGACCCATGGTATTCACCAAAATGACACCTGGTATTGAACCATGGTATTCACCAAAATGGCACATGGTATTGACCCATGGTATTCACCTAGAATGTAGCCTATTTAAATGGGGGAATTGGACCAGGATAGATCCATCTTTACTCTGGATCTACTAACCCCCGAGAGGTATCAAATATCGTGATATGAAAACTAGCATAGAGTGAAAAAATATTTGATCCTCTCGGGGGTGGATCAAGAGTAAAAATGGATGTTGTAATTTAATGTATGTTAAACATTTTAGCTTGGTTAAAATAAAAAATAAAATAAAAATCAACTATTAATTTTATTAATTTTTATAAATTACTAATAGTAACTTTAAAAAATAAAATAAAAATCAACTATTAATTTTATTAATTTTTATAAATTACTAATAGTAACTTTTAAGCTCCAGGTTTATAATAACCCATGGTATTGACCCATGGTAATACCAAGATCTTACAAGATTTTATAATTGAGTAAAATATTCGCCATGCCTGGTGAGAGATTCGCCAAAAAATTATATATACATATTATATTATTGATAAAATCGCCTTCCATTTTTCCTATATACCATGGAGATTCACCCATTTATTATATATATAAATTTAGGGGGGGTTCTTAAAATTTTCCCTAGATTTGAGCCACCTTTTTTGGCCCAGAGCCTGGGACACTGCCGAGAATGGAATGATCACTTAAAATTGGTAAGAATACAAGGAAACAAGGATGCAAAAGCAATAAACTGAACAAGACCATAACCAAAACCCTACTAGCTATGACAGGTGTTTCGTCAAACATATCATCAACATGTAATCTACAGGTGTAAATAACATAATTAAGTGTAGGGATCTCATACTTATCTGAGAATCACTATGAACCATTGTTCCCTCATGCCATTTGCTTCATTATCCTCCATTAAGTCATAAACACATTATCCATTCACATACAAGTAAAAACATGTTGAGATCCATACATAGCTATTCTCATAAAATGTGCATATAACCAACATAATAGGAACATAAATACAATAAAAATACCGGCCTTCAAATCCATAAATACATCAATACCTTTACACATGAAAATCAAGGGAATGGATTTCTCATTAATGAATGCAATGAACCAATTGAAGATGGGGCTACCATGTTCCACCCAGCCGTAGAATGGCTGAGCCAAGTCTCTCTTCAGTCATTCACCCCTATGCCATATTCCAAGCATGAATGTGGGATCTCATAGAACACATCAATCAAAACTCATCCAGGGCTTCCAAAGTGTTTGTCCAACCAAGGCTTCCAGAACTAGTAACTCAACCCACACCTTATACAGAGCTTACAGAGCGTTTTTCCAACCAAGGCTTCCAGGACTGATAACTCAACCCACCAAGGGCTTCCAGAGCATTTTTCCAACTAGGGCTTCCAGGACTAGTAACTCAACCCAAGTTGTTTTAGGGCTTCTAGAGCGTTTGTTCAACCAACGCTTCCAGGACTAATAACTCAACACAAGCTAAGGAAACATGAGAAACAACCAAACAAACACTGAAAGTAAACCCACAATCACCATGGCTATCTAGGAAATGGAAAGGCTAGGCAATCCACTATCGATCCAGGCAATCCTCCATGCCATTGACAACTCATAACCAAGAAACCACATGCATGTGCCATGCATGCCAAAATAGTGAACAAATCATACATGCAACTCCGCACCTACAATAAAAGATGTTGTAGCTGCTAATGTTGATGCCTTCTTGCACTTTCCTGCTCTTCCTTTGCCTTCTTTCTCCATGAATCCAAGTATGCCACACCCTCCAAGAGTGCTCCAAGAAAACTCTAAGCATCCAAGAGTATGGGAGAGGGAGAGAATAATGAGAGAGCTCCAAAACTAAACTGACAAAAGGTTACCAACTAATCTCCAGAAGCCTGTTTATGAATGAGACCTCCATTTTTTTCATTTTCCATTATTTTCCTTCATTTTCCTCCTCACATGCAACCTGTGACCTTTCACCTCCGTTTTCTCCTAATTTCCATTATTTTCATAAATAAATGTGCCAAAATGCCATTTTAATGCCTTAGCCATTGCCTTTGCTAATTTCCTTAGCCATAAACAATCAAATGAACACCCCTTAGGATGTATTGCCCAACATTCAGCTTGGAATAAGTGTCCCAGTCATATGTGGTTATTGTTTTTAACATTTATTACATGGAATTTTCACAAGGGTTGTTACAGTTCTCTACTCTTAACCTCCATGCTACTTCCTTGTTGACCAAGATATTTATTCTCCTTTGCTCCAAAATGATTAACTCCCAACTTGAACTTCTGATTGGGATATCTACTCATTTAATGAGAATATCAATCATCTATGTCTCAATAACAACAATTCCTCTCTCCTTCTTTATTTTTTTCATGTGCCGAATGTAAAGTTTTTTGTTTAATCCTCTTCATATTTTCCTCAAATTGAAGAGAAATTGATATAATTGACGACTTGTTAAATGGAACTCACTTCTTCTTAACCAATTCAATAAAATATACCTCTATCAACAAAGAAAAAATAAATTTGAATGCGGTTGTGAGTTTTCTCCCCATAGATATCATTTCGAAAAAAATAGGGAAGTGATTTGACTCTCCTCTATAGCCCACTCACTACCTACTCTTCATATGATCATTGATAGTAGCTTTTAACAAAAGGAACCTATTTAACTTTTTGACAATTCTATCCTCACCCACCCTTTTATTTCTAAATGTTGGTCTTAAGTTTATGCGCTCCATATCAAATATTCCTAGTGTTGAAATTGTAACTAGGTTCGGTCTTCATAATTATCATTATACTTGTGTCAATATGTATTTTATATAAAAACAAAAATAAGAAAAAATTATTATAATTATTATTATTATCAAGTATGTTATTCATGATTTATTTTTGTCAAAAGAAAAGTCAAAGGGCACCTTCTTCATGACCCTATGAAAAGAAGTAAAATTTGAATTCTTGTGTCATTTGTTTTTCCAAGTTGCCAAGTCAGCCCTCTATATGGACAAGTTGGCCAGCCCATAGGACGTGTCTCTTCATATGGTTGGACAACTATATATTAGCACCTATGATCCACATTTTGGAGATCAATTCAGGTCTTCTGTGGAAAGAGAAGTTTGGATCTGTGACACATAATCTGAGGCATGAAAAAGGTGAATCTTCTATAGTGTATCTCTCTGTAATGCAGGCTTCTGTGATAGACAATTCTCTGTGTGATGTGAATTTTTTTGACACAAATAATGTGAGATTTTATGATGGATGGTGGATTTTTTTGTGACATATCTCTCTATGAAGATGCAAGTTCCTATGGATGTAATCCTTTGTACTAATGCAAGTACTTGTGGCACCTTTCTTGTATTGAGGTAGACTTTCAATGGCATCTACATCTCTAGGATGTGGGAAGCATGAATAGGAATATCGATTGATCATCTTATGGATTAAAAAACATGGCATAATTTGGATGGCTGACTTGGAACTTGGAACCCTAGTTAGTTTGGCTTGGATTTATCTCCTTGATGAAGAATCTATAAGGAAAGGATTGACAGGTTTTCCCCTTATTGGTTTTTCCCTGGCCTCTGGCCTAACTTTTGGTGTCTTCTGTCTTTTTGTGTATTGTATTTGTGTAATTGTTTGATGACCTATTGAATGAAGTAAAAACTAAAATAGAAGATATATCTATATATATATATATATATATATATATATCTATCTATATATATATATATATATATATATATATATATATATATATATATATATATATATATATATATATATATATATAAGTTGTCACTAGTAATTACCATGATAAAAAAATTCTCTCTTGAGTTATAATTTCAGCATGATATCAAAGCTAAGTACGATCTAAGTAGCAAGAAACTCCTGCCTTGTTGAAGTATACTCCATCATGTGACACCTGTAGCAGTAATCTGAGAAGTTGATATGAAGTTTTGTGGCATCGATTCAAGGTTTTAGGGCTTGATTCTAGTCTAAGACATAAGTCTAAATCCTTTGGCGACTGAAGTTTGTAGCTCATATATCTTTAACAAGGCATTAACCAAAATATATAGCTCATATATGAACTCTATGATGACTTGATTGACTTTTGAGGCATCTGAACTTACCGTAGCTTCATACCTATGAATTATGAACCGAGCTCTATGACACTTCTCTAAGGATCATAACAATTAGTCTACAAATATGAAAAAACTCACACTCTATCCAAGATGAAGAAGATTAATGAAGAAGAAGGACTACTAAAGAATGAAAAAATAGTTATAATTGATTTCCATTGACCTCCACTCAAGTGGATAAGAAGGCCAAATATTTCACTTGATATTTTCTGAGGTTCATACAAATCTCCTATATCCGAAGTCTCTAAAGGCATCATGGACTGTATTATATCTCTTAGGTATCCAAATCTAAAGTCTGTACCATTTTGTGCTTCATTGTTGTTCAAAGTGACATTCAAACTTATAACTAGTCTAATCAAGGCATCTGAATTACTTGACTGAGCATGGAATCTCTCTCTATAAAGGAATCTATGTTGAGACCAAATAACAATAACTCTTTTCCAAACTATACAAGGATTTATGAAGTTTAGGAATGAAAATGATAAGTTTCTCTCTAGAAGAATTCGACTTTTGTGGTAACATATGTGCAAGACTAAAGGATGTAAGTCCATATGCAAAGGAAAAAAACATACAAAATGTGGATAGGACCGAATTTAGGTGCATCATCTATGTAATTAAAAGGTTGATATCTTGTAGCTAATCTTTGTGACATAGCAGATTTAGTGACAAATCAAGGTACTATGATATATCTCCTTCAAAGAAGAACTATGATCTGAAGAAAGTTTGTGGAAACATATAAAGCTTAATCTCTATGATAGAAAAATATCATTTCATATATCAAAAAAGGCATGGAAGAGAATATCTCTCATAATCTCTCTAAGATACAATTTTTAAATGCATATTATTTCTCTTTGAAACATGGCATCCAAATTAAAGTTGTGGCATATCTATCATATCTCTGTGTTACCCGAGCTCACTATGGAAACATATCTCTATATGAAGTTTACTATGATATACAAACACTACATATCAAAAGCATCCTACACAAGGAAGTATATTCATGAAAGAAATCGAAAGTCTGAAACTATCTCTGAAATGACTATTTGGGGACCGAGTCTCCTCAAAGAATAACACTAGTACTATCATGGTGAAAGAATTGTTTTATGACTGCATGATCGCAAGTTTTTAAGTGTATGATATATATCCTATAGTATGAAATATACTTTTGAGGCATGAAAAAAAAAGTGTGAAGTATTATACATCAAAATCTAAGTCCACAGAATTTGAGGTATCTCAGTTGAAGGAAGATTATATAAAGACAAACAATCTATGGACCATAACTTTTTAATAGAAACACTACAAGGATGGACAATTATGGTTGAAAAAGGTACATATATTTTTTTTGTTTATTTGTAACCAATGGCCTATGTCAATTATACTGCATATAATGTTAAGCTAGGTCATGATGATATTACATGAAGAATAAAGCTAACAATATTATGCTCTCTTAAAAGGTAGTAAAGGGTTTGTGTAAGCCTTGAGGGATAGCTCAATTGGTTAGGTCTCATTGCTAAAGCACCTTGCCATAGGGAGGCCATGGATCCAATTCTCATTGACGCCCTCAGGTTTAGGCTCATATTAGTTTGACTGAGGGGTGTGGTCCCATGTGGTCCCTTCCTATTAACCCACCTTGATTTTGTCGTGGAAAAAAGTAAGGGGCTTGTGTAGATATGTTAGAATTTGAGTCCTTTCCTTGCATATGAAGGCTAGGTTTCTGTGATTAAGAAATGAGATTAACTCCATATAGAAGGCTTGTTAAATAAATTTTCTAGGGTTTTGCATTAGAATTTGCAAATATTGCTTATGGTAGTTTTTAAAAGGATCCGTGGTTTTGTAAACCTTAACTTGTGTAAAAATAAGAGGAAATCTAATAAAACCCTGGGACTAATAATTTTCACTATTATTAGAAACCATAACTCTTGATAATGACAAAAAGGAAAAAATGTTGATGTGAGGACAAGGTTGGTTAAAAGGTCCAAGCTTGAGAGGGAGTTGACCTTCCTCAAAAGATAAGTACTCTACATTTCATTTACTTGTTTATTATTTTTGTCTTTGTACTTTGCTCAATTATATTTTTTCTTTCATAGGCTTCTAATAAAGTTTGCAGATCGATTATAAAAATTGCCCAACTCTTGGAAGCAAATGAAAGAATGGAAAGAATGTAGCAAAGCACAAAGATGGAAGATTATGATTTTAGAAAGAAATAGCAATTTGAAGGTTATCCCAGTAAGAAGGAGAGGATAAAAGGGAGTTGGAATCAGAATGTAACGAACAAATATCTTACAACTTATGACTTGAGGTTATATCAAATAAATTGATAATGCCGATAATGAAATGAGATTCTACCGATGATTGGGATGGTTTTCTAGATGAATATGAAGCAAAATTTTGTTGCACTATGGAGGCAAAAGATGTGGCAATTAGTACAGTTAGCCTTTTGGCTCCATAAAATGTTTTATGAACTATTTGATGACCTTCTAAATTCAATCATGATTCTCTACAAATATTGTCAAGAACCTAGTGTTTCATAGAAGATGAAAGCACTTGATGATGATTTGAAAGTATGGTGCAGAGAGGAGTTGAGAAGCTACAAATAGGATCTCCACAAATGAACATATAATTGATGTAGGGGAAGTATGAGTACTTTTGATACAATATTAGCCTTGCAGTTATCTCCTCCCTAGTTGAGAGGGAGTGAGGGTGGACACCATGTTCTCCATGAGTCACATTATATGGTGAGGACTAACATTTGTAAGCCTAGTGCATGAACACTGGTAGGGAGAATGGTGGATTGGATAAGCATTAAGGGAATACATTCTTGAGTCATGTATTATAGTTTATTAGGGTTAAATTCCTAAGTTTGGTACATGGACTTGGTAAAGAATGCTCTGGAGGAGGTACTTTTCCTTGCATTAGGAAATGGTCCCATGAGGTCATAACTTGGGAACACCCAGGCGGGGTATGTTCCTTGAGAGGCGAAAATGTCCAAATTTATGCCTCCTAGAATTTTTCTTTGTTCTAGTGAGAGAGATAGAGTGTACTTGTCAAGGCCTTGACATTTTGACAATGCTAACTCTGATGATGTAAATCATCATTGATGCTTGTCAATTTGAATCCTTTCTTATATAAGTTCTCAACTTAAGAATATCCTAACAAGTTATTATGAATACCACCCTAGTTAAGAGAGAGTGTTTAAATTGTAACTAGGTCCGATCTTCATAAGTATCAGTATACTTGTGTCAATATGTATTTCATATAAAAACAGAAAGAAGAAAAATTATTGTATAATTTTTATTATCAAGCATGTTCTTCATGCTATATTTTGGTCAAAAGAAAAATTCAAAGGGCATGTTCTACATGACACTATGAAAAGAAGTAAAATTTAAATTTTTGTAAGTGACATTTGTTTGTACAAGTTGCCAAGTTGACCCTCCAGGTGGACAATTCGACTAGCCCATAGGAAGTGTCTCGTCATATGGTCGAACAACTATATATTGGCTCCTATGCTCCACATTGTGGCAATCAATCTAGGTCTTTTGTGGAAAGAGAATTTCAGGTCCATAACACGTAATATAAGGCATGAAAAAGGTGAATATTCTATAAAGTATCTCTATGTAATGCGAGATTCTGTGACAGACAATTCTTTGTGTGATGCAAAACTTCTATGACACAAATAATTTGAGTTTATGTGATGAATGATGGAAGTTTCTATGACATATCTCTCTATGAAGATGAAATTTTCTATGGATGTAATCCTTCGTACTAATGCAAGTACTTATGGCACATTTCCTATATTGAATTAGAATTTCAATGGCACCTATATCTTTTAGATTTGTTAGGCATGAATAGGTAGATTGATTGATCATATTTTGGATTAAAAAACATTGTAGAATTTGGAGGGATGACCTGGCACTTGGAACCCTAGTTATTTTGGCTTGGATTTCTCTTGTTGATGAAGAATATATAAGGAAAGGATTGATGGGGTTTTCCCCTTGTGGGTTTAGCCCTGGCCTCTGGCCTAATTTTTGGTGTCTTTTGTCTTTTTTTGTATTGTATTTGTGTAATTGCTTGATGACCTAATGAATGATGTAAAAAATAAAATAGAATATATATATATATATATTACCATGATAAAAAATCCTCTATAGCATTGGAATTTCAACACCTAGCATGTCTAATTTCCTCATAGAAAGATCAAACAAAAGATTAGATCAACTTGAGTTGAGGTCCCCCAAATTTTAGCTTTTAATGATGTAAAAAATAACATAGAAGATATATATATATATATATATATATATATATATATATATATATATATATATTATCACAAGTAATTACCACAATAAAAATTCTCTCTAGAATTGGAATTTCAACACCTAGCACGTCTAATTTCCTCATAGAAAGATAAAACAAAAGATTAGATCAACTTGAGTTGAGGTCCCCAATATTTTAGCTTTTCCAATTGAAAATTGTGGTAACCCCTAGACTGACATTCTCTTCTTTAATAGAGTTTGAAATTGTAAAAATTCTCCCATTAGCTAACCCTATTAGAGAAAGGAAAATATATATTCAACATTGTAATCTTTTTATCTAAAACCCAAGAATATTAAACATCTCCTAATCCTTATTTAAAGGACTAGATGTTAGAATATGCTAACACTCTTAACCTCTAACAAAAAATTAATCCACTCAATCACTCCATAGCATCAACAAAAATAAAGTCTCAGCCCCTAAATAATTTTCCAATTCATTAGCGATTTTGGAATTATCACTTGAAGGCTCTTGCAAGTTGCAATATCAATATATTAGGTTTTGAAACTCAACCAATCTCTTTATGTTCTATCTTTAACAACACCACCTAATCATATATAATCAAAAGATATTTTTATCATGAAGCTACCCCTACTAGGGTGTTACTACCTCTAAGAGACCCCAATATAGAACACTATTTACTAGAAATCACTTCTTAAAAAGCATTGTCTTAAACCATGCGCATATTAAATCCTTTTATACTACTTATCCCATTGTTTCCTTACCCCTCAATACATCTTAATCCTCATTAGTTTATTAATGTTTCTTTATGCATCTCATCCATATTGAATTGTAGAGTGTATTGTTAGTTATTTATTGATTTGGTAGTGTCAGACAAGTGTTCTAATCTCAATTTGTATTTAGACGCTAAGGAACATGAGATCTCCAAAACCCATAAAATGTTTCACGAGATAAGCTTGTGAAACACCTTAATTAAATTAATTAGCCACCATTTGAATATTTCCTAAGTCTAACTTACGAAAACTAGTTAATTGATGGGAATTAATGAAGGAAGATCGAGAAATCTCTATAAACTCACATGGATCAATTCTAATATGATTTTAGCCATTGATGAGGATCTAATCATGGCCATTGAAGCTCCAAAAGGATATTATAAGAGAAAGTTGATGGGATAGAGATAGAAACAGTGGTGAGAGTAAGAGGAAGCGCATTTTCCTTGGCAAGTTGAGTTATTTACTTGCAGCTTCAGCAAGGAAGTGAGTTTGATCCAGAAGGAGAACATCAAAGAGAGGGAGCAACAGAGATAAATTCTGGAGGAATTTCCTTGTAGTTTTCAAGCACTGGAGAGGCAAGAAAAGGGAGAAAGATATTTTTTGCAGATAAGTCACATGGCTTTCCCAAGCCAGTAGAGTGAGAAACCAATAGGTAGTGTGAGTAAGCCAAAGGGAGGAAAAGTTTATTAGTAGAGGGAGAATTTTTCTCCTAATTACTTTTGGCCAGATATTGTCGGAGGATTTATAGTGAGACATGTAGATTATTATACTCATATGTTTTATTGCGACATAATAATAAAAAAAACCCTCATCTGCTACACTGGTTTTCCCTTCAGGTTTTTCTGCGGAATTTTGTCCAAAATAATTGTGTTAATTATGTTCATCTATATCTCAGTTCCATATTTAGCTTTCAAAAAATTTAATTTTGAAGATTTCGGTTGTAAGTTTATCATTATTTGCTGAATAATAATTCAGAAGACAAATAAATTGTTAACAGTTAGGATATAAATTTCTAGTTAATTGCAAATGAGGAATTTTCACATGGTATCAGAGCATTGAAGATCATATTAGAGGCTCAGAAGCGACAAGAGGAAAATTGTGCAGCTTTAGAGGGAAATCCAGGTACAATTTCTCCAGATTTTCGCAAGCCAGCTGGGCAGTGCAAATTGTTGGGTAGAAATTTGTTTCTAGGAGTAGGTGGAGGAAAAGTTCAATTTGCTGATATCAGAATTTGCAGGCAGTGGATTTTCTAGATAGAGGTTTTGAGTGAGTCGATCAGTTATTTCATTGAGCATATATGGGCACAATTGATTTATAGCAAGGTTTTTTTTGCATCATCAGATTAATGTTAGGTGAAGAGAAAATAACACTGAAGAGGAATTTCCAAAATTTCTCAAAGGGTTTCCAGTTTCCAGTTTCTAGGAGGAGATCCAAGATTTCTAGTTGCAACAGGCCATACGAGTTTCCAAATTAGCTAGTTCAAGTTGCAGAGATTATAGTTCGTGTTCTAGTTCCTGGATAAGGACATTCATAAGGATGAGCGAGTAATCTGATTAAGCAGTTGAAAGTATTATATTGGTAGGAAGACATTTGGAGGAAGTTTTGCACATTCCACAAGGAGTACAAGTAACAGAAGAGAGGGAAGAGTAGGGAAGAGAAGGATATTTCCAGTTTCAGTCTCCAATTATTTAAGTTTCATAAATATGGCCACACCATGTCTCATAGATCAGGATAGACTTAATGAAGCCTAAAACTTGGGTGTCTGAAAGGCTAAGATGCAATTCCTTTTTGGATAAGCATGGCCTGAAGGAGTTCATGACAACAATCATAGCTATACCAACAAACCCTATCTAGTTCCATGAGTACAGGAAGGATATGTCTAAGGTAAAGAGGGTGGTGCTCGATGGAGTTCGATAACATATCATTCTACATATTGCATAAAAGAGTACAATAAAGTGAATGTGGGATGTCGTTGTAGAACTATACCATGATCCATCTGAGAATTGGAAAATGATCCCCAAGGAGAAGTTGAGGACCATAAAGATGTAGAAGGGTGAAGGTGTGACTCCCTATCTCACTAGAATTCAGAATGTCTAAGATGAGATAGCAACTATAGGTGAGAAACAAGAGGACAATGAACTTGTGTGAATAGAACTAAACGAGTTTACCAGGGAATGGGCAACATTTTTCAGGGAATTACTGGATGAGACAAATTTCTTGATTGGGAACACCTATAGAGTGACTTCACACAAGAGGAGCTAAGGCTAAGTATTGTCCAAGGTACTACCAACAGTAGTACCAAAGGGTTGAAGGTTTAGAAAGAGGAGGAGAATGTAGCCCTTGCTAGTAAGGGAAAGGAGAAGAAAGCTCCCAGTTAGGGATAAGGCTCAAAGGGAGGCGAAAAGAAGAAGAATGACATGTCAAAGGTTAAATGCTTTAGATGTGGTGAGTTGGTCACTATGTTGCCCAATGTCCAAAATTGAATAAGGGAAAGAAGGGGCATAAGGAGAATATGGAAAATTCAGCAAAAATAGATGAGTTTACCTCTAGGTTGAATGAGTTTTCATTTATAACAGCCATACCTCCAAATGGAGGAGGAGCATGATCCTTCAGAGTTACATGATTAGGTAGGATCTGAGGAGGCAAATCATTGGACAAGTGTTTCCTATGGATCATTACCTTTGCTACAAGGGCTCACAATTCTCAGTAGCAGGAGGATTATTGTTTAGTAGGCACAGTCAAATCTTGAGGGATGGTGCAAAGCTAGTTGTAGTCAAATACTAGAGAGGCGTAGAGACAATTGGGTGCAGAAAATTGCTCAGTAGAAAATGTAGAGCTAGTTGTAGTCAAAGACTCAAAGGATAGTTGTAGAGCTAGTACAAAGACATAATGGATATGCAGATAAATTCTCAGTTGCAGTAATTGCAGCAATAGCAAAAGCATGATATCATATGCAAGGAAGGAAGTGTTGGCAATCGTGTAGGGAGGCACACTATAGTACCAGCAGTAACGTAGATGTAGGTTGGTTCAACTACAGGGTTAGTAGATGAACAAAGTATGCACAATAGCTTGATGGACAGTGAGAGTTAGTTGTATCATAGTTGTTGGACATGAGCAATGTGGTCTGGCTACAAAGATGATAGAGTTATAGTGGTGGAGAGAACACCTTCCTTGCTAAGAGGCAGTGTTAGTTTTTGATTGATTTGGTAGTGTTGTACAGGTGTTCTAGTCTCGATTTGTGTTTAGAGGCTAAGGAACACGAGATATCCAAAACCTAGAAAGCGTTTCGCGATGTAAGCTTATGAAACGCCTTAATTAAATTAATTAGCCATCATTTAAATACTTCCTAAGTCTAACTTAGGAAAATTGGTTAATTAATGGGAATTAATTAAGGAAGACCAAGAAAGCTCTAGAGACTCACACGGATCGAGTCTAAGATGATCTTAGTCATTAATGAGGATCTAATCATGGCCGTTGAAACTCCATCGAGAGATTATAAGAGAAAATTGATGGGATGGAGATAGACATAACAATGAGAGAAAGAGGGAGTGTATTTTCCTTAGCGGGTCGAGCTATCCAGTTGCAACTTCAGCAAGGAAGTGATTTCGAGCCAGAAGGAAAGCACCAGAAAGAGGGAGCAACAGAGAGAAATTCTGGAGGAATCTCCCAACGAATCGCTCTAGACTTGTGTAGGCTAGCAAAGCAAGCAACCAGTAGGTAGTGCGAGCAGGCCACAGGGAGGCAAAGTTGATTGGAAAAGGGATAATTTTTCTCCTAATTATTTTTGGCCAGATATTGTCAGAGGATTTCTAGTGAGGCATCCAAATTATTGTACTAAAATTTTTTCCCTCTATATAATAATAAAATAAATCCTCATCTACTACACTGGTTTTCCCTTCGGGGTTTCTTCGGGGACTTTTGTCCAAAATAACTATGTTAATTGTGTGCATATATTCCTCAATTCCATATATTATTTAGCTTTTGCAGAATTTAAATGTGAAGATTGTAGTTGTGAGTTTATTGTTATTTTCCAAGTAATAATTCAGAAGACAAATAAATTGCTAACAATTAGGAGATAAATTTCCAATTAATTGCAATGAAGGAATTTTTAGATGTACTTCATTTCTATCGATGCCATTAATAAATGTAGTAAATTGTATAGAATTCCCTAAAATTAATGAAAATGATAAATGAAAACAAATGTGTGAAATATTGATAATAATGTCATTTTATTCACTTTCTATTATGATGATGATGATTAATCTCCACTAAGATTGAATTTGATGTATTGGATCTTAATAAGGTAAGAGATTACTTGGAATTATTTAGAATTTTATTCTATGTGCAAAATCCATTGAGAGCATCATTTCAAGATTTTCATAGTTTTGTTGAGCTAAGAGTTTAGGAAGGTTGGTAGCAAGAGTAGCAAAATCTATATAAAATAATATGGTAGCAAGTCTTAGAAAAGAGTTTTCTTTTTAAATCCCACATCCAAAATTTTGAAGATTTACACTTGTTTTCAAGCTCATAATAAGCTTTCCACCCTCTATTTATCCTTTTCCTAAAACTATAAATCCAATTGAACATGTGACAGATATCAATTTTTAGATATTTGTATAAAGACAATTCCTCCAAGTTGTTTTTGTCATGCACGATGGCATCATATGTGAGATAGTAAGTTTTGGGGGATAAAGAAGTATTGATCTCATGTGAAAAAATCCAAGAGAAAAATTTAGGTGTATCTGAATTATTTTAATGGGCAATTTAAGAAAGCATGTGAGATGGATATTATGGCATATTTTGAATAAGAGATTTCATTTATTTTTGTAGCACAAAGGAGTGGAGGGGAACACAGATCAAGAAAACATACTCACCCCATAACTAGTCAATTGTTATGTTAGTAAAAAGCACCACTCCCATGTGGTTTTCCCAACTAGCCTATGGATAATTGCATATTCAAGCTTATATGTTACCATGAACTAACTCATAAAGGTTATGGTTTTCAAAGTGAGGAGAAATGTGAAAGGTAAGCTTTGTATTTTCTTTAAGAAATGCATAGGGGAATGGATGTGCTTTTGGCATTTACCACCTTTCTTTTCTGAATATGTGATTTGGAGAGTGCCTCCAAGTGGCAACATAAATAGTAATTAAAAAATGTAAGTAAATGGTTATGTGTGAAAACACTAATACCTAATAAGCACAAAAAATTTTCAAACTTTACCTTCCCCAACTCAAGTCACGATTCAACTAATTTTATCTATGTTGTTTTTTCAAGGTTAATGAATATTAACTTCAAATATAAGAAACACTCATTATATGCCATGCTTATAACAAACTAAAAACCTTAGCTAACAAAGTGAAGTAAAATCTTCATTTCCTTATCAATAGTTAACAAAATGAAATAACTATATTCATTTATCAATCTTTAACTACATCAAAGTCATAAAATCAACCATTTATCTTTTATAAAAACTTAGTTAACTTCCTTGTAAGTACTTAGAGGAAGCCAAATCAACCCTTCATTTCCTTAAATGTCCCTAATAAAATAAAATCAATATTCCATTTCTTTAAAAAACCTTCATTGAGAGAGAAAATGACTAAATAAAATAGAAAAATATTAAATAATCATGTTAAATCCAATTCAAAACATACATCTACCAAACATAAAACATTCCATTTATTTAAAAACCCTCATTGAGAGAAAAAGATTAAATAAAATATGTACACATACTGAAAAATATTATCCATTTATTTTAAAACCTTCATTGAGAGAGAAAAAGATTAAATAAAATATGTACACATCCTGAAAAATATTATCGTGTTAAGGCCAATTCAAAACATACATCTTCCAAACATAAAAGAATTTATTTAGAAAATTTACATATATCCAAATTCCAACTTGGTTGCATTTATATAATTTCATTAAGGAAATCCTCAATAAGACTCAAATATCAATAATTAAAAATTAAATGTCTTTTTTATTATTAACAAATATAAAATGATTTTCGATTTTGTAAGAGATAGTAAGATTTCCGAACTGGAGCTCCCGCGCTTGCCTTCTGTGACCTCGACAGGCCTCCTGCCTGGCAGCCCTGCTGCTGGGCCCTCTCCTGTTCCCGCTGGCCCACCTGGGCTCCTTTCTCAGAGCTTCTCTTCGCCTCCCGTGGTCTCTTTCGGGCCTCCTGCTCGGCCCCAGCTGTGGGGCCTTTCCCCCTGCTTTCTTTCCAGCTTCCGCCCCTCTCTCCATCCGGTCAACGGCGAGTCTGGCCTCCCTCCGCTCCTGTCATGGCTGGGACTGACTCCTCCTCGCAGCAAGACAATGAAGATCAGGAAAAACTTTTTGCTTCTCTCATTCCAGAAAATACTACCTCAAGAATCCGTCCCTCTGCATCAAAGTTTGTCAAGAAGCTGGCCGACATCCCTGAAGTTTCTCTCCCTCCCAGTCTCCTGAGGAAGGCAGCGATCTCTTTGGCTGAGAGGGGTCTTGTAGGTCAGTTTACTGGCCTCTGGCCTTCTCCCAGAGCAGTCCAAAAATGGGTAGAACGTAACTGGAACGCGATCATTCAAGGGAAAATCACCATTAGATTCTGCGGAAGGGGCTTCTATACTTTCCTCTTTGAAACAAAAGAAGACCAGAATCTCATCTTCAGAAATGGTCCCTACTTCATGGATTCGAGAGGCCTCTACCTGAATAGATGGTCCCCTGATTTCGACCCGGAAATGGATATCCCAAATGCTGTTCCGGTATGGGTACGCCTGCCTCACCTCCCTCTGCATTGTTGGGGGGACGAATCTGTTAAAGCTATTGGGAATGCTGTGGGAAAATACATTAACAGATGTGAACCAAAGGAAAACATGCATGCTTATGCACAAATTTGCGTTGAAGTCGACTTAGGGAAAGGCCTACCGGAAGCCATCAAGATCAAAGTGGACCAATGGACCCATATTCAGCAGCTGGACTACGAACAAATACCATTCAAATGCAAGGTATGCCACGAATATGGTCATTTCGCTAATAGGTGTAGTAAGATAAAAGTAAATGAACTGAATGAAAATGCTGAAACCTCTGAAGGCACATGGGAGCAAGTAAAAAAAAAGAAATCAAACCCCACCCAGCAAGGCCCTAATACTAAGCCCCTCCCGGAATCCCAAGCTGCTCCCCCCCTCGCCTCCCATTTCGACCCAGCCTTTCCTCTCCTCCTCCAATCCCTTTGAATCCTTGGTGGACGAAGATCCCTCCTCCCCCCTTCCTCTCCCTCAGCCACTGCTCTAGCAGTCATCCCCTCCCCCTCGCTGCCCCTCCCCTCCCCTCCTACCATAGATCGTATTCTAACAAGAAACAAACTCAAAGAAGCAAGCTTCACCTCTGAACCACTGAGAAAAGCAGGCAGGAAGTCAAATAAAGAAATAAGAGATGAAACAGCAGCAAAAGAAATGGCCACGGGCACTCAGCAACCGATGGACTCATTCTTGGACAAGCAAAAAGGAAGCGGGGAAAAGACAAAGGAGAAGAGCGGGGCTCACCAAAAAATTAGTAAGTAATGATATTGGTCTCTTGGAATTGTAGGGGGCTGGGCTCCTCTCTAAAATCAAATGCAGCCCGGGATTTAATCATACATGAGCAGCCAGATCTTTTCCTAATCCAGGAGACCAAAATGTCTAACCAAGACTTTCAAACATTCACAAAAAGACACAAAAGCTTTGCAGGTACAGCAACAGATTCCGTGGGCGCCTCAGGAGGAATAGGTACATTATGGAATAAGAGAAAATGGGACCTCATCAGCCAAAACTCATCTAACTGGTGGGTCAGAACTGACCTCAAAAATAAAATCACAAAAGAAGAATATACTGTTCTTAACATCTATGCCCCAAATCACTACAGGGATAAAGCATATTGTTGGGACTCCATCAATTCAGAGCTGCAGGTCTGTCAAAATAGGAACACAATCATGGGTGGTGACCTGAACCTAATCAGGAACATTGAGGAAAAAATAGGAGGGAAATTCCTCGCTGATCCTTCAAGAGATACTCTGGAAACAATAATAGAAACACACAAACTCATTGATATCCCCCCTAACAATGGTAAATTTACATGGAGCAATAAGAGAGCAGGAATCCACAACATCAAAGAGAGACTCGACAGGATATTAATTCATGAAAGAATAGTTACAGGTTTCTCCTCAGTTAAAAGTAAGATAGTTCATGCCACAGCTTCAGATCACAAGCCTGTGGTCTTGATTCTTGACAATGAAAGAAATCTCGGCCCTATCCCTTTCAAATACAATAAAATTTGGGATACCAAGGAGGGCTTCCGAAAACTCATCAAAGAACACTGGGAGATGGAAGTCATCGGTTCACCTCACTATGTATGGGAATCAAAATTAAAATCCTTAAGAGCAGCGATCAAACAGTGGGCCAAAGAGAATGCAATATTGGAAAAAAAAAAAAGAATAGAGCTACACAGACAATTGGAGCAATGGAATCAGGAGAAAGAGGATCATCAAATCTCAAAGGAAGAACAATCACAGGAAAATGAAATGTTTAAGGAACTCTACAGGCAGAACAGAGAAGAGGAAGAAGAGCAGAGACAGAAATCGAGGTGCCTTTGGCTCAGAGCTGGAGACAAAAACACCTCTTTCTTTCATAATAACCTTAAGATCAGAAGAGCAGGAAACCAAATTGATAAAATTATTGCTGAGGGAAAAGAACTAAGTGAACAAGAGGAAATCAAAGAAGCGGCACACAGCCACTTCAAATCCCTCTTATCAGCAGTCCCCCAGTATATGGACAGCGCGGATTTCCTACAACCAGTCGAGTGCAAAATCAACGCGCATCAAAACAGTGAGTTGGATCAGGATGTTTTGGAGGAGGAAATAAGGATGGCAGTGTTCAGTATGCAGCCGGACAAGGCCCCTGGTCCTGACGGCTTCACTACTGCCTTCTTCAGGAACCACTGGGATATCATAAAAAAAGACTATGTAAGGATGGTTAAAAATATCTTCAAAAAAAAAAGATGGGCGAAAACACTAAAACCTCCCATCTGGCACTTATTCCCAAGGATCCCAACCCCCTCTCCTTTGATCGCTTCAGACCTATCTCTCTTTGCAATGTCTCCTACAAAATAGTAACCAAAATCCTGGAAAATAGACTGAAAAAGCTTCTGCCTTCCCTTATATCAGAGAACCAAGGAGGATTCGTTCCTAAAAGACAAATAATGGACAATGTCATCCTGATTCAAGAAGCAATCCATAGCAGCATCAATAGAAAGGAAAGAGGTATGATTATAAAACTTGACATGGCAAATGCCTTCGACAGGGTCAATCATCAATTCCTAGCTGAGGTTCTCAGGAAGTTTGGAATATCCAACAAATTTATAAGCATCATTATGGAATGCATCTCAAACCCTTGGACAGCCCCCCTAATCAATGGTAGGCCCAGCCGCTACTTCAGAAGCTCCAGAGGATTGAGACAAGGCTGCCCCCTCTCTCCCTTCCTATACATCATCATGGCAGAAACCTTGAGCATACACCTGGAAAATCTTCGAAAGCAAAAGGAGATCACAGGGATCAGCATAGCGAGAGGGATAAAAGAAATTAATCACTCGCTCTTTGCCGATGACACCCTTTTAATTGGGGGAGCCTCAAGCTTAATGGCAAGAAGATTCAAGAGAACTTTGGACACCTTCCTGGCAGTCTCAGGGGGATTGCTAAACAACAATAAGTGCAAAATCTATACTTGGAATGTCCCTCTCCAAATCATGCAAAGAATCTCTCTGATCATGGACATCCCAGTTCAAAGAAACTGGAGCCACTTCACATATCTTGGTCTGCCCTTGGCAAAAGAAATTGTCAAGTCTGAGATTTGGAATAAGCAGATCGAAAAAATGAGAGGGCTTCTCCAAAGTTGGGGGCTGTCTTGGCTAAATCTGGCGGGCAGGACCACCCTCATAAAGGCTCTCCTCTCAGCTCTCCCCATATACCAATATGCTGTCACTCTGGCCCCTGCCAGCACTCACAAGCACATGGAGTTAATCATGAGAAGTTTCCTCTGGCAGGGAGGGAAGCAAGACTCAAAAAAATTCAGTCTGGTCAGATGGGATCAAGTTACCCTCCCTTTTGAAAAAGGGGGCATAGCAATCAAAATCCCAAGCCTTACCAACAAAGCGATGGGCTTCAAACTGGTGTGGAGAATGCTAATGGGAAAAGGTTCCTGGTGGGTTGAGGCTCTTAAAAGAAAATACCTCAATGGGCTGCACTCCAATGTCCTCACTGAGGTAATAGTGGAAAGGCCTTGCACTCCAGTTTGGAAACTTATCAAAAAAGTCCTCCCCCAAATTAAAAATCACATCTCTAAGTCGCCTGGAAATGGCAAAGAAATAAATATCTGGACTGACAGAATTATGGGATCGGAACCAAGAAATCTCCTCCAGCAGTTCAGTACTTTGAAATTATGGATGGAGGCCAAAAATTTGCATTCTTTATTTGACATTTCAGTTTGGGAGCACAACAGTTGGTTAGCTTGGAGGGATCTCCCTCTCTCAAATAATCTCAGGAAACAATGGGCAGACCTCAAGATCTCTCTGACGGGATCAGCTCCTTTAAACAAAGATGCTCGTGACAGCTTCATCTGGGATCCCAGCGGAGGCCATTTCACTGTAAAAGATGGGTATAAACTCCTTCAGTCCAGCCCCACTCTTGGTAACTAGTGTGGAGTACTAAAAAAGGTATGTTTTTGATGATCATTTCAGTATCTTTTCAGTAGAACTTGCAAACCTTTTTGCATCATGAACTTGGAAAACGATAAAGAATTATAACAAAACATGTGAGATTAATATGCAAGACTAAAACGCTGACAATTGTCGTTTCCTTATGAAGGAAGGAGTGAAAACGAGAAATTTCCGTTCCAAATGAAAGGACAAGGACGAGATAACCGTTTTCCATTTGACGGGAGACCGAATGCAAACAAGGCAAAGCAAATCAAAGCGAATCGGCCCAGAAAAGGAGGTGGAGATACCAGCTTGGCATAGGAGAGAAAAGAAATGATTAAGAATTAACGGTTCGGCGAATCCCTCAGGATCCTTGATCTTGAGGGATAATTGTTTTATCTATTCTTGTACTTAGACATCTCCGCCGTCACCCTTATAAAAGGGACAACGCTGTTAGCTCGAGAGGGAGTTAGACATGATTATGTTTTGATGTAATTTCTGTTAAAATCAAAACTTTGATCATCGAGTCTCGATAAGAACTGGTTTATTGTAATTTTGTTTTATGCATTAATACAAACTTGGTGATTACTTCATCTCTGAGTCTGGATGAACCTCAAGCGGTGTACCCCTGGAGGCTAAGGGCCCGGCCCTGGAGGACACTTGCTCCTGTATTATTACATTTGGCTTCTGCGTGGTTTTCTTATCGTCGTTACTTGGTAATCTGATGTGTTTTATAAGTTTACATCACATGCTCTGTTATGTCTAATTCATTAAGGTTTCCACGGACATAACTGTTGTATTGACTTTGCATTGTATTACTGTTCTTTTCAGAGTTGATCTAATATTACTGGTCTTGATAGAATATTGTTACTATTCCATTACAGAGCTTTTGTGTTGTGCACCTGTTCATACACATTACGGAATTCTGGGAGTTATGTTCTTTACGATTTTTGAATTGATGAAAAATGCTATTATATTTTGAAACGCAGTCGTATTCCTTCTAACTAAGATTGATGCTTAGATCAGATTACTATTTAAGTGTGCTGTGTGCATATATGGTTTTCAAGTGTTGTTCCATTGGTGTGTGTTGTTCAATCTTCCTTAAGAGTGAAAGATTGTTGTTTGATTATGATTAATGCATTTGATTTGATAGATTAAGTTTGTTACTGCTTGCGAGACTTAGTTGTTGTTCTATTTCCTAGCTGCTATTCCATTTAAGAATTTCTGTTCCATTTCGTATTTGTTGTTCCATTGTAGACTTGCTATTCGATTTCTTATTTTCTGTTCCATTTTCTTATATGTCGTTCCATTTACTGGAATTTGTTATCTTAGTGTGGGAGATGATCTAAGGCTGTAGTGAGCCTTGGCATTTACTGTCTGGCTCCCAGATCCACGATCTCTTCTCTGATTTCCTTTTCCATCAGTTTCCAAAGGGATGGGTTATCACTACTGAACCCTTGACTGACAAGTTTCTTAGTCTTTTGAGTGTGTGATTTACTCTTTTGAAGTAGTTAAGCTGTAGACAAGCATCTGTTTACTCTTGTATTTCTGAGCACTGTACTACTAGCATTACTCTGACAAATGATGGCCTTAGACTGAGACACTCTTTGAAATAACAAAATGCTCCTGGATTGACATATTAATGTGAGGTAATTAGAGGTGAAAGAGACCCTTTTTATAGCCCTACATTTTTGCGTCGTTGCCGGGGAAAGAGTGTAGCCATTTGTTCTTTTTTTCAGAGTAGTGTACGAGCCTGCTAGGGAAGAGTTGGATTTTAAAAACGGAAGGTAAGAACCTACGTACGGAGCATGTAAAAGCCCTGCTCCTCTATCCGCTTTCCTAATAGATTTGTTGTTGTTTTGTTTAAATAGAATTTAGTAGTTAATTTGAGTGCATGACTAAGCAGAAAAAACCAGAAAAAAATACCAAACCTCTACCCAAGCCAGAAAAAGCTAAGGGGCCGGTGACCCTTGGTTGAACGACCTTCATAGACAAAATCTACAAGAAAGAAGAATCTCAGCCATCAGTAGGACCCAGGAAAATCATTTCTAAATAGCCTACTAGTTCCCTTCAGGCCACAGGATCACCATCTATAGCCTTTGCTGAGGTGCATAGTCAAACTGAAGAGCAGGACTTTCAAGAAATTGAAAATTCTACTCTAGAACTATTGCAGGAAGGGAATTTCAGCAATCTTTGTGAAGGAGAAGGAGAAACAGGGGAAACTGAGGAACCAAGATCTCCTATTGGAACAACTCAGCCATTAAACAACCCAGACAAGGGAAGTGCTGCAAAAATCATTGTTGAAGAAACTCAATCTCCTCAGACATCAGGCATTCTCATTATCCCAGATAGAGGAAGTGCTATTAAAACTATTCCTGTCAAAGCCATTCCCTCTCAACCTAGGAATACCCTCCTAGATATCCCAGAAGGTTATTGGCATATATTCGACCCTATGGCTCAAAATCAGCCAAACACTCAAACCTCTACATTAAAATACCCTATAGTGGATTTTGCAGCAAATGCGCCTATGAAAGCAATCCATCTTCAACATATCCCTACATTTCACGGTCTTACATCAGAAGATCCGGATGCATTTTTATTTGAATTTGATGTGTTGTGCAGGGGATATGATTACACCACCAACCCCCAGAAACTGAAACTATTTCCCTCTACATTAAAAGGGGTTGCTTTAAGATGGTTTATGGGATTAGGTGGCAGGGTTATAAATAACTGGGATCAAATGAAAGAATCTTTTCTAAAAAAATATCAGGATTATTGCAGGTCTAGAGAACTAAAGGACGAAATATTCCAGATGACAGCTAGACCGAATGAAACATTAGAGGAGTATGTGGAACGTTTCTAGTATAATCTGCAAAGATCTCCTTATGCATCACTACCTTTACCTGATAATGTGTTAAAAACAGCATTGATAAGGGGCATGAAGGAACAATGGATCGAAACATTAAACATCACGAGAAAAGGGGATATTTATCAAGAAAATTTTGCTGACATTATTGATTTATGTATCAGGAGCTCGAGAGGCAGCACAAGAGTAAAACCGGCGGAACATGATCGGTTTGTAAGAGATAATAAAATTTCAACTGAAGGAGTAACACGTGTAGAAATTGGAAATTTATTGGAAAATTTTAAAACGGATATTCTAGGAACACTAACTACACAACTTGATATTATGCAGGCCAAACAGAAGAAAATGGAGGCAGAAAAGAATTTGGCGATCTTCTGTCCCCAATGCAGGAAAGAGCATACTCACAAGGAGTGTCCACTGGATACAGTCCAAACATGCGCCATCTCTACAAAAGATCACCTTACGAAGAGCTGCCTCTCACTTCCTGGATTGAAAGCGGTATATAAGGAAGCGGAAGAAGAACCAGAATGAATGTATTTGATCAACCAGCACCGTCAGTGGCAGCCGAGACAATATGGTATGTTTTCAGACCCAACTTCTTCTTTTCAGCCTCCACAGTATAATGCTCAACAATATAGTATGTGGCAAAGTCAATCCCAACCCCTGTTTCCAAACTGGTCACCACAGTCATTTCCTTCTTCAAACCTGTGGCTGAATCAGGCATGCCAATCTGGTTGGCCGAATTTTCCTTATACTCCACCATATTGGTGAGGTAACTCATATCCTCCACAATGGACTCCCCCTACTTCACAAAGTTTAGCCTGGCAGACAAACTGGCAGAGACCGATGCATCGGCCAATAGGAACTATTCTGCTCCCTCAACCTACACTGCCAACCCTACAACAAAATCCCCAGCCTAATCTGAGACCGCAACTCCCAGCCCAACCCAATCCCAATCCAAATAACAGACCGGTCCAATCTCTCCAAATTATAGAAACACCAGAAATAGGAGCCGATCTAAGGGAGTGCAATGATCTTCAGTTAAGATCTGGGTGTATTATTGAAATTGAGGGAGATAAAACAGTTCAGATTGAAGATCAGTTACCAAGAGAACATCTGTTGCAACAAGAGGATGTGAATAAACAACAAACTCATAATCAAGCAACCACATCCTCTCCTCTATTCCCAGAACGATTAGTCATACCTCGACCGATACAATATCCTGATTTTGACATTCTTGGAGAATTACAAAATCTGTACATAAAAATTCCATTCCCTCAAGCCATTCAAGACATCCCCATATATGCAAAAACTATCAAAGAATTGTGCATAAAGAAACCAAGGAGGAATATAACAAATAATCCAAGAGTCCAAGTAGTCGGCACTTTATCTGACTTACTATCAGGGAAAGAAACACCCATTAAATATGAAGACCCAGGAAATCCAATTATAACTGTCAAAATTTATGGTCAGACCCTGTCCAATGCCTTAGTTAATCTAGGAGCTGCAATTAATATCTTAACAACCACTACTTGCCAAAAGCTAGGCATTACATCTGTAGAACCCACCTCTACCTTGCTAGAATTGGCTGACCGATCTATGGTTAGGCCGGAGGGTACTCTACATGATGTCATGGTCTCTGTTGATTCCTGGGAATATCCAACTGATTTCCTGATAATAAATCCTAAAACCCGACTTGATGGACACCCGCTGATTTTAGGTAGACCTTGGCTTGCCACTGCCGATGCTTACATTGGCTGTCGGCAAGGAAATATTACCATAACCAAAGGACCAAATATCAAGAATTTAGTTTTATATCCTCCAGCGCAACCAAGTGTTACAATAATCAAAACTAATAAGCACCCTGTATCATACCTTACTGATAACATTAGATCTCCATTAACTATACAAGAGGCACTTGATTTTAAAGACCAAATAGAAGATGATGCCATTAATAATTTCATTAGTCAAACTGAATCTAGATCCTGCACACAGTGTCACATGATAGAAGCAACATTTGATAATGAATTAAAAGAAGATCCTCTGAAAGATACACATCATCAAACAATACCTGTTACTTCTGTTGCAAATAGTAAAATTTTGGAAATTGAACCGGGAAAAACCTTAAACATTAATGCCAACCTCACACCTGATCAAGAAATGAAGCTCATCCTGTTGTTAAAGAAATATAAAGAAGCATTTGCATGGGATTACCCTAATATGAAAGGAATTGACCCCTAATTATGTACACACCACATTTATATAGAAAAGGATGCTAGACCTGTTCGTCAACCTCAAAGGAGACTTAATCCTCATCTAAAAGATGTGGTAAAAGCTGAACTTCAAAAACTTTTAGATGTCAATTTTATCTATCCTATCTCCGATAGTAAATGGGTCTCTCCACTTGTGGTGGTACCAAAAAAGAATGGGAAATAGAGAATCATTGTGGACTACAGGGAGCTAAATAAAGCAACACAAAAAGACCACTTTCCTCTCCCATTCATTGCAAAGTATTAGACACTTTAGCAGGAAAGAAATTCTTTTCTTTCCTGGATGGCTTCAGTGGATACAATCAGATTCAGATTGCCCCTGAAGACCAACACAAAACTACTTTTACTTGTCCTTGGGGAACATTCACCTACCGAGTTCTACCTTTTGGCTTATGCAATGCTCCTGCCACATTCCAAAGGGCTATCCTTAGTATTTTTGCAAATTTAATAAATGACGGACTTGAAGTACATGGATGACTTTACACCGTATGGAGATGATTTCGATCCAGCATTGGACACCCTAGAGAAAGTCCTACAACGATGCATTGCTACTAGGCTTTGTTTAAGCCACGAAAAATGTTATATGATGATGACTGAAGGACTTATCCTAGGACACTATATTTCAGCAGCTGGCATTCAGGTAGACCCGGCCAAAATCCAAATACTTTTGCTTATTCCCACTCATACCACTCAAACAGAGGTACACAGTTTTCTTGGATTTTCTGGTTATTATAGGCGATTTATAGAACATTATTCGCACATTGCTGCACCTCTATATGCACTAAATGGTAACATTGATTTTCTTTGGACAGAAAAATGTGAACGTGCTTTCAAGGATCTGAAGAAGCTCGTATCCACAGCCCCAATCGTTCGAGGACCAAATTGGGATTTGCCATTCCAGATATCATCTGATGCCTTAGATACAGCCATTGGAGCAATCCTTGGGCAGGAAGAGGATAAAAAACCATTTGCAATTTATTACATCAGCAAAAGTTTATCCCCTGCTGAATTAAATTACACTGTTACTGAAAAATAATTCCTAGCTGTAATACATGCTGTCAACAAGTTTAGACATTACATTACTGGACATCCTGTTATCTTGTATACAGATCATTCTGCCATAAAATATCTAGCAAATAACCCTGTCACAAATGGCAGAATAACTAGATGGCTGATTTTATTGCAGGAATTTGATATCACAATCAAGGATCGACCTGGCAAAGAAAATCCTGTAGCCGATTTTCTCTCAAGAATGCCAAAGCTAATCGATGCAGCAGCAGTTGAAGATCAATTTCTGGACAAGCATCTGTTTGTTGTTGCTGTTTAAGCACCCTGGTATGCTAATGTTGTTAATTACCTCGCAGTAGGTAAACTACCAAAACACCTAACCCCTAATGAGCGCAAACAAATTGTTCAGAAGAGTGCTCGATTCTCATGGATTGGGGGCTATTTGTTTCACACAGGGGCAGACATGCATATCAAGAGATGCGTACAAGAAGATGAAATCTTTGACATTTTAAAATCCTGTCATGATGGACCATGTGGTGGACATTTCACTGAGCGCAGAACTGGACATAAAGTGCTCCAGACAGGGTATTATTGGCCCACGATTTTCAAAGATGCAAAAAAAATTGTCCAAGCCTATGACAGCTACCAGCGAGCAGGACACCCTGGTCAATCTAATGAGATGCCTCTGAAACCACATTTATTCATTGAACCATTCGAGTGATGGGCTCTTGATTTCGTTGGACCTATCAACCCATCATCAAACCAGAAAACATATATTTTGGTGGCAACAGAATATGTCACCAAGTGGGTTGAAGCAGAAGCATTGCCTAGAGCTACAGAGGACTTTGTCATACAATTCCTGTTCCATCTATTTGTACATTATGGCCTTCCAAGAGAAATAATTACAGACGATGGACCACAGTTTGCTGGGAACAGAATAGCTGCAACACTCAACAACTATCATGTCCATCGTAAAATCACTACTCCATACCACCCACAGCCAAATGGGCAGGTAGAATGCAGCAATAAAATAATAGAAGCAATTCTAACGAAAACCATTGCATCACATAGACGTGATTGGGCTGCCAGACTACCTGAAGCACTCTGGGCTTACAGAACAACATGGAGAAGCACCACTGGTTACTCACCTTATCAATTAGTGTTTGGAAAACAACCCATTTTTCCCATAGAATTCGAAATCCAAACATTACGGACAACACAGGAAGTTGGCTTAGATCTAAGCGAGGCACAGATTAATCGATTGCAGCAGATCAATGAGTTAGACGAAATTAGGCTCTCTGCACTTCAAAATACTGCCCTGATCCAACAGCAGCGAGCTAAATGGCATGATGTGCTCATCAAAAATAAAGTCTTCCACGAGGGAGACTAGGCTCTGTTGTACGACTCCAGGTTTTAGGACTTCCCTGGAAAACTCCAGACTCGTTGGTTGGGACCATACGAAATCCAGAAGGTACATGACAATGGGACCCTTACTCTAATCACTATTGACGGTTCTGGATATGCCTTCAAGGAAAATGGCCACCGAGTTCGTCTCTATCGCAAACCACTCACTCGGGAGTCCTTCTGCCAGCAACTATGTCGAGACTCTGATATGGAGATTTTGGGAGAGGAAGAGAAGTCTTCCTCACCTGTAATTCATTAAGGAATTCATTTCTTTTTATAATTTGTACATAAGTTCTTTTTCTTTGAATCATTTTTTTGTACATATTTTTGAATTAATGTTTTCCTATAATTTTTGCTCTTCCTTTTTCAAAAGAACAGCATTTTCTTCCGGTTGTTCCTTTTTCAAAAGAGCAAATCCCTTTGGATCAGCCGTCATCTCATTGTAATTAGGATCTTTTCCTTTATTTTTGTGTGTTATGTTGTTCATTTTCCAAAGGAACAACATTTTTAATTTTTGCCGTTCCTTTTCAAAAGGAATGGCATTTGTGTGTTTCTGTTGTTCCTTTTCCAAAGGAACAACATTCTTGATTTTTTTCTGTTCCTTTTCCAAAGGAACGACATTTGCTTGTTCTGCTGTTCCTTTTCTAGAGGAACAACATTTCGATTTTTGTTGTTCCTTTTTCAAAGGAACGACATATCTGCGTGTTTTGTTGTCCCTTTTCCAACGAAAAACATTTCGACTTCCGCTATTCCTTTTTCAGAGGAACGGAGTTTTTGCATGTTTTGCTGTTCCTTTTCCAAAGGAACAACATTTTTTATTTCTGCTGTTCCTTTTCCAAAGGAACGACATTTCTTGCGTCTTTTGCTGTTCCTTTTTCACAGGAACAACATTTTTAGTTACTACTGTTCCTTTTCAAAAGGAACAACATTTCCGTGTGTTTGTTGTTCCTTTTCCAAAGGAACATCATTTTTGATTCTGCTATTCCTTTTTCAAAGGAATGACATTGGAATATTCTGCTGTTCCTTTTGCAAAGAAACAACATTGGAATATTCTATTGTTCCTTTTGCAAAGAAATGACATTGGAATGTCCTGCTGTTCCTTTTCCAAAGGAACATCTTTGTGTGTTCTGCTGTTCCTTTTTCAAAGGAACGACATTTGCATTTTCTGTTATTTGAGGTCTCTTGTTGGCCCTTTTCCCAAAAGGAACACCACTTGCATGCTTTTGCTCTCCCTATGAAAGAGCTTGTTCCTTTTGCTGATCTAAATTGAGGATGCCTATTGCTCATGTTCTTTCAAGTCTTTTAGTATACAGCTATGCACTTATGCAATGGATACAGAATCACAACATACTGAAATCAGCCAATCATAAATCACTATCTTTATAAGGCTCTGCATTGGTAAGAGGACAAAAGGAAGGACACACTTATTTATCATCTTTTGTTGTCATTGTTCTACTAATTCTGCTATGGTTGTTCATCTTTATCATGACGACCCCTTTTTAATTCTCTTTGATTATTATTTAGGAATAAAAGCAAAGGGTTTATATCTTCCTATTGAGATGTTAAGACTTCTTCCACCATTCCTACTCTTAAGGAGTATTGAACCACCCCTTGTGTATAAATAAGGGAAAATATTTTGTGAAAAAAAGAAAAAAAGAGTAAACATGACTTATAAGTTGTCAAATGCAGGATAGGGGGTCTCATCAAGAGCCAACCTACCATGATCATGAGGACGAAAGCGAAGTGGCATTCCCACTATGGCCACCACACCAGGGATATGGTGCAAAAGGTATATCAAATAAACAACCCTTGGAACAGGAGGTCTCATCACGAGCCGGCCTATCCACTTTTCGCTCCTTCCTCGTGAATGGCATTATGGTTAACTGGTCACCAAGCCAGCATAATGGCCTACATTTTGACATCACACAACATTCCCTAAGTATACACAGCGGATCATGGTTCCATGGGTGAAATAAACAACCCTACCAAGGTTATGGACATCTGTCGGCAGCAGAGCACTGTTAATGGTATCGAAGTCACATTATTTACACCAATAGGTGAGTTATTAACACCCTTCTGTTTCTTATAGCTTAATAATTAATCATATATCATTCCCTGAATTATATAATGCATGAAAATTTATTATCACCAATCATGGCAGAGTAATTGACAATGACCGTAGGAGATTTAGAAAGTACGACAGATGTCTTATCCTCCTAGCCTCGCATCATATCACAAAAACCTCTTACGTAATAAGCGATCTAACTCTATGCCTCGATTTCAGTAATTCGCTGTTTTTGTAAACATGGCATATTTCTATACGTTGTTCCTTTATGACTCTGTTTTAGAGCGGGCGCTGCTCCTTTATTTGACGGCTGGGACAACCTATCACATTGCGGGGGGGAGGTTAACCTCATTATTCCCTGGATTACGTGTCAGCTTACTATTTGGGAAAGTTGTGTACTAGGGTATGGCATGGCTCAACAGCATGCTATTTTTATTTTTCTACACGAATTGCTGTTCATAAGCTATTTCTATGATATGCTCTGTTTTTTGAACAAGTCTTGCATCTATTAGCCTCTCTGTGTTTCAACAGCACGAACAGTTGTCGTTCCATTGAGAATTTACACTGAAGCCATGGGAGGAAGATCGATCCGGAGGGAATCGTAGGTGTTGGCAGTCTTCGCTGCTGCCTGGGAAATCCTGGCAAGAGCAGGGTGGCTGACTTATCTCAACCGCTTGCAGGAGTCTAACGAGACAGTGGCAATTTAATTCCTGCAGAATTTGCAAGAGGATTACTCCACAGTGAGGGGGAGAAGATGAATTGGCCGAAGTCTTGGCCAGTATGGGCGAATATGGCCAACCTTCCAGCCTATCAAACCTCCATGACGAAAAGAAATCTCAGGAGGAAAATGCACGTAAAGAACCACATGAAAAGGAGGCAGAAGAAGAAAATTTGCCGGTTCATGATAAAGAAACGATAGGAGATACTGAACAGGAACAATCCGTTCCTAACCAGAAGACACCGGAAGAAATTCCGGAGGAAACGGGGGTAGAAAGAGAAGTCACCCAAGAAATGACAGGACCAGTTAGGGTTCCTACCCCAGAACAGCCAGAGCAGAATAATGAAGAAACACCCCAGAAGGAAGAACCGGGGTGTTGTTGGGAAAAGTATCCAATACGGAATGACCCTATCCCACTCTAAGGGTGATAGTACCTCAGCAACAATCAAAGCAAAGCTATCTAAGATTTCTTCTTTATGAAAGTAAAATAGGGGAGAAAGAGGTCCACTAACCGATGTCTTTCGCTAATGGTTGATCCAATCTTCTCTCCTTGCTGCTTGCTCCCATCTCCTTGCTCTTTCACTGGCCCAGCTACACCAAGATCCTGCAAAAAGACAAGAGAGGGAAACTACAAGAAGCATACATTCATAATTGATTCAAGAATTAGAATAAACCAAATACACAAGTATAACAATACACCATTGAAACACATGCATATAGAAGAACCTCAGATGCTTTATTAATGGAAGAAGTAAAGTTCAGGAAGTGATACAACCATAAGAGGCCCAATCCAGCATCACCTTCCCAGCAGAAAGAAATCTCCTCTTCACCTCCTTCAAAGCAAATCACCCAATAGTTCTATACTCAAACCAACAGCACTTCCTTACATTCACAAGATTCCAACTTCCCTAGACCTCATGAGAGAGATCTATATATAGGAGTTTTGGAGAAAGGATGAGTCAGCTTGAGGCTGGCATGAAGTTGACTAGTGTCCTCTCTCACTTCAGTTATTCTTCAGTTCTTGAGTCCACTTGGAGGTTCTTGCTTCCACTTGGAGATCTAGACCCTCTTACTCATCACCAGTCGAATTCCTTGATCCAAGTGTCATTTTGGAAGCTTCCTGGGCACTGACACCTTGAGGAATGATTGTGCCACATGTCCAAACTCGCCCAGCACATGTAGCCTTCTTTGCAGTTGACATTCAGCGCAGGTAGACAGTGGAGCACTTGACATTCAGCGCAGATGCTCAGTGGAGCAGTTGACATGATCCAGAATTGCCTTGTTTTTGAGTGTTTTCAGGTGGAGAACTTTTATTCAGTGCTGTGGTTTGCTGACCTTGTTCCTCTAGGGGTAGGAACAACATGTTTAGGGACTTTGGATCGCTTAGATTATGGACATTTCATGTTTCATGCTGTAAGGCACAAAAATGTCTATAACAGTTGCCCCCTAAAGTATGAGGTCGTTTATCGGGTGAAATGCTTTATCAGGAGGATCCGAAGTTCATTCAATCGCTGAGAGGTGACCTGTAATAAAATACAATACAATACATTATTTTTCATTCTGCTTTCATGATCTAGCTGAGGCGGACATTCCCATGCTCAGCTTTATAAATTCATTTTGGTACATAGAATAGACGATCGTTTGATGGTAGACTGATAATTTTCTGCTGAAATTATCATCCTTTGAGGAGGATGATCATCTGCTACAATGATGTACATGTCAAATGTCTTTATATTTCCTGAATATATATCGCAGCCCGGATGGATGAAACTAGATCCGGGGTCTTCAAACTCGTTCGATCTTCACTCTAAGTACAAGTCGATCCATGTGAGAATTGCGCTGAAGTCGAACATGGAAAGACATCGCTTGATTACCGGTCAATGATGTAAACCGTTAACAAGCGCGAGAGGAATCACCGATAATGATAATGATCCTCAAGGTACTGCAGTACAATTCACGTGGTGTGAATAAAGGACTTGGCGTCGAACACCACGCAAAATCTTCTGGTCGAAGGTCATTGATGTATACCTGTCGCCGGAAGTGAGAAACTTGCCATTGAGGCATGCAAGCTTCAAAGTACTGAGGGGGTTGTTCCTAGATCAACTTCTTGGATAATGAGCTGAAGTCGACAAGAAGCGATCCGTCAAAGGAGGGCCTTAATGAATCCCACATCAGTGACACGGAACGGAGCTAATGATTTTAATGGAGGTGAAAACAATCTGTGACATATGATTCAGGGTGGCGATCATGGATGGATGAAGGATAATGTATGGCAGTGGATGGGACACGGTTGACTCTTTTTGAACAACATCTCTTGAACATATAACGACACTGATGCGATGGATCGGTAGCATTACCCCAAATGTGGATGGTTTGGCGAGACCATGGTGATGAGACCGGTGAATGAAACAACCCAACCCGATGTGATACGGAGGAAAAGTGTCATGTTCAAGAGCGACTTGCTACCATTACAGCTTTGAGGTTCTCCCAATTTTTCCCCAGTCATTTCTGACCAGTACCTCTTTATTTTTGTCAAGCTTGAGGAGGATAACATATGCTTGTTCTATAACCTGCCCTTCGGGCAAGCCCATCGCTATGTTTTAACGAGCCTAGCGATAGGGAAACTCGTTCTCGTCTAAAGACAAGTTTGTCGCTATTTAATCATTTTAACGAGTCTAACGACAAGGAAAACTCGGTCCTTTTCATTTTTAGAGAGTTTGAAAAGGTACAGAAAGTTAACTCCAAAATTCCTTTTTCGTCATCTAATCCCTTAAGTCCGAAAAAGTATAAAACAATACAGAAGGGATGAATTTTCGATAACTTTAACGAGCCGAATAAAACAAGCGCTCGACCTTTTTGTGCAATAATCCCTCAGGTCCAAAAAGATTAAAATCTAGAGGAGGGATAGCTCTTCCGGTCACTTTAACGAGCTGGAAGGCCAAAACTCGGCAAACTTTTCATATTTTACGAGTCAGTTGAAAAGAGCTCAAAGAAGACTCGTCTTTTGAGGAACGAGTGATAAACAGGGATAGCAACTGATTCCAGGTACAGGTTGGAATTTTCCAATCACGGCAGTGTCACAAGGATGGCTAGGTGAAATCACTCTTCGCAGCTGTTCCTCAAAATGGGTAAACAATCATATGGGGGTGAACGATCGGCCAAATAACGATGGAGGTGGCAGGTGCAAAACACGACCAAGGCTTTTTATGGCTGATAAATTTACGATCACAACGGTTATTTACCGGGATTGGTTCATTTTTTAGATAAAAATGAGCTTAAACTCTGGAGGAAACATTGCTCACTGCTTTTATTTATTTTTTAACGAGCATGAAGACCGCGTTAAAACTACTCGGATCTTGCGTTTATTTTTTAACGAGCATGAACTTTATGCTAAAACTGCTCGATTATATGGTCAAATTTTGATTTTTTACCATTACTAGCTTTTCTCTTTTCAAGGGTAGTACTGCCTTCTCAATTGCTGCAACAAACTTTGTTAGAAATGAATAATATTTGCATGAAAATGAGATTATAACCCTAATATTTCGCTTTGAACTACGTAAAAAGCCATTAAAAGGTGTTTTTACCTCTCATTTTACCATTTCATTTGCATTTGGTTTGTTGGAGCTCTGGAGGTGCCTCTTTCCCCTTGATTTTCACCAGCTGATTCCGGGAGATTCTGCGGACGATTTTCAGCGCCGTCTGGACCAGGTAGGAGCTAAACCCTAGCTCTTTCTTTTCATGGTTTCCTTTTTCAGTTTTGTGCCTGTTTTCTAGCTTTTCTGAGCCTCAGGGGTTTTGCCAGGGCGCCCTAACTTCAGCGCAGGTTCCCCATTCGAAACCTGCGCTGAATGTCAAGCTGCCTTAAGGCAGCCTGACCTTCAGCGCAGGTGGGACACTCCCTGCCTGCGTTGGGCTCAGAAAACTGAGTTTTTGGCTCATTTTTTGATGAATTTTCGCCAGTTTTTCACCAAATTCAGGAACTTACTCCTTCTTTTGTTTGCTTTGCAGGGAACTTTGAACAAAATGTCCCTTACATGGCGAGAACGAGAACATGAAGAGGAGGACATGATTGCCCTCCATGACCCTGTCACAGTGAACGCGTTGCGGAACTCTGGCCTGCTGAAGTTCTTCCGTATCTCTAGCATGAGAGCACAGATTACTTTGCTGCAGTATATGCTTGATGCTTGGGATCCTATTAACCAAGTATTCCAGATTAGGGGAAAGTCCATCCCCTTGACCATAGAGGACATGTACTTCTTGACTGGATTGTCAAGGCGAGGTGCCCCCATTTCCTTGTCAGGTACGGCCCGGGGGACCGATTCCGTGAGAGATTATGTCCGCCAGTACTGCAGGGAAGGCTCCCAGCCGAGCAGAGACGGCAAGGTTGTTATCCGTGAGATTACTGACAGGTCTCTCAGGTCCATTCTGTATACCATTGGTAGGATGGCCGGTAGCGCAGCTCTACATGTTGCCAACAGATCTTATGTGCAGCACGCCTTGGAGTGTCTCCAACCGAAAGTATTCAACTGGTGTGATGCAGTACTTGTTCAGATGAAAAGTCAATTGACCAAGGTAAAGGACGGGAAGCTGAAGAACTTTGGATTTGGTTCTATTCTGACTGCCTTCGCCTTGGAGAAAATCCCACTGATGCAGCCTCAGTATATCATACTCGACTTGCCTTCTCCGACCGAGCCACGCATGCAGAGGTGGGTCGATCATATGTCTAGGCATGCTGGTCAACCTCAGATTACTTTTACTGATGCCTTCTTCAGGTGGTTCGAGCGCCAGGAGATGGTCTTTTCCGAGTATCCATATGTGGGTATGGATTTCCGAGGTGATCCGGATTTGGTGCTACCGGATGGCGAGCAGTGGGGCGCTATTGGTAAACTCTTTGACCATATCACTGTTTCCTGTTCTTATTCATAATGTTGCTGTGCTTTATTCTATCAAGACTTTTAATCATACTCTTGGGTGTGTGCAGATGTTGGTCCTGTTCGTCCAGCAGTTCGTCCGAGACCGCCAGTTGCTGCCCCGGCAGTGGAGCCTGCTAGGAGAGTTATTCTCCGCGACCTAGACGATACTGAGACCCTTACAGCTGTGCAGGAGCAGGTTGAGAGCCTTACTCTTGGCATTCCCGATGTGAGGATTGATGAGTTACCTTTACAGCTGCAGCGTCACACTACTGGTGTGCCTAGACGATGGACTCGTCTCTTGCGCATGATTGCACAGGCCGTGACGTGCTATCATGAGCACCACTAGGCTAGGGTGCCCCCTAGCATCTTTTTTGAGTTTTAGGTCATATGACCAATTTTGTCTTGGTTACAGAACATTATGTATGAACTATAAACAGCTTATATATATTTTGATTTTCGAGTTTTATTCTGGTTGAGTTATATGATCCATATGTACAATCATTGATGACATGTCTCTTTTATAAATGTCGCAAATGTCTATCTAACACATAGTTTGCTAATGAGTCGGTTAATGTGTTCAAGTTTCTGGAAATATGTTGATATTGAATTGAATCAAATTGTCTTTCCAAAATCTTAACCCTTAGGAACATGCGATAAATAGCTGGATTGCGAATGGAATATATACCGTTGAGTTGTAGTATTACGAGCTGTGAGTCTAGCCTGACAATTAGTCGGCATATGCCACGTGTGATGGCATCAGAGAGTAGTTCTATCAACGCGCTATACTCAGCGATGTTATTCGTTGATTGCCCAATACACACACCTCTGAAACTTACTAACTCGCCGCTTGGATAAAAAATGGCCCAGGCTGCGGAGGATAGGTTCCGCGAACTACGACTCGCTCCGTCGGCATATCCAACACATGTCTCCAGAAGGTTCGACATCTGCCACAAATGAAAAAGGTGGATCACTCGACCAGAACAAATACTTTAGCGAAAACAAAATACAACAAAAGCATGCAGGTTACTATTTAAGCATAGTAACGCTTGAGGTACAACCCGTTACGGGGCTGCGCCAGTGGAATTCCGTCATAATCCATTAACTCGTAGGCTCCTTTTGCTAACACCCTTTTAACAATGTAGGGGCCCATCCATAAGGAATTAAATTTACCTGCTCCCAATTTATCGGATTCTTGGTCATAAAGCAAGACCAAATCACCTTCTGAGAAGACACGGGGTTTGACATTTTTGTCGAACTGAGCCTTGACTCGTTTCTTATGGGCTTCGTTAGCCAAAGCGGCATCACGACGGGTTTCATCCAATTGGATTAATTCCAAGAAACGAGCCTCTTCTTCTGAAGTTCCGGGGAGGAGATCAATTGCGAGTTTAAGCGACGAAATTTCGCACTGGATTGGCAAGACTGCTTCCAGGCCATACACCAGTTGAAAAGGTGTGAACCCGGTTGCGCTCTTTACCGACGTTCGGTAAGCCCACAAGGCTGAGTACAGGATTAGGTGCCACCTTCTTTTATGAACCCCGATCATCCTTTGCAACATACGCTTCAGGACCTTGTTGATTGCTTCAACTTGTCCATTGGCTTGCGGATAATACGGGGTAGAGCTGTCGTGAGATAGCCCTAGCTTGGCAGCTAATTCGACCATCATGTGATTGCGGAAATGCGATCCATGATCTGTAACTATAGCCTGTGGTACGCCGAACCTGGCGACTACATGATTAAAAAAGAAAAGGGCAGCTGTTTCACCAGTGTTATCCAATGTAGGCATCGCCTCGACCCATTTGGTAAAATAGTCAACAGCGACTATAATATACCCATGCCCCCCGGTCGAGGTGGGGTTACATTGCATGAAATCGATGCCCCACTTGGCGAAGGGCCCAACAGCAACTATTGGCTGTAAAGGTGCGGGTGGTCGTCTGGTTTTGCTATCAAAAATTTGACAAGCATGGCAACTTCTGACTGCGGTTATGCAATCTTTGAACATTGTTGGCCAGAAGTATCCTGCTCGTAAGATTTTTTGTGCTGTTGCATATCCAGATTGATGCCCCCCACACGCGCCTGAATGACATTCATTCAGGGCTTTTTCGGCCTCCTCATGGGTAAGGCACCTCCTCAGAACTGTATCGATACCACGACGGTAAAGTGTATCACCGACGATCATGTAGTCTTTTGCTTGGTATCGTATACGTTTCTGTTCAGTGTGAGAGGTGTTAGGCCTGAATTTTTGGGTTTGGAGATAGACTATGATATCTCCATACCACTCATCGCTTGTAGATATCAGAAACAAACTTTCGTCCACGATTGACTCTTCTGATGTTTCATCGTTGGACGACGATGGGAGATCGCACAATAATTCTGCGAAAACTAGAGCTTTCTTTGATTTGGATTTTACAAATTCCAGATCAAACTCTTGAAGGATGGCTATCCATTTCGAATATTTGCCCCCCAGCAACTGTCGCGACAGTATATAAGTCATGGGGTTGCAATCTGACAAGATGGTAGTTTTCCGAAAGAGGACATAATGTCGAAACCTTTGAATCGCTTGAACAGCTGCAAGCGCTAGTTTTTCAACATAAGAATATTTACTTTCTGTATCATTTAAGTTTTTACTTAAATAATAGATAGGATGTTCAATTCCGTCGACTTCTTGAACTAAAACCATCGCAATGGTCGTATCCGCTGCAGCCAGATACAGGTTAAAATCTCTTTGATAGTCTGGGGCGTACATTAATGATGCTTTTACTAGACAATCTTTCAGAGCATCAAAGGAAGCTTGCGCCACCTGGTCCCAGACAAAAGGTACATCCTTTTTCAAAAGACGAGTATAACCTTTAGCAAGTTCTGCGTAATTGGGAATGAACCTCCTCAGAAAGTTTGCTTTCCCTTGGAGTTTCTGAATCTGAAGCAAATTTGAAGGTGGAGGCAAATTAATGATTGCCTGAACCTTGCAGGGGTCGAGACGAATCCCATCCTTAGAGACTACAAAGCCAAGTAAACGACCAGAACCGACACAAAACACACATTTGTGTGGATTGAGTCTTATCTTGTAGTGTCGGCAACGTAGAAATATCGCTCTCAAATGCTGCGGATGATCAGTCCGCTTTCGCGAATGAGCCGGGAGGTCATCGAGATAAGGTTGAACAATGTTCTTGATGTCATGGAAGGCATAATTCATTGCCCTCTGAAACGTCGCCCCTGCGTTCTTTAAACCAAAGGGTAATTTTCGATAAGCGAATGTGCCCCACGGACAAATAAATGCAGTCTTTGACTGGTCCTGTGGGCGGATATTTATTTGATTATACCCGGAAAATCCATCCATAAATGAAAAGATTTCACATCCGGCGCATTCATCAATTATCTGGTCGATGAAGGGTGTAGGGTAGTTGTCCTTCGGACAAGCTTGGTTTACATCCCTATAGTCGACACACACTCTAATCGTCCCTTGTTTCTTCATAACAGGGACAATATTCGATACCCAATCGGTTAGAGGAACCGGGTAGATGAATCCAGCATGGAGAAGTTTTTCAACTTCTGCCTTAATGGCAGCGGCTTTCTTGGGGTGCACCTGCCGAAGCCGTTGTCTTACTGGTTTGACATCAGGATACATTTTAATTTCATGTTCAACGATACTCGAGTCAATGCCTGGCATTTCATCATATGACCAAGCAAAGACATCTCTAAATTCGTGAAAAAGAGCGTTATATATTTCCAGTTCTGAAGGGGAACAATCTTTGCCGACATAAATATTCTCTACAACATCTGTTTTAGTCGAGATATTTATGGCTATAGTCTCTTCAATATTGGATAAGTTTCGCTCGGAATCCACCGTATTTACAGTATTTGTTAGGAATTCAAAGACTGACGGGTGATAAAGGTCACTTTGAGTATCTTCTTCATATCCCGGAAGAAGGGAACGATGGTGGTGATCATTCCATGGTGCCCCCTCAATCAACATTGATTGTAAGATTCCTTCGTCAGTCCCATGTACTTTTGACCAAGGATCTAATGAGGTACCATATTCTCTAGACCTATCTACCCAAACGCTTGACGAGCGTTGATTTGGGTTCGCCTCCCATGCTTGAAACATTGATTGCTACAATATTTCTAAAGGGCTTGGGGGCAAAACAACTGCATGATCCATGTTGACATTCGTGGAAGATATCATGTTGCAGGTTGCTACAAACGGTATATTTCCCATATAAATAGGAGGTGGTAGCGCGAAAGTTCCCATCAATGTGGGGTCTTTCAATAATCCTACTCCGATATCTTGAATTGAATGGTTGCTTTCATGGATCATGGGAATGCTTCCTGTAACTTGTGAACCATTAGGTAGGAAGTTCTGTTGGTCGACGATCGTAATCCCTCCTTCAAACGGGAATGCGATCTTCCTAAAATAAGTCGACACAACAGCTGCCATGGCATAAATCCATGGTCTACCCAGTAGGATGTTGTAGTCAAGATTTCCATCGATGACCTCAACATCAATTTCTACTGTTTTTCCTCCTAGTTCAACTTTCAAGTTATTAAGGATACCATATGGGGTATAAGTCCTTCCGTCGAAAGCTTTTAATGTTGTCGAAGATCGCGACAAGGTTGGAGATCCTAAAGTTTTCCAGCAACTCATCGACATAATACATGTTGACGCTCCCTCATCAATAATTGTTCTGTGAACAGTTTTGTTGAGGGCTTTCACTTGAATAAGGAAAGCTAGTTGAGCTGGTAACTGAGGATCATATCCTTTGTGATCAAAGGATACAAGATTGGAATCCTTAGGATCAACCCCACCAATAGCTGATAACAACGCCTGCCTTTGGGATGGACAATTTTGTAGTACCTCAAGAGTCGACATAGCGGATGGCGATTGGGCCAAATCTTCTACTATGTTATAATGCTGCGCCGCTCTGGCGCGAGGATTAGACGTCGACTTGTGTACTACTCCCTTTGGCGGTTTTATTGTTAATTCAGGAATTATGGGTGGGCCAACTTCGGTTGAAGTTGTTGTCGAACTACTTGGTTGATCTTTACCTTTTTCGTTTGACAGTTGCGGATTCCCGTAATCTTTGTTCCTTGTCGAAATCAAAGCATCATTCTGCTGTTTTGAGACCGACAACATAAGTACTTGAGACGGGGAAGCATTTCCACTATCAACCATATTTTGACCTGGGTTGGGAAATGGATCAGTCAACACAGCTGAGGTTTGGGAACTTTTAAAGAACCTCTTCAACTCAGCTTTGAATGGACAATTCTTTGTGTAATGATCCTCTTCATCACATATTTGACATGGATAAATTTGTTTCCCTTGCCCAGGAGGGTTTGAAGAATTTTTTCCAGGAGATGACTCACCCTGTTTCTTCTTCTTCCCTTTGTTTTGCTTCTTCTTGCTTCCTGGTTGATTGGTTTCTTTGCCTTTATCTGCTGATACGGCATTTACTTCCGAAGCAAGAATTTCTTCTTTTGCATTTTGATCCGAATTCTTACGGGCTTTCTTTGACGAAGCCTTTATCGATTTCGCGTTTGCTGTGCCAATCACGCCATCACCGGCATGAGAGTCACTATTTGATTTAGGAGGAGGAGGAATTGAAAATTCCGGTCTAGGAGCGTCAGGTATTTTGTCATAGAGCGTGCCGGACTGAGTATAAACCAAATCCAAATACTGTGCACGAGCAATAACTTGCTCCTCTGTCACGACTCCCCCCTTGGCCACATCTTCCGTTATAGCAGGAAGTAACGACTTTATAAACCATTCAGCTAACAGCTGATCGGGAACGTATGTTTTTACCATCCTACGACGACGACGCCACTCATGTATATGATCAGATATATGGGTGGCAGTTGTCTGCTTGAAGTTGGTTAATATTTCTGTTCCCGTTTCATACCTTATTGGTAATTGAAAATGGGTTAAGAAAGTCGTGGCTAGGGAACTAAAATTGTCGAAAGAGGCTCTAGGTAATTCAATATACCATTTAGCCGCTGGACCTGTCAATGTCCTCTGAAAAAGGCGAAGCCTTATCGAATCATCGTTCAGGGTGTTCGACGAACACCACAGATGGAAAGTCATCACGTGATTCGATGGGTCTTCACCTGGATTTCCATTGAATTTAGGAATGTCAGATGGAAGTTTGTGAGGAATCGCTGGCCACCAAGGGGCATAAGCAATCAGATCGTTGGTTAACCGGTGTAAATCGGGTAACTCTAAAGTTGCCACGAATGGTAACTGTTGATTCAGGTTAGGCGAAGCGTAACCAGGGTACGATGGAATCGCTTGAGCAGTGGGCCTTTGCATACCAGCATAATGTAATTGATGTTGGTATGATTGATACGGTTGGTGGACTTGACCACTGTAAAGTGGTTGGTTTTGACCGTTTTGGATATACGGTTGTCCACTGTTCGCAAAGATCTGCTGCTCAGAACCTTGGTACACCTGCTGGAATTGTGGTTGTTGGTATTGCACTAGCCACGGTTGTGAAGCCATGTTCTGTTGTGCTATGCTAACCGTTGGACCAAGGTGTGGGGTAATTGTACCCGTTTGGACCTGTGTCGCCCCACCAGTTGGCGATTGTGGTTGTGATCCATGGTCAAGGGGCTGTTGCATTACAACCTGAGAAATCTGAGGTTGACATGCAACAGGTATCGCTTGAACTTGTGACACTGTTACAATAGCCGGTGTGGTTGGGATGTTCGTCATAGGTACACACTGTTGCATAGAATATACAACCCTTGGTTGTTGAGGTAGCATAGGTACCCAACTACTTGATGCAATTCCAGTATAACCTGAATACTGTTGTGAACTCCCGTATGGGTACCCTCCCGGAGGGGGTAATGAAAGGGCATACTGCCCCCCATACGGTAGCAATCCGGAACTCAAGGGGATTGATTGTCCTTGGGGACTGGATTGCCCAAATTGACCTCCAAATGGATCAATTTGGCGAGTCTCAACATAAGAGTTGCCGGGTATTACTCCGGATGAACAAACTGGAACAGACCATACTGTCGAAATAGTCCCTTGGTGGACTCCTTCTAGCGGTTGAGAGCTAGTCGGGACAGCTGGTATGCCGGCAAACATTGTCGGAGTGACGGCAGGGGCTTCTGCTGTCGCTGTGTCACTCGACACAGTCCTAGATGATGACGGTTGTTCAGACATTTTAAGTCTATCCAATAGATTGCCTAGCGATTCTACAGGAACCTCCACTTGTGGTGGATTAACTTCTGATGAAGGAAATAGAGTGACCCCGACTCCAAAATGGGTTGGAGTACTTGCTTGCGGATCCTCTGCAATTTCCTCTATCGCAATCAAACCCGGTGGAAGAGGAAGACCGTCAGGTCCGTAAAATATTTCTGGTGCCGAAGAAGTGGTTGTTTCGACAGCGACAGTTGTTTGAGGAACAAAACTCTCTGGACCGGTTACAGATGGAACTGGTTCAGTTATACAAGTATTTTCCCCCAGACTAGGATCAGTATTACTGTCCTTTTGTGGCTGTTGAACTTCTTCTATGGAGGCAAGGTTTCCAGAAATGTTTGGAGTAACCGGAACCTCAGATGTAGTTGGAACACTTGTTCTAACTTTTATAGGAGATTTTGAACCGGTTAAACGAGTCCGCTTTGTCCGTACTGTTTTCGATTCCGGAGACAAAGACGGTTGACTCGTAAGCCTCCGCGAACGACGGGGTTTCAATTGACTTTCTTCCACGATTGCGGATTACTCGATCAACCAAAATATTAAAAGGGGAAATTTGTGTTTCCGAATTGAATGAATTTTATTAGACGCTTTTAGACACAACTTGCTTTTTCACTTTTTAAGAGTCGAGAAAAAGCTAAAGATGACTCTAGTCTCCTTCGATGTTTTAACGAGCCCGAAGTGACAAATGCTCGGATGGACTTTTTCAGTTATAGAGTTTGAAAAAGGCCAAAAGAAACTACTCTGGAGTTCTAGGCAGAGGGTGTGCCAAACTTTTCGCAAAACCACAGAATACGTTTTACGGTACGGGTGGTCGATCTTCGTGAATGCTGTGTTCACTGCATTGCGATCAGTAGGGCGGCCGACACGGCTTCCTATGGATAAAGGCTTTATTCCTATAGGGGTCTCCCAATATATACGTGACGGTACGTGGGAGCACAATCCGTATTAGTGCCACCGACTCTCAGGAGGAATCACCCACCTTCTTCGAGATCGACAGTCACTATGTTTAACGACGCCGGAACACGTCTCTACCTAGACCTCTATGTGTTTGCGTTATGTTTCAAAGCGTTGTTAGGTTCATTCAATATATTTTAAGTTGATCTTTTTTAAAGTTTGCCTTTCAAGGTTCACCACGAGATGTATGATACAAATTCCTAAATGCAGTCTAAGATGATAAGCAAGCTTTTTCAATCTTTTCGACTTATGAAAATCTTAACTACTGAGGGAAAAGAAAGACATCATCTTTTCACACAGATCAAAGAGCACCCACTAATGCACTTTTTCCTAAATCAACATGCAAACTTATCAAACGCAAAATGCACAATGCAGGTATTTCTTTTCTCTTTCTTAATGTTGATGTACTACAAAAAGAAAGCTGTTGTATAACTTTGAATTCAATTTCAAGTGAAAGTAAACAAGCTTTTGTCCAAAATCAAAAGACACCTTAAGATTTACTTGTTTCAACACTAGAAATACACAAATTCAAACCATATGACGAAAGCAAAAGCTCAATCAGCTATGAACAACAAACAAACTAACTCTTAAGATCAGAACGACACTTATCACAGGTCTAGATCTAAGAGGCCACAGCAAGACTAGTTCACTTTCGTTATGGGAAACTGCAAATGATATAAGAAATACACAAAGAACAAACACAGTTTCTTTATACAACCGAGGCGGAATAGTGGCAAAGAAAAGTGGTTTCAGATAGGTACATTGACTGATAACAGGTTGCAAAAACAGGGATGAAAACAGGGCAACAAACAGCAGGGAACCCCAGTTGCACAAGGCAAAACTGGTTCAGCGCAGGTAGTACACTGTCAGTTTGACATTCAGCGCAGGTAGCCCCTTCGGGACCTGCGATGAAATGCAGACTGCCTTCACAGTGCCTGCAATGAATAGAGAAACTCTCGTTTCTCTTGGTTTCCGGGTTACAGATTGCTAAAAAATCCACAGTTTTTGGCCAAATCAAAAGCTATCAATCAAGTACACACTAAAGGGTAATTAGGAGGATGAAAAGCTATCACTAAGAGCTGTTCAGAGTCCTTGTGGATCAGCTCTTCAAATCATAAACATGCCCAAAACTGAGCTAGAGTAGCTGCCCTCTACTTTGCATTTGAAAGATCCAAATGCAGTTCGATTCGGTACTCTTTGTGTTTAGGAAATGAATAGCAAAAACACAAACAACCAACAAGATACGATTCCCCAGTGAAGTCGCCAATTTGTTGTTGGGAAAAGTATCCAATACGGAATGACCCTATCCCACTCTAAGGGTGATAGTACCTCAGCAACAATCAAAGCAAAGCTATCTAAGATTTCTTCTTTATGAAAGTAAAATAGGGGAGAAAGAGGTCCACTAACCGATGTCTTTCGCTAATGGTTGATCCAATCTTCTCTCCTTGCTGCTTGCTCCCAGCTCCTTGCTCTTTCACTGGCCCAACTACACCAAGATCCTGCAAAAAGACAAGAGAGGGAAACTACAAGAAGCATACATTCATAATTGATTCAAGGATTAGAATAAACCAAATACACAAGTATAACAATACACCATTGAAACACATGCATATAGAAGAACCTCAGATGCTTTATTAATGGAAGAAGTAAAGTTCAGGAAGTGATACAACCATAAGAGGCCCAATCCAGCATCACCTTCCCAGCAGAAAGAAATCTCCTCTTCACCTCCTTCAAAGCAAATCACCCAATAGTTCTATACTCAAACCAACAGCACTTCCTTACATTCACAAGATTCCAGCTTCCCTAGACCTCATGAGAGAGATCTATATATAGGAGTTTTGGAGAAAGGATGAGTCAGCTTGAGGCTGGCATGAAGCTGACTAGTGTCCTCTCTCACTTCAGTTATTCTTCAGTTCTTGAGTCCACTTGGAGGTTCTTGCTTCCACTTGGAGATCTAGACCCTCTTACTCATCACCAGTCGAATTCCTTGATCCAAGTGTCATTTTGGAAGCTTCCTGGGCACTGACACCTTGAGGAATGACTGTGCCACATGTCCAAACTCGCCCAGCGCAGGTAGCCTTCTTTGCAGTTGACATTCAGCGCAGGTAGACAGTGGAGCACTTGACATTCAGCGCAGATGCTCAGTGGAGCAGTTGACATGATCCAGAATTGCCTTGTTTTTGAGTGTTTTCAGGTGGAGAACTTTTATTCAGTGTTGTGGTTTGCTGACCTTGTTCCTCTAGGGGTAGGAACAACATGTTTAGGGACTTTGGATCCATTATATTATGGACATTTCATGCTTCATGCTGTAAGGCACAAAAATGTCTATAACATGGGGACCAGTCATAGTCCAGGCCACAGTGAACATACTACTGTTCCTTCTAAGGAAATTTTGGAAATCAAAGAACTGCGAAAGGAACAGTAGAGATTATTGAACATAATAGTCTAGCTCCACCAGCAGATTAGGATCTTGAAAGCAAGGCAAAGGGTAAAAAGGACTTCAGGAAGGAAAAAGGTGACCACTCCAGCAAAATCCCGCAAGGAAAAGGGGCGGAGGATCAGAATTCGTCCTGCTGTTCAAAACCCTGTGAAAAACCAAACTATTGTTCCAAATGTTGCTAAGGAACAGACTGTCGTTCCATTTGAAAAGGAACAACAACAGACTAATGTTCACATTAAAATAGAAATGGATGACATGATGACCAGTGATAAGGAAATTCAAACGGAGGCACCACCTTCAGGAGTGATAAGGGTTCTGAACTCAAAGCAACGCAATAGGAAAGTTCAGGTAAAACTCCTGACCTCCACTGCTGCATGGAGAAGAGATCCAAAAACAGTAACCCTGCGAAAGGGGTTGAAGCAAGCTCAGCAAGAAGCAAAAAGCTTAGAGAGCAAACGTTCCCTCGCGAAAAGTATGAAGAGCTACAGAAACAGCTTAGGAACGTCAATCAATCCGAAAGCCATGCTTTTCAAGGTTGGCAGAAGGAACAAGAGAAATTTCCAAAGGTAACTCGTAGGCTAGATATTGTTATCAAGCATATGAATACCTTGTGTTCTTTATACAATGACGTCTTAGCATGTAGAGCCCCTGCCAAAAATTATGCCCTGTTTCTACTGGAATGGTATTTGCAATTAAAAATAAAAGCTGTTAAAGCAGGTGCTCCCATACAAATTAACACTGTCAATGATTTTATAGACTGTTGTAAGCACTATGGGGTAAAAGTCCAGAGACTGTTGTGTGAGTTCTATTTATATAACCTTATATTAGACCAGGAGACTGAGTTGAACCCTGGCCCTTTTGTGGGCGACATCCAATTGCAGGCATTCATCTCATTTGGGGTTAATCAAATTAAATGGCTTAAAGCCTATAATACTTTCTAGAGGCAAGAAAACGGCTTAGATTTGTGGGTAAGGGCTGAGCCCAGGAACCCATTACAGTTGTGGAAAGCACATAGAAACCTCATGAAGAATCCGGGTGTAATTGAAACATTAGGACCCATGCATGAGGCACTCATTCGACAGGGATTAGAATACTTTCTTTCAATCAAAGACCTTGCTGTTGATGTAGCTAAATTTCGGTATCAAATCTCTAATCCGAATATCCATCTCAGTGAACCATTTAAGTATGAGAATTTTAAGTTAGCTTCCAACTGTTTTCACCTTTATGGCGAAGTCATTATGAGGGCAGGGCCATCCTAGTTAGGATATAGGTTCCGGATTCCAATTATTTGGCACCCTGCACTCGGATACCAAGCCCTATATGAGATGCCCAAGGGTTAGACATGCCATTTCTTTGACTACCTAGTTACTCATCATGGCTGTAGGCCTTCGCATGAGATTCCATCTCCAGCCTATTCTCTCACTGCCTTGCATGTCAACTACAACGTTTTCATGAGGGCATGAAACAAGGTAAGCAGGGGGGTGTGTGGAGTACTAAAAAAGGTATGCTTTTGATGATCATTTCAGTATCTTTTCAGTAGAACTTGTAAACCTTTTTGCATCATGAACTTGGAAAACGATAAAGAATTATAACAAAACATGTGAGATTAATATGCAAGACTAAAATGCTGACAATTGTCATTTCCTTATGTAGGAAGGAGTGAAAACGAGAAGCTTTCGTTCCAAAGGAAAGGACAAGGACGAGATAACCGTTGTCCCTTTGACAGGAGACAGAATGCAAACAAGGCAAAGCAAATCAAAGCGAATCGGCCTAGAAAAGGAGGTGGAGATACCAACTCGGCACAGGAGAGAAAAGAAATGATTAAGGATTAACGGTTTGGCGAATCCCTCAGGATCCTTGATCCTGAGGGATCATTGTTTTATCTATTCTTGTACTTAGACATCTCCGCCATCACCCATATAAAAGGGACAACGTTGTTAGCTCGAGAGGGAGTTAGACATGATTATGTTTTGATGTAATTTCTGTTAAGATCAAAACTTTGATCATCGAGTCTCAATAAGAACTGGTTTATTGTAATTATGCTTTATGCATTAATACAAACTTGGTGATTACTTCATCTCTGAGTCTAAATTAACCTCAAGCAGTGTACCCCTGGAGGCTAAGGGCCCAGCCCTGGAGGACACTTGCTCCTGTATTATTACGTTTGGCTTCTGCGTGGTTTTCTTATCATCGTTATTTGGTAATCTGATGTGCTTTATAAGTTTACATCACATGCTCTGTTATGTCTAATTCATTAAGGTTTCCACGGACAGAACTGTTGTATTGACTCTGCATCGTATTACTGTTCTTTTCAGAGTTGATCTAATATTACTGGTCTTGATACAATATTGTTACTATTCCATTACAGAGCTTTTGTGTTGTGCACCTATTCATACACATTACGGAATTCATCTTGGGAGTTATGTTCTTTACGATTGTTGAATTGATGAACAATGTTGTTCTATTTTGAAACGCAGTCGTATTCCTTCTAACTAAGATTGATGCTTAGATCAGATTACTATTTAAGTGTGTTGTGTGCATATATGGTTTTCAAGTGCTGTTCCATTGATGTGTGTTGTTCAATCTTCCTTAAGAGTGAAGGATTGTCGTTTGGTTATGATTAATGCATTTGATTTGATAGATTAAGTTTGTTACTGCTTGTGAGATTTAGTTGCTGTTCTACTTCCTAGCTATTGTTCCATTCAAGAATTGTTGTTCCATTTCGGATTTGTTGTTCCATTGTAGACTTGTTGTTTGATTTCTTATTTGTTGTTCCATTTTCTTATTTGTCGTTCCATTTACTGGCATTTGTTATTTTGGTGTGGGAGACGATCTAAGGCTGTAGTGAACCTTGGAATTTACTATCTGGCTCCCAGATCCATGATCTGTTCTCTGATTTCCTTTTCCATCAGTTTCCAAAGGGATGGGTTATCGCTACTGAACCCTTGACTGACAAGTTGCTTAGTCTTTTGAGTGTGTGATTTACTCTTTTGAAGTAGTTAAGCTGTAGACAAGCATCCGTTTACTCTTGTATTTCTGAGCACTGTAATTCTAGCATTACTCTGAAAAATGATAGCCTCAGACTGAGACACTCTTTGAAATAACAAAACGCTCCCAGATTGACATATTAATGTGAGGTAATTAGAGGTGAAAGAGACCCTTTTTATAGCTCTACAACTGGAATCTTCGGTCAGCTGTGTGGAACACCGAATGCCTTCCAAAGATCAAATTCTTCGCCTGGACCCTCCTTAAAGGAAAGATTCTCACTGCCGAGAATCTCAAAAAAAGAGGAATCCATGGTCCCTCAATTTGCTGCCTCTGCTGCGCAGAGGAGGAGAGCAGTCAACACCTCTTCATAGACTGTCCTTTTGCTCAAAACTGCTGGAAGCAAATTATCAGTCCTCTGAGACCTAGAGAAACCTTCGACCAGCTCTCAACCCTCAACAGAAACTGGGAGAAAAGCTACCCCCACACAAGAAAAGGCAAGACTACCATTACTCGCTTGTGGAAATGTATCCCTTCAGCTCTCAGTTGGAAAATATGGCTCACCAGGAACAACTGCATCTTTAACAATCAAAAACCAAACCCAGCTCGCACCCTGGCCAAAACTATGGGCCTAGTTGCCGAAATGATAAGTGCCAACTCTGTTTCTCAACCTGATCGCTCCAGTTGGCAGAAGGAAGAGGAAGAGTGGTTTAATAAATTCCACTTAAACTATGTCAAGAATATGCAACCTCCATCAACCGCAGGCAAGGGGGGGAATAATTGGAAACTCAGGGGTTCTCAAGAAGACATAGAACAATGGATACAAGAGCAAAAGAAAATTACTCTCCAGTTCGATGGTGCATCCAAAAACAACCCGGGCAAGCAGGGGCAGGGGGAATAATCAAAGATCAGAATGGCCAAGTTATCATCACCTATGAATGGGGATTGGGAAACATGACGAACAATATGGCGGAGGCCTACAGCCTTCTTCTAGGTATCAGCATTATGAGAAAACTGCAAGTCAAAAACCCAATCATAATCGGCGACTCGGCAATTGTGATTGCTGCTATGGCTTCAGGGGGAGAATTCAAGAAACAGGCTCTCAACAACATCAAGCACAGGATCAAGGATAACTCAAATCAGATGGGGGACATCCTCTACAAGCACGTTATGAGAAATAACAACTCTAAGGCGGATTCACTAGCCAACAGGGCTGTCAATAGACCCACAGGACAGGTTCGTGAGAATGATCAAATCTATGACAAACCAATCCCATAAGTCGACTCTCTCCTCAGCCAAGCTCGTGAATCAAGACTACATCAGTCATCTCAACAATACTTCCGCCTTCCCTCACAAAGCTGGCAACCAGACTGATGACTCCTCCCCTTCTGACAATGTACCTCATCATATCAAAGGCGCTGCCAATGAAATCTGCAGGGCTATAGGAAATCGGTACTGGACTATGGAATGGGAGAGGTCTCGTGACAAAAATAATCAGAAGTTAGGCAACAGTCCTCTCATAATCCAAATTGGCTGCACAAGAAATTCACGAAATGACACCTGGGACAGGAAAATCTCTGAGCTGCCCGATTCGAATTCTGAAGCCCAGCCCCTTGTTTTGGTATATATTCAGTAGGAAACTTCTCAGTTCATCCAGCCCAGAGCTCTAGTCTCCCTCTACCATAAGAGAAAAGGTTCGTGCTTTAGTCGCGCTCCCTCTAGATTGTCTCAGGTGGTCATCAGCTCGAATACCAGCCGCCTAGATCGTGCTCAGTGCTCCGCAGCCGAAGAGGTTTATCAATCTCTGCATGGCGCGGTAATGATCGTGTTTTTCGAGCGTATTTTTTCTTTATCTCTAACAGTCTCTTTGTCTATTTGAAGCAGATTCTCCCATCCTCGTCGGACCCCGCTTCTCAGAACTCTGCCTCTCCCTTTTATTGTCTCCTCCCCCCCTTCTCTCCCTGCAGCAGAAGTTGTTCTCCTGCCCCGGCTCCTCCCTGTTTTTCTTCTCTCTGCGGATCCTCGAACCTCTTCCTGATCAGCTCTATTTCCATTCTCCTGAACCGACAATCTTCTTCCTTCTTATCCTCTGTCACCCCTTCATCCCTCTTTTGTAATTCCTCTTTCAATCTCTGTCTCAAGATCCCCAAGCCTACTCAAGGCCTGTCAGCAATGTCTGAGAACCCCCTGGAACGTGTTATTACCAATAACAGCTGCACTCTGTGCAAAGCTCATTGTTTCATGATTGCTCGTTTTGTCAAGCACTTCAATGATCTCAAGGAAGAATTTCAGGCAGACAGCAAATCTAAGAGGAAAAAGCTGGAGAAATAGAGGGCGGAAATAGAAGGCCTTAAAGAAAAGTGCAATCACCTGGAAGAAGCTATCAATCACATAAAAACAATGACTCAAAGTATGCAAGGAGAGGCCTCTACAAAGATCAGTGAGAAAAAAGAGCCTCCGCTCGATGATTCAGTAAACCAATATATGTAAAACACCTTATGTTCTGTAAATACTGCTTTCTTTTAGGACAGTTTATACGGCAATATAGCCGTTATCTCTTCCAAATCTCAAAACTCAAGTCTACTGATTCAGATCAAGGGTCTGCGCACCCATTTTGGATCCATTCTACTTTGCTCCTTCCATCTTATGTAACAGGACTTGTTCCTCTTTTGAAGTTTTTATAATATAATAGTAATCGACCGTGTTAAAAAAAAACAAATATAAAATTATATACATGATAGGGATAAAAATATTCTTTTTGCATATAATTAAAAGGATATATATTTAATAATAATTAAGATATATAATAATTATTTTTTTTACTCTAGGAAATTGAGGATTATATCATTGTATTGAGGGGTGTTTTTTAGTCATCAGGGAAAATATGTTGATCTCTTTTTATATAAATTTTTAGACTTGTTCAAATTACATAAAAAATAAATTAATTAAATAAATAAATAATTAAAATAAAATTGAGGTTAAATAGTCAATTTACCATCAAGAGTTTTACGGCTCTAGGGTTTAACAACCCATGATTTTGCTAATGGAATTCTTATGTAATATAATCTATTAAGATGTGCTCTAGTCCAATATGGAAGATATATTGTAATGTTTTGTTTTATTTATTTTTTAACATTTTGACCACGTCAAATTACATTAAAATAAAATTAAAACAAAAAATACAATTAATAAAATAAAATAATTAATAATTAAAATAAAATTGAGGACGAAAACCTAAAGAGAGGAATGATGGGGGCTGAGAGAGGCCGGGACCATCTGCGGTCAAGCTCAGAAGATGCAGTACGGTTCCAGCTTCTCCCACCGTAACGGACCCGCTTCCGCTGCACAGCCCGTAACCCACCTCAGCTTCTCTGACGGGCATGATCACATGCGACATTTTCTTGCTGAAGGGTTTGTTTTTTAGCTAAGTTGTATTACGCCCGCCACTATCGCCATTACAGTTACAGCTACGGGAGCCCCATCACCCCTGCAGGCAGCTGGCGCAAATCGGTTGTGACAGTTATGGAAGAATTAATAGATTATTCGGCGGATCCGTTGGAGGACGTGCCTATCTAGACACAACCACATTCTTCTCCGACTGGTTTTTTTTCCTTCGACAGTAAACTTTCCAAAGCGTCGATGCTTTTTCCTCCATCTTCGGCACCAAGGTCTCCTTTGTAACCCTCCCAGAAGATGCCCCGTCTCTGCTAGACCTCATCTCCCAGCCCTTATCGCCTTCCTCGCTCAGTTTCGTGGACCTCCCACCAAACCCTAGCGATCAAACCCTCTCGAAGGTCCTGGTTTCAAATCCGCCATTGACTAATTCATGCAACCCTTCGGTGGACCACTTCTCGGCTTCAAAAACTCCTGTGCCCACCCCAATCACTCCGCCGACCTTGTCTTCTCCTCCACTAGGTAACCTCATAGGCATTTCCCCCATTTCCGACAATTTTACCTCTATGCCATTGACGGCTCCACTTGGATCTAGGGTTCCCCCATACTCGACGACAGTGCAACAACACACCGAAGCAGAGAGAACAAGGGTATATAGGAAGAAGAAGTGCCTCAAGATAAAAGTCTGCGAGGTCTTCCTCAAAATGACTGAGGAAACGCAGCTACTTGACTCCATGGATACAACTGAGAAGGTTTTAGTGGATTGAGTCCGAGGCAAACATTACAGTGTAGAGAGGCTACAACAATGGGAATCTAAGGTTTGGGGCCATCACCTGAAAGACCCTCCTTTCGTACAGACCTTTGGAAAAGGTTGGTTTGCTCTATGTTTTGACAGTTGGAACACACCAATTGGGTGCTCTCCATAATATGGCATATTGATCAGGCGTCGGTTCTTCTATGAAGATGGACTCCCCTGTTCGATCCAAAACAAGAATGGGTGGATGTTGGCCCCCTTTGGGTCTGCCTCCCTGGTTTACCATTACATTTCTGGATGGAGGATGTTTTTACGCACATTGGAAATGCCTTAGGTACCTTCTTAACATTTGATAAATCCTACCAGACCACTGGGCATATGGCATATGCAAGGATATTGGTGCATATGGATACTACGGACGGTCTGCTGGAGCATATCAACATTCAGTGGAGGAATTCCACCAAGAGACAGACTCTTGACTATGAGGGAGTCCCTTTCAGGTGCAGGAGATGCCACAAAGTTGGGAATTTATTCAAGGACTACCCTCTCAATGGGCAAGCAAACATGAAGGCACCTGGAAAGGAACCACCAGTTCAGGCATCGCCGAAGCATGGGGAACAACCCCAACATGCTGATTCAAAAGTCCAAGCAGAACCTTCAGCTAAGGAAGCGGCCCCCTCATAGCCTATCCTGAAAAAGCGAGGCAAACCTCTACATAGACCACCTTCTCCTCCACACACTAGATCCAAGGCGGCTGTCGGGGATGCGGACACTTTGGGTAAGCGCATTTCCACATTTGTTTCCTCACATTTAAGCTCTTATGTTCTTTATTTTATTATTTCATCCCCTGACATTAGTTTGGGATCAGCTACCCTCCCCTCGTCCTCTATCCCTTTGTCCTGCCCTCTTGGTTCCCCCCTTTCCTCTTTCTCCCCCACCCCTCCCACCATTTCTGCATCACTTTCGCTTCCTCCACCTGCATCTGTCTCTGGTCTCCCCTCCACTGGGTATCTAACCCGATCTAAGATTAAGCGTTAGGCATCTGACCATGTCAGGTTCGACCTTGTCCCCTCCCCCCTTCTGCTTAAGATCCCGCGTGGTCGACCTTCCTCTCTTACAAAAGCACAAAGCCTAACTGGAGATGAGATTGCATCCGACAAACAGGCTACCATCCTTGGGGTACTTAGAGCAAGAGACGCCCCCATAACACCCCCCTAATGAAGATTGTCTCATTTAACTGTAGAGGGCTAGCTAGGCCCGATAAAAAATTAGCACTTCACTGATTACTTGCGATCGACCCTTTAGATATCATATTCTTACAGGAAACTCTTGGACCTGTTGATGCCATATCTCACACCCTTGGAACAATGCTACCTAGATGGGTGTTTACTTGTCTTGATGCCCATGGCAGATCTGGGGGTATAGCAATGGGATACAATTCCCGCTCCATAAAACTACTCAACTGTTGGGGAGGGTCTGGGCACATCGGAGCAGATATACACTCAGCAGATCTGGGTATGGATTTTCGAATCTTCAACATTTATGGACCGTGTCACCACAGGCCTGATTTCTAGGACAAATTACTAGGATCTGACATTTTACAAATGGACAATATCATTTTGGGTGGAGATCTTAACTTCTCAATCAGCCACTCTGAATCTTGGGGTCATCGAGCACAAAGAGATCCTCTTTCGGAATACTTTGAAACTACTTTGGAATCCCACCATCTGATAGACATCCCCTCTGCAAAGATCCAAGCAACCTAGAGGAACAATAGGACAGGGGATGATAGCCTAGCTCGTAGACTAGATCATTTTCTGGTCAAGGAGAATTTATTGGAATATGGCTACAATATCAGACAATGGGTGGGATCGGGAGGTATCTCCAATCACCTACCAATATACATGGAAATAGATGGGGGTCGGACTAAACCTAAAGGTCCATATAAATTCTGCTTAGCTTGGTTGAAGAAAGCCTCTTACATTCGTATGGTCACAGACTTTTGGATGTCCAACCCACCTAGAGCTGGGGGGAACATTATAAACGGTTTCGTGCATAATCTCTCAGAGCTAAAGAAGTTGTCCAAAATTTGGGCACACAATAAAATAATCTTGGATGATCAATCCATGGACCATGAGGCAGATCGAAGCTGACATAGCAGCATTTGAAAATAATCATGGGGAGATATACAAATCAAATGAACACAAGGATAGGATCTCCTCACTTTACACAACTACAGGAAAAATTCTTAAGGACCATGAATAAGTCTAGAGACTGAGAAGTAGGACGATTTGGATGTAGGAAGGGGATGATAATACTAAGTTCTATCACAAATATGCCAATGGGAGGAAGGCTATTAACACAATCCGGCAGCTAAAGGATGATCATGGCCATTTTGTCAACACCTTCCCGCATATGGCATCACTGGAAACCTCATATTTCAAAAACATCTACAGTGTGCCTTAGGAAGTAAACCTAGCTGAAATTATTCAAGTGGTAGAGCTCTTCCCACGATTTGTGGATCAAGAGGAGGAAAGGGAACTGACAAAGGAATTCTCTTTGGGAGAGCTGGAAGCCACTCTCAAGTGGTTCAAAAAATACAGAAGCCTTGGGCCAGATGGATGGACAATTGAGTTATTCCTGGGTTTCTTTGAGACTCTTGGCACAGACCTCCTAAAAGTCATAGAGGATACCAGGATAAATGGCAAGCTGGTTGCTTCTCTCACCTCTACTTTTATTGCACTCATCCCCAAATCAGATAACCTGACCTCATATGATGAATATAGGCCTATTTCACTGTGTAACTTCATATACAAGATCATAGCAAAGATTATTGCAAATCAGATGAGGCCCATACTTTCCAAGCATATTTCACCTAAAAAATTTGCCTTCCTACAAGACCGTCAAATTCATGAGGCAGTGGGAACTGCACAGGAGGTATTACACACTCTACATATCAAGAAATGCAAAGGTATGATCCTTAAAGTTGACCTCTTAAAGGCTTTCGACAGAGTAAACTGGTTATATATTAGAATGTTGTTAACTCATCTGGGATTCCCATTCATGTTTATTAAATGGATCATGAGCTGCATTACTAACATACCCTTCAGTGTCCTGGTTAATGGAAGCGCATCTCCCTTCTTTTATTCAGAAAGAGGTTTTTGACAGGGCTGCCCTCTGTCACCATTACTCTTTCTCCTAGTCATGGAAGGACTCAGTAGACTTATCAAAGAATAAAACAGAAGGGGTAGACTACAAGGAATTAAAATCATTGAAGATTGTATTCTCACACATCTACTTTTTGTGGATGATGTCTTGATTTTTCTAAATGGAGGCATTGGGGATTTTTCAATCATGAAAGCTACTTTCTCATTATTTCAAGTGGCTACGGGGATGACTATCAATGATTCAAAATCTACTTTGACAGCGGCAGGATGCACACAACATGAGACCCATTTTGCAATACAAAGATTTTGTTTTACCCCCCTGAGACTGGAGGAGGATCTAAAATACCTGGGATACAAGCTAAAACCCTTAGGTTACAGAATTTCTGATTGGACTTGGCTCATTGCTAAAATGGAGAAGAGAATTAACACCTAGTACTTCAAATATCTTTCCAGTGCTGGCAGACTTACGCTCATAAAAAACGTTTTGGAGGCCACTCTGGTCTACTGGATGTCACTGGCTTGGATACCCAGAGGCATCCTAGCTAGGATATAGGCTCTTTGTTGCAGATTCCTTTGGAAGGGCAGTCAATCGAGAAAGATTTTTGCCTGGGTAAAATGGGATGCTCTAAATCTACCAAAAAAATGGGGGGCCTAGGACATTAAGAAGCTAGAGGACTTCTCCTTCGCTCTGGCTACAAAACTCGGATGGCAGCTCATTACTTCATCTAGTCTCTGGACTAAGGTGACTGTCTCTAAATACATTGCCCCGTTACAGATTATGGACTGGATCAGAAGGCCCCAAAGACTCACTACAAGGATATCGATCATATGGAAGGCTGTGATTAAAGCATTGGATCCCATCAGAGCTAGTCTTACCTGGAAAATTCAATCAGGTTCGGTAGTAAGGGTGGGCATTGACCCTTGGATTGGCTGTGGGAATATGCATAGGCTACCAAATGATCTCATAAATCATCTTCATGCAGCAAACATATCCCATCTGAACCATATTGCAGATGCCGACCATACTACCTTCCTCCAACAGGCTTGGAAATCGGCCCACAGGCTGAACATTCCACATCAATGGATTCAGTATTGGAATGACTATATTCGGGCTCTTACTGAAGCTCACATCCGAATAACCGAGGGAGAAGATGAGATTATCTGGGCTTTCTCCAAATCTGGGAGATATACTCCTAAGGAAGGATATCTTGTTCTGACCAAAGACCGCAGACCGCATGCACCCGAAGCTTGGTGGAAAAGTCTCTGGAAGCTCAAAGCCCCACCAAGAAGTAGGCTGCTCATGTGGACCATTCTAAGAAACAAAATACCCATAGGAGACAACCTCCTCAAGCGATCACAGCATGGCCCATTCTGGTGTTGTCTCTGCAAATGCTGCAATGAATCTGTCTCACATTTATTTTTGGAATGTTCTGCGGCAAAGAATCTCTGGAATACTATTTTACCTTCGGCTGCTCCTCACAATACTTGGGAGGGCGCATCTATCCTTGAGGCATGGACGAACTGGTGCACCTCTGCCTCCCCTACCAGGCTACATAATATCCCTCTTCTTGTCTGTTGGGCCCTTTGGATCGCCTGGAACAGACTCACCTTCCGGAATGACTCCCCTCACTGGCCCTCCATTGTTGCCCACATGTTGGCTGATTACTCCCTCATCCCCGAAGATGCACCACCCCCTCGACCGCGCAACATTATACCTGAGACGATTGATTATCAAAGGTCGTGGGCTTACTTTGATGGTGCTACATAGGAGAATGGGTGTGGCGGGGGCACCATCCTACATATTAATGCACATCATTCATACAATATTATTATGGGATTTGGCAGAGGCACTAATAACTATGCCAAATTATTCGCAGCAAAATTCCTCATTCAATTTGCATTGGAGAAAAACTGTAGAGATCTACAAATATTTGGGGATTCAAAAGTTATTTGTGATTGGCTAAATAAATCTTCTAGATGCAATGCTTATACTTTGAGTCATATTCTGGACGAGGCACTGAAATTGATTACATCATTTGACTCTTTTACATGCCATCATATTTACTGAGAGCGGAACATAGCTGCTAGCAGGCTATCCAGAGAGGCTGTGAATAGGGGTCCAGACAACTGGTTGATCCGAGAATAGCGTGATGGTGCACATTAACAATTTTACCATCGGCCATTTATGGATATCGCTGTATAAATTTAATTTCTGCTGATCTCACATGAAGAACAGACTTCATATATATGTCATCTGTAAATATTCATAGTTTCTATTTTGACATTTTATCTACACTCACAAAGTGCCAGAGTAATATATAGAACTCCTATTCAATATATTTATAGCCATTCATACCTCCCTGTGTGGACACAAGGTATCAATGTTTTGATCACATATGTCCCTGAACATAATTTTGTTGAAGATAGGCAGTGCCTCTTTATTTGAATATGCTTAAATGCATTTACAAAATGTAATTTCCTTTTAATAGAAATTACGATTTTTCCTATGGGAAAAAATAAATAAATAAATAAAATTGAGGTAAAATAATCAATTTACCATTTTCTATTTTGGTGTTCTGGGGTTCTAGGTTTTGACATGCCATGGTCTCTCTCTCTATATATATATATATATATATATATATATATATATAGGGATAGAGATAGAGAGAGAGAGAGAGAGAGAGAGATCCATCTTAACCCCGAATCTATCAAGAGTCGAGAGGGATCCAATCTCTCGAGGTGCAAACCTTTTTTTAGTACAAAACTTAAGGAAAGGTTTGCACTTCGAGAGATTTGATCCCTCTCAGCGCTTGATAGATTTGGGGTTAAGATAGATCTAGGTTGGTTATATAATATTATATAATATCTATATTTTTATCTATTGTGTCTCTTTCTTATTCCCTCTCTCTATGTCACCACCAAACATATACAGTCTCTCTCCATATCTCTCTCTCTCTATCCCTCCCTCTTCCTCTCCTCCTCTCTCTTCCCCCTTCTCTGCTTCTCTCTCTTGGTCCCCGCTCTCTTCTCTCCCCCCCTCTCTCTGTCACTCCCTCTCTCGCTCAACCTTTCTCCCTCTATGTGTATTTTCTTCCTTCCCTCTCTCTCCCCCTCCAACTCCATCCCTCTCTCCTCCTCTCTCTTGAGTCCTCTCTCTCTTCCTTCCTCTCTCTCCCTTTCTCTCCCACCTTCCTTTGTCTACCCCCCCATCTCTCTCTCTCTCTCTCTCTCTCTCTGTCTCCTCTCTCTCTCTCTTACCATTCTCTCCCTATCTGTCTCCCCTCCTCTCCTCTCTCCCTCACTCTCTCTCCAACTCCCCCTCACTCCCTCTCCAACTCTCTCTCCCTATTTTTTCTCCCTCCCTCTCTCCCCTCCATCCCTCTCTCCCCCCCTCCTCTCTCTCCCACCTCCCTCTCTCCCTCTACCCCATCATTCTCTCTCTCCGTCCTCCATCTTTGTCACTATCTCCCTCCCTCTGTCGGCCCCCTCTTAAATTTGATCCCATTGTGTTTTGTTTAAGAAAGTATCTAAATTAAAAAAAACTCAATTGGTTGTAAACTATTAAACCTATATTTTGGATCAATCATGACAAAGAAAATATAATAATGAAAAACTTTAAAAAAATCATGCATTATCTTTCCTCTATTGTTGTTAGTCACTTTGCTTGTTCATCCCTAGTTAAGATGGATCTATGTTGGTTCTTAATAATACTATTTATGTTATATACATTTCACAACTTTAAATATAAAAGTATTCTCATTTTTAATTTTATTAAAACCTTAATTTAATATCTATGTGAATATTTTTAGTAGTCCTTAGATGGTTTAGATATATCTCAAAAGTAATTATAACCTTTTTCCTTTATTCTATTAAGAAAATGTTATAAAACAAAATATTGTGAAATAAGTTACAGATTTTGGGTATGTGGTATTGATAAGCCATGATATTGTAACAAAGCCTATTTACAAGTTAATAATATCCATGATAAAGTGGGGGTGAATATTCATAGTTAATAATCTTGTCATATTTTTATAAAATATTTTGACTGTGAAATAAGTTATGATTTTTTTGCATGTGGTATTGATAATCCATGGTATTGTAACAAAGCCTATTCACAAGTTCATAATATCAATGGCAAAGTGGGGGTGAATATCCATGGTTAAGTATCTTGTCATATTGTCATAAAATATTTTGATTGTGAAATAAGTTATGATTTTTTAGCATGTGGTATTGATAAGCCATGGTATTGTAACAAAGCCTATTTGTGAGTTAATAATATTATGGTAAAGTGGGGGGTGAATATCCATGGTTAAAAATATTTTTATATTGTTATAAAATATTTTGATTGTGAAATAAGTTATGTTTTTTGGGCATGTGGTATTGATAAGCCGTGGTATTGACCTATTGTATTGTAATAAAGCCTAGTTTTTACAAGTTAATAATATCCACGGTAAGTGGGGGTGAATATCCATGGTTAAGAATCTTGTCATATCGTTATAAAATATTTTGGTTGTGAAATAAGTTATGGTTTTTGGGCATGTGGTGTCGACAAGCCATGGTATTTTAACAAAGCCTATTCACAAGTTAATAACTAAATTAGAATATAACAAATTGAAATTTATTGTTTTTATTGCTTTAACTTATTATTATTAACTAATGTTTAAATGTTTGCACTCATCCCGACATCTATTTTTTTTTTTTAATTAACCCTACATTTAAAATTGTTTACATACTTACATTACACCTACACATCCACCCTATATTAGGTTGTATAGGCTGCAATGAGATCCATGATAACTCTAGATCTACCAAGCCTCTGTCACTGCAACGAGATCCATCATAACTCCACATCTACCAAGCTTCTAGAGGGATCAAATCTATTGAGCTGCAAACCTTTTTAGAGTGAAAAGAAATTGTTGTGACTCTCCAACCTAACATGGAAGAGATGTTGTAATGTCCTATCATGTTATGTAAACATTTTGACTTGGTCAAATTACATAAAATAAAATTAATAAAATACAAAACTAATAAATAATAATTAAAATAAAATTGAAGCAAAATAGTCAATTTACCATGGGCAGTTTTTGGACTCCAGGTATTGACAACCATGGTTTTGTCAATGGTATTCTTATGTATCAACTCTGGATCTACATGCCTCCATAGGGATCAAATTTTTTGAGGTGCAAACATTTCTTCAAGTTTTGCACTCAAAAAAAAGTTTGCACTTTAAGGGATTTGATCCCTTTTGGCCTTTGATAAATAAAAAGTTAAGATGGGTCTAGGCTAGTTTAATATTGAGCTCATAAATTTACAATTCATTTAAAAAAACATTAACTTATGTAAACATACTCTATATCATTTGAAAATTTTAAATCTTTTAAATAAAACATAATTAGAATAATAAATTATTAAGTCTAAATTTTAATAAACAATTATTACTTTTTAACCCAAAAAAAAAAAATTACTCAAACTCTTTGATATAGAATGCACTCCAAGTTCCAAATATTAGCTTAAGTGATCTAGACGTGAAGTTCCATGATATTATTGCTAGTTATTATTAATAGATTATATTTCCTTGGAAAAAAGCCCCATAATTAGGCCAACAATTTGGGATTTCCTATACTTTCATTCCATTCCAAGTAAAATAAAAAAGCACTTTAATAACAATATATTATAAATTTTTATATTTTTTACTATTTTACAACCAAATGAAACAATATTTATATACATTTAAGTTATTAATATTTCTTTCAATATTACTTAAAAAAAATATTATTACCATCTTTAAACTTTAAAATTGAGCTGTGATTCAATAATTATGATATAAACCCATGACAAAAATAATTTAGCAAAAACAAAAGCCCCAAACATTAATGTCAAGGATAATGACAAGACATTTTCCTCAATACTTACAACACTTGGCATAATCCTCAATTACAAACTTTCTGTATAAATGCACATTGCTGTGGGGCAGTGCATTGGTCTAAAGTTTATTACACATTTATCTCACGAGGTCATCACATGTAAACTACACTAAAGCAAGTTCAATTTAAAAGCTTTACTATTTTCTAATAATATAATAGAATTTATGATAAGCCTCCAAAGACATCTATTGACAAGATATCATAGGTACTACTGTAATATTGCAGAGCTCCCTTGCCTTCTTCCATGCAGAGACTCACCCCCCATTATCAACCTTCCCCTCCCTCCCTCTGGGTCTCAGCAGTTTTGGCCATGTCATATGATGCACGCAGCCCACGCAGCAGTCCAAACAGCAAACCTAATGAAGGAATCCTTACCTAAGGAAATGGATAAAACTGGTATCCAAGGCATCAGTGGCACCCCCACAGCTTTGGCATTCTAGCCAGTGGAACAAACAGCTGTAAACCCAATGTACCTAGAAACAGTATAGGCACTGTTATTAAATAACCAATCGACCCATCACTGGTATTCCAGTATAGAGAAGTGGCAACTGAGGATCCAATGATTATAGCCAGAAATATGATCAGTTTTCTGATGATTTTCAAAGTTGGTTTCGCCCGAAACATAATATCTCCTTACAAGTAGTGCTATGGCTACTAGACAGAATATAAACAAGGTGCAGATGGATAGCAGGTTGGAGAGGACATCTAGGCCTGTGAAAAATGCTATAACAGTTGTGGCAATGACCATTGTGGCAGTTGCATTGATTGGAGTTCCTGTTTTTTCATTCACCGTTGCAAACCATGGTGGGAACATATGTCTCCTTGCAATGTGGGTCAGCTACCTGGCTTGGCCTACGACACTCACCATTAGGGCAGTAGTCATACTCTCAAGGGCTTCTAAGGCTACTATGTATTTAGCCCAATCCATTCCCACCTTTGAGAATGCTACACTGTATCCAGCTTCATCATCAATGGTTTTGTAGTTTTGCATCAGGCATAATGTCAGAGCCATGAGACAGTAGAACGTTATGATGACCACCATGGATCCAACTAGTCCAATAGGATGCCATTGTTGCAACTGCATCGAAGCCAACATATGTATGTCATAAAGAGAACTGCAGCTGATGTGAAAATGCCCCCTCACTCCGTAAGGCATAAAGTCTGAGTAGTTTGATGTATCTGCATGCGTTAACCCGGCAATGATGATGAACACAAGGATCGCAACATGAAATATAGAGGCGATGGAGTTTATTCTGGATGTAATTTTGGTGCTCTTTATGGCAACAATGCCTTTTATGAAGAGGATGGCAACTGCTATGGGGTCCAAATCATTGAAATTATTAGCCAAATTTGTTTGAATGCGAAAAGCATTAGATTGGCGATTACAGAGTGTGGCGAAGTAGGATTTCCATGACCTTGCAACTGCTCCTCCACCAATGGCGTATTCTAATAGGATGTTGCCTGCCCCTACGACTGCCACCAAAGTCTCCCAATTCTAGTCTGAGATAGGCAAACGAACCACATGAAAAATCAACATAAGTAAATAATTGAGAGGGAATATTAGATATTTAAGACTGTAGCTGACAAACTTCTTGGATCATACTTCTATATTTGTACATTAGTGAGAACTACACAGATGGCTGAAACAGAGTATTATAAAAAAAATCCTTTCATAATGATACCAAGAAACTAATATACATCATATGTCGAGAAACCAATATATATTAAAGTGAACTTATATTAGATTGATAAAAATTTAATTCATAAAATTATATAGGTAAAATTGTAATTGGGCTTGGAGTATTGTTCTGAAACTGTTTTTTTAAGAATTTATTTTCCTTATGGATTAATGAAATAGATTAACCGTCCAAAACCTAAAGACATATATAACCAACAACCTTCAATTCCATTGAATCAACATAGAATATTGATTCTAAAACAAAAGACAGTATGCATGGATTACAGATGGATATCATTTCCAGGCCCAAACGGTCAGGCGGTTGGGGTCTTCTTCATATGCGTTCATTTGCCAGGGCACTTCTCTGCAATTCTCCTCACAGGGGCGTCTTTGGTAACGGCATATGGAGTGCCATCATCAATCAAAAATACTTGAAAGGCAGGGCTTTGGTTTATTGGTACAGGAATAAGATTCTTGGTTCAAAGAGAGGATCTGCTATTTGGCTGGGATTCAAAAAGGTACAGGACCTTTTCTTCGATTTTCTTAAGTGGCGCTTTTCCTCTGGCTCCAATATCATTATAGTTGTAGATGCAACTGTTTATGGTCTGGAAACAAAGCTCTCCCCTGATTTGATATCATTTCTACACACTCGGGGTTTGTTCACTTGGGATAAATTAATTCTGTCATGGTCATCCTCCTCGCCGATCTGGAAGAGTGCTCAGGATCTTGGTCTACCTCCTTTGCTGCAACAGTCTTGGGAACTGGCGAAAAAGTTCTTTGAAGACAAAGGCATCATTCAGACAGGTGATATCGATGAACTGATTTGGTCCAAGCCGAATTCAACTCAGCCAGTATGTGTACAAGATTTATATGATGCTGCCTCGTCTTATCAACAGCTGCGGCCATCTCCAATCTTCCCTTACAAATTTTGGAAAGCTCATTGCCCGCTTAAGGCAATTTTATTCTCTTGGCTGCTTTTTTCAAATAGGAACCTTTCATGGGAGGTCCTTCAGCGAAAGGGATGGTCGGGCCCAAGCAGATGTGTTATGTGTCGACAAGCGCCGGAAACAAATGCCCACATGTTTTTCCACTGCCCAGCAACAGCCCAAATCTGGTATGAACTTTCATTATCTCATGGTTTTGCTCAGCAGGTTTTTGCTTCTGTGCAGGAGGGATTCAAATGGTGGTCAGCTCAAAGCCCAGATTTACGATCTTTATTCATCATTACCTGTTGGTGTCTCTGGAAGTGGAGGAACGCCTGCATCTTCCAGGACTCCAAGGATCCCATTCTCTCTTCTCTCATTTACATATCTGCGATGTTCAATCCAGCATGATGTTTTTCTTTTTATGATGATCAGCAAATGGTTTTGCTTGGCCTTTGCTTATATCTTTGGTTTTTTCAGGATATGTCTTGTTATATTGGGTTTTCTCATGGACTTATCTAGGCTCCAGGCCTGTTAATATCTACTGAATGCTCAGAACTGCCGGCCATCTGCCTGCCGACATGCTTTTGGCTCTTATGTATCTGCTTTATATTTCCTTAATATAAAATATGATGATTTTCACTCTGAAAAAAAAAATGGATTACCCCCATATATAAAGCAAGATCAAGATATAAATTGATGAGATGTCCAGATGTGTCCAGTTTTACTGAAGAAATATATAATATCCTGAACATGTGAAATGACAATCAATCTAATACAACACCTATAAGCATTTTTTAGAGTTGGTTCAAGCTACCTCAAGAAGAAACTCCACAGTAACTATGCTCATCTTGAGAGGTACTAGGGCGGTTGACTTGAGAAAAAAATATAAAATAGCATTTATGTCTACCATGAAAGAAAACACCAATAACAGAACACAACACACAGGTATTCTGGGAGGGGGTAAGTTCAGTTCAATATACTTGAAGATGAGATGAACACTGCTGTCGGTTTTAGCTAAGAGAAGCACTAGGATAGTAATTTGAGAAGAAAAAGGCTGTGTACTTCTGTTCATCTACTATTAAGAAAGCATCAAAGATATTTCGGAGAAGTTGGATTATGATATTTGATGTTCTCACTGTTTATGGGTAACTTAAACCACAACAACAAAACTCCACTGTTAGATGTGATTATTTTAAAAATAAATAACAGAACAGGAACGTATTTTCCAGTAAAAACGGATTTGAGCTAGATAAATAAATAATTGTTATTTAAAATATAACACAGTTTATAATTAGAGTTAGTTGAATTTGCTGTGGTTAATATTATTAGGTATTTGATCAAAGTTAATATTAATAGGTATCAATTTAGAAAAGAACAACAAATTTCAAAATCTTGCATAATAAGTAAAGAATTGAAAGCTTCTGACCTGCAATGGGGATTCCCACAGCAAATTCGGTGTAACAAAACACAGAAAGCAGCGCTGAGATTCTCGAGATAACATAGGACAATAGGACTGCGGGCCAGAGTGTTTATGGGCTTCCCAGCGCCAATAACAGCTCCAATTCCGAACCAAATCAAATCCCACCCATTTAGATTTTTTTTTCATGTCATCCACACTCCGAGTCCGAACCTCCCTCATTTCAACCTCAACCGAAGACTTGTAAAAATGTGGGTCCCATAATAACCTCCCTAGCTCCTGAAGGACTCCTCTGGTAGAAATTGACCCCTGCAAACTTCACATCCCTTTCTCTTTGTCATGTTTCCCAACTTCAATCGCAAACAAAACAGATTTAGGACTGATGCTAGACTCACACTTATAATGTCGAAGCAAATTCACACCTTTCAAAAGCAAGATGAGTTCCTGTGAAGGCAAGCCCGGGATATACATGAATTATTCAGATCAGAGACTGTGGATATGAAACAGAAACAATCTGAAAACACATACAGAATGTGAACATATCTTATGTCATCCAGATAATTGTTATATAATTCAAATTGCACAAGTGGAATGTAGATTTGACAGCTTAAAAGACTGAAATCCAATTGCCCAGCATACAAGAACAAGATGGGGTCTTCTAAATGTATACACAATGTATATATAAGCTTATCGATTTAGAATGTTGGTAGAATACCGATAAGAAACTGTTGGAAATAATACTGAGAGGGGGGTGAATCAGTATTATTAAATTCTTTTCAATTAATTTCTTCTTCAGATATTGATCATTAGTTTGTATGTCAGTACCATATAATAATGAGCAAGAACAAGAAAAACAGATAATCACACCAAAGAACACCAGATATAAGGTGGAAACCCAATGTGGATGAAAACCACCTGCTGCAATATGTCTCTATCTTCTTTCAATTAGAAACTTCTTTTACAATGATTTTGTACTGGTGCAGTCCTTTACCAATACGCAAGCTGCAACCTGCAGAGAGCTACAACCCTCTCTCGTTTTCCAGTCTCTCCTGGAAGGGAGCTACAACCCCCTTAGCTCTTTTACTTCTTTAAGGACCACGTTTTTATTAATTTTCAGACTGGATCCAAGAAGATCAAATAATCATCAAGTACATGCGAATCACCCAATCTCCTTATACAATCAACCAATGAATCACCCAACTTCTCAGAATGTTGTAAACAGAAAAGTAATACCAGAAATCTAAACCTAGAACTCTGCAGCAATAGATAAAACACAGCCAAAAAATGTTTTAAGATAGGTCCGCAACTTCACCAATAGAGGCATGCGAATATTCGCAGCTCTTCTGTGTCTAAACTGTGCAGATCCGCACCTAGTCGGTCTTCTGCGCTGCGTATCTCCGCACCTCCTCCTTCTGCTGCCCTACGTACTTCTGCTAAGATCCGCACCTGCACTGTCTACCTGACAGCGCACCTCCGCAACTGGTTATTCTATTTCCCTGCGTGCCTTCACACTATGCCTTCTTATGAGCTGCGTACCTCGCACCTGCGCCTTCTGTTGCACTGTGGATCCCCGCACCTGCGCCTTCTCCTACGCTGCGGACCCCCGCACTCACGCCGTGGATCACCTGCGAACCTCTGATTAGGGCCAAATTAACAATCCTCCAATTTGCCACAGACAGTCAGATCCACAGATCTGATCATGCACCCGAGAGATCATGACCTATCAATAGATTCGCCTTTAATTTCACCTTGATTTAGATCTAGCCTTTAAAACCGATTACCCAAAATTTCAGATCTTAAGATATTCAATTTTTCACAAGTGTCTAGCCAAGTGATCTCCTTTCCTTTTTATAGACAAGCCCTTATTCAAACCGTGGGACAAAACCATCGAAAACCAATACAAGGGATCCAAAACGGGATTCAATAATCTAGATCCTATACCACGGGCCAAAACCATAGGATCAAGAACGACGGGCTAAATAACAAGGGCCAAACATAAGAAATCCCACGTGAGCACGCTTCTCTGCATTGGAGTGAGTGAATTGAGGGACCGCACCTTCTGAACGGATAAATTGCGGGTATGACCGCACTTCTTGGTCAGCGTACCTGCGAATCCGCACCTTATGAACGGGGCACCTGCGAACCACCTTGATTTAGATCTAGCCTTTAAAACTGATTACCCAAAATTTCAGATCTTAAGATATTCAATTTTTCACAAGTGTCTAGCCAAGTGATCTCCTTTCCTTTTTATAGGCAAGCCCTTATTCAAACCATGGGACAAAACCATCGAAAACCAATACAAGGGATCCAAAACGGGATTCAATAATCTAGATCCTATACCACGGGCCAAAACCATAGGATCAAGAACGACAGGCTAAATACCAAGGGCCAAACATAAGAAACCCCACGTGAGCACGCTTCTCTACATTGGAGTGAGTGAACTGAGGGACCGCACCTTCTGAACGGATAACCTGCAGGTATGACCGCACTTCTTGGTCGGCGTACCTGCGGGTCCGCACCTTATGAACGAGGCACCTGCGAACCCCTTATTTTCCATCATTTTGAGAGCCTGAACAGAGTTTTGTCACTTGAGTGAGTTGCCATTAAGTACAACACCTGTGCCTGAATCATAATGCCAACAATCTCCCTCTTTAGACTTGATGGCAACCTCAAGATCCTCAATGTCATTCTCCCCCTTTGACATCAAGGGCAAAGGGTTTTGCTCCCCCTGAGAACATGCTTAAGTCTTTGCTCTGTTGATCATGCTCCCCCTGACTACCATAATGCCAACAATACATTATATATCCTCCCCCTGAACCTGTGCCATTCAAACTTCGACCAATCCATAACCCAACAATTGTATGCGTATACACCATATGAACTCGCGTGCAACCAACAATCTCTGAAACATATGAGATTCAACAACAAGATGATGCATCAACTACCCCTAGCTTTTGCCTGAGGTATTCAAAGGTCTCCCTGGGCAATGGTTTGGTGAATATATCAGCAACTTGTTCCTTAGAAGGAACATACTCCAACTTGACCTTTTGTTCAAGCACTTGTTCCCTGAGAAAGTGATATTTGATCGGTATATGCTTGGTCTTTGAATGCATGACTGGGTTCTTTGAAATGCTGATTGCACTTGTATTATCACATAAGATGGAGATAGGTGGTGTACAAGTGATTTGAAAATCCTGCAAGGTCTGCATCATCCAAAGAAGTTGAGTCCAGCAAGATGCAGCAGCCACATATTCTGCTTCCGTTGTAGATAAAGCAATCGAACTATGTTTCTTGCTGAACCAAGATACTAATCTGGAACCCATAAAGAATGCACCACCACTTGTGCTCTTCCTGTCATCCATGCTTCCAGCCCAATCTGCATTTGTATAAGCATGAAGTGTGAGATCTGTATCTCTATGATACCATAAGCCATAATTTTGAGTTCCTTGAAGATACTTGAAAATTCTCTTCACTGCCTGAAGATGAGTTTCCTTTGGATTTGCCTGAAATCTTCCAACTATTCCCACTACATGCATGATGTCTGGTCAGGTACCTGTCAAATAAAGTATACTTCCAATCAAAGATCTATAGGTTGGATGATGTACTGCTGTTGATTCATCATTTGCACTGAGGCTACATCCTGTAACCATGGGGGTACATACTAGTTTTGCATCTTCCATGCCATACTTCTTCAAAATCTGATTGAGGTACTTGGTTTGAGACAAAAAGATACTGCCTTGATTTTGTTGGATTTGTAGACCAAGAAAATATGTCAGCTCTCCAAGCAAAGACATTTCGAATTCTTTCTGCATCAAGGCAAAGCTTTGACTCATGGCTTCTTCATTGCTGCAAAAGATAATATCATCTACATACACAACAAGTATTAACAACTTGTCATTTTCATTTTTTATATAAAGATTGCTATCTACTGATCCTTTTGAAAAACCTTGTTGATGAAGATATTTGTCCAAACGGGAGTACCAAGCCCTTGGAGCCTTTTTTAAGACCATAGAGAGCCTTTTCAGTCTGCATACAAGATTTGGATCATTCCCAAGAATGAAACCATCTGGTTGCTCAATATATACTTCTTCTTCTAAGTCTCCATTCAGAAAGGCTGATTTCACGTCCATTTGAAATACTTTGAATTTCTGAAAGCTTGAGAGAGCAAGGAACATTCGGATGGCCTCAAGTCTTGCAACTGGAGAAAAAGTTTCTTCGAAGTCTATTCCTTCTTATTGAGCATACCCTTTACAAACAAGTCTGGCCTTGTTTCTAATTACCTCCCCATTTTCATTCAACTTATTTTTGAAGACCCATTTTGTCCCTATGACTTTCTTATCTTTTGGTCTAGGAACCAACTCCCAAGTGTTGTTCTTTTTGATCTGCTCAAGTTCTTCATCCATTGCCTTGACCCAACATTCATCTTTGCATGTCTCTCTTACATTTTGTGGTTCAGTGGAGGAGAGTAATGCCAAATAGCTTGAAGCTTCTGCAATTGTTCTTCTTGTTTGTACGCGTGCCTCCTTTTGCCACAAGATTTGAGATTCTGGATGATTCTTTTGAACATACCTGGATGGAGTCTTCTCTTCTATCCTTTTCTGTTCCTCTGGCGCTTCTTGAGGTTCTTCTTCATCTTCAGTCTGATTTGGAGGGTAGTCTTCATCCTCTTCGATATTTTCATAATTTACTTGCCTAGGAATGTATCCTTTTTCATCAACCACTACATCAAGGCTGTCAACAATTCTTCCAAGTCTTTTATTGTAACACTTATATGCTTTGCTGTGGGGAGAATAACCAAGGAGAATGCCTTCATCTGCTCTAGGTTCAAGTTTGCCAAGTTGTTCATCATTATTCTTAATATAGCATTTGCTTCCAAAAATTTTGAAATGCTTTACCGAAGGAATCTCACCATACCAGAGCTCATGAGGAGTTTGAGCGTTGTTCACTCGGACATTTGTTTTGTTGAGAATAACAACCATAGCAAATGCAGCTTCACCCCAGAAGGTTGCGGGAGTTCCAGACTCATCAAGCATAGCACGAGCCATTTGTTGAACCGTTCTGTTCATCCTTTCCACCACTCCATTTTGTTGAGGAGTCCTAGCTGTAGAGAATTCCCTTCTTATTCCATGTTCTTCATAGAAATCGAAAAATTCATTTGAGGTAAACTCCCCACCTCTATCAGACCTAAGGCACTTAATTTTGTGATCTGATTCGTTTTCAGCCAAGGCTTTGAAAGATTTGAATTTTTCGAATGCTTCGTCCTTGTGTTTCATAAGTCCCAACCAAACCATCCTGGAGAAGTCGTCAATAAATAATATAAAGTATTCTCCTTGAGGTGACCTTGTCCTAAATGGACCACATACATCTGTATGGACTAGTTCAAGAGGCTTGTTGGCTGATCCTTCCTTCTCAGGGAAGTTAGTTCTGGTTTGCTTACCAAACTGACATGATTTGCATATGGTGTTGTCTGAAATTTTGATATCTGGAAGACCACGAACTGCCTGGTATTTGCATGCTTTCCTTATTTGTGAAAAACTTAGATGCCCCAACCTCCGGTGCCATAACCAGTGTTCATCATCCTTGCTCAAATAGCATTGTTGTTGTCCTTCTTCAAATATGTATAGATTTTTTGGAGTTCTTCTGCCTTTGATCACTGTTTTTCCTGTATCAAGATCACGAACACTACATCCATTTGATTGAAATATTACCTCGGTTCCTTGATTGCACATCTGACTGACACTTAGTAGATTATGCTTCAAGCCATCAACATACAAAACATTTCCAGCTTTGGGTATATGACTCAAGTTTTTTTTATCACCTGTCATATGCTTCGAACATCCGCTATTGATGTACCATTGGTTTTCCTATCCTTCTGCATAAAAATCTATCCCACATCTTTTTGGTTGTGGTTCCTTTATTCTCCATGTTCTGGTACTTGAGGCTTGTTCCTTTGTCTGCGAAAACTTGCTCCTGCATTCAGAATCTTCATGACCAAAGTTATTACAAATAGAACATTCAATTTCATTTTCAAGGGCCAAAAAGTTGTTATAAGTCCTTTTCGTGATCCCAGTCATATTTCTTTGTTTTTGAGCTTCTCTAGTCATGATTGTTTTATAGGCAACACATTGAGCTACTTTGTGGCCAAAGTTATGGCAAGAGAAACATTGGCCATTGAAGAAACTTCTGCGATTATCAACTCTACTTGCCAAATGATTGTAGTTTCTATTGTCATCCATTCTTGAGGCAAATTGAGAAGATTTTACCTGTGGCTGGTTGTAGCTTTTGTTCATCCTTAAGGCGGATTGCCCCTGATTTACCTGGTAGTCTTTGTTTATTCTTGATGTAATTCGTCCCTGTTTTACCTGGTGATCTCCATTGGGCTTTTGCTCATTCCTTCTTGCTACATTGAGATAACTCTTTGAGGTGGATGCTTGAGATGTTTCTCCATTATACCCCAGACCTGTCTTGATTAGTGGAGAACGTTGTACATTGATAATCTCATCCAGAGTTTCAGATCCTTTAACAAATTTAAGATTAAGAGCCTTTGTTTTCTCAATTACTTTTTAAGGCCAACAATTTCACATTCTAACTTCTCAAGAAATTTTTCTTTTTCATCAAGTTGGAATTACAGAGTATCAATGATCACATTCTTTTCTTCTAAACATGTTTTGAGTCTAGAAATCTCTTCATAAAAGCCATCCACATCTATAGCATCCATGTAATCATCATCTTCAAAAGCCATTAAAAGTTTATAGTCATTACCTCGTTCATCTTCATCACTATTTGAAAGTCCATCACTGTCTTCATGAGTGTAATAGCTTTTCTTATTTGCATTCTATTTCTTGTTCCATCTAACAGGTTCCTTCCCCTTGTCAATATTATCCTTATTAGGACATTTTGTAGCATAGTGACCTACTCTTCCACAAGCAAAACATTTGAAAGGTAACTTACCTCTGAATCTTCCAGTACCCCGTTGAAGATTTCTGACAAAATTTGATTCTTCTTCTTCTCCTAACTCATAGTACTCTCCTTTGCCTTAAGCCTTGAAGGCAGCTTTTCTTCTGTCTGATGGACCTCCTTTCCTCATTTCATAAGCAGTTAGAATTTCGTCCAGCTGTGACATTTTAAGGTTTTGTAGATTCTCTTTTTCTTCTATTGCAGAAACTTTAGATTCAAACCTAGGGGACAAAGATCTTAGAACTTTTTCAACCACAACAGCCTCTTTTATTTCTTCACCCAAATTTTTCATACAATTAACAATCTCATCTACACGAAGAAAATAGTTAGCCACACTTTCATCATTGTACATTCTGAGATTTTCATACTGAATTCTGAGGGTTTGAAGTTTTTCTCGTTTTACCTGATCATCTCCTTCATAGCTCAGAACAATCTTGTCCCATATTTCTTTTGCGGATTTATACTACATAACCTTGACAAATTCTGATTGAGATAGACATCCTAATAGAGTATTGACCGCCTTTGCATTTGTTTCATATTTCTTCTTCTCAGCCGGATCTGTAGGAGTTGTTGATGGAAAAGTATACCCTGTATCTATGATGTCCCAGAATTCTGTACCCAGAGATTGAAGATAGGCAGTAACTCTTACCTTCCAATATATGAAGTTTGTCCCATCAAAAATTGGTGGCCTGATTGATGCTTCCCTCTCGTAGTTGCTCATGATGATAGATCTTCCTTCGAGTGATCAAGCTTCTTCAGAAGGACTTGCTCTGATACCAATTGTTGGAAATAATACTGAGAGTGGGGGTGAATCAATATTATTAAATTCTTTTCAATTAATTTCTTCTTCAGATATTGATCATTAGTTTGTATGTCAGTACCATATAATAATGAGCAAGAACAAGAAAAACAGATAATCACACCAAAGAACACCAGATATAAGGTGGAAACCCAATGTGGGTGAAAACCACCTGCTGCAATATGTCTCTATATTCTTTCAATTAGAAACTTATTTTACAATGATTTTGTACTGGTGCAGTCCTTTACCAATACGCAGGTTGCAACCTGCAGAGAGCTACAACCCTCTCTCGTTTTCCAGTCTCTCCTGGAAGGGAGCTACAACCCCCTTAGCTCTTTTACTTCTTTAAGGACCACATTTCATTAATTTTCAGACTGGATCCAAGAAGATCAAATAATCATCAAGTACATGCGAATCACCCAATCTCCTTATACAATCAACCAATGAATCACCCAACTTCTCAGAATGCTGTAAACAGAAAAGTAATACCAGAAATCTAAACTCAGAACTCTGCAGCAATAGATAAAAGACAGCCAACAAATGTTTTAAGATAGGTCCGCAACTTCAACAATAGAGGCATGCGAATATCTGCAGCTCTTCTGTGTCTAAACTGCGCAGATCCGCACCTGGTCGGTCTTCTGCTCTGCATATCTCCACACCTCCTCCTTCTGTTGCCCTACGTACTTCTGCTCAGATCCGCACCTGCACTGTCTGCCTGACAGCGTACCTCTGCAACTGGTTCTTCTGTTTCCATGCGTGCCTACATACTATGCCTTCTTATGAGCTGCGTACCTCGCACCTGCGCCTTCTGCTGCGCTGCGGATCCCCGCACCTGCGCCTTCTCCTACGTTGCAGACCCCCACACTCACACTGTGGATCGCCTGCGAACCTCTGATTAGGGCCAAATTAACAGTCCTCCAATGTGCCACAGACAGTCAGATCCACAGATCTGATCATGCGCCCGAGAGATCACGACCTATCAATAGATTCGCCTTCAATTTCACCTTGATTTAGATTTAGCCTTTAAAACCGATTACCCAAAATTTCAGATCTTAAGATATTCAATTTTTCACAAGTTTCTAGCCAAGTGATCTCCTTTCCTTTTTATAGGCAAGCCCTTATTCAAACCATGGGAAAAAACCATCGAAAATCAATACAAGGGATCCAAAACGAATTCAATAATCTAGATCCTATACCACGGGCCAAAACCATAGGATCAAGAACGACAGGCTAAATACCAAGGGCCAAACATAAGAAACCCCACATGAGCGTGCTTCTCTGCATTGGAGTGAGTGAACTGAGGGATTGCACCTTCTGAATGGATAACCTGCGGGTATGACCGCACTTCTTGGTCGGCGTACCTGCGGGTCCGCACCTTATGAACAGGGCACCTGCGAACCCCTTATTTTCCATCATTTTGAGAGCCTGAACAGAGTTTTGTCACTTGAGTGAGTTGCCATTAAGTACAACACCTGTGCCTGAATCATAATGCCAAGAAAAACTTTGTATACTCTCAATTAACCAAAAGACAAAACCCAACATACAAGACCAATGTGGATACCTGTGAATATGCAGACAGTGTATAGTAATCTGTGTATATAACTTCAATACATCAAATTGGGTTCTAAGGGAATACAACCACAAAGACGAACTCTATCTTTAGTATCAACATTCAAAGGACCCAATAGAATTTGTGAACACATAAGATATGAAATCACTCTACTATGTTACACAATATATAAAGACTATTAATCACAAGCTATTTTTCTAAGAAATTAAAATACTTGCAATTGCTCTAAGAAGTGCAAAGATACACCTAAGGAATAGAAGTTTTGGGAAGATCATCTCTCTTAGGATAAAGCCAAAAATAAACTCATAATTAAATTTTAGAATTTGAAATCAGCTACATAATTTCAAAAAGGACTTTTAATAACACAAATAATCATAAATTTTTATTTATAAAATACAAATAACTAAATAAATTTAATTACATTCACCAATTTCACAATTTTACATGCTAACATTTTACCCTATTTAATTTTACATAGTGTGAATGCGTACTACAACTTTTTTTTTTTACAGTAGTGTGCTTGTTTTGGAAAAGCCGTAAGAGATGCATATCAAGGCCATTGGGTTTATATTTCAAGCATTGGAAAAGCCAATTCCAACTCTCTCATCACATTGCAAAAAGTCATTTACAATAGGTAAACATTTCCATTGCATTGTCGTTTTGAAAAACTGTGTTTGTGACTGGCCAATGGTATATTTATTATTATAATTTCTATTATTTTTGTGAAAGATGCCCATGAAGAACTATTACTGTGGCTTATTCCAATGGCGTTGTATGCCACAAATTCTTGGAATCCCGTAATTTTTTTTTCAAAAAATCAGAATTTTAGAGTGTTTGAATCATTTTTTGATGGTGGAAATGGATTCAACACCATTAAAATCTCAGACACCCAAAATCGTTAAGTTTGAAAACTATCTTTACATCTGTCAAGGCAGCTGTCAAAATGGAATCAGACCCTTTTATGGATGCACGACATGACGATACATTGCTGCTTCATGTTTATAAAATTGTTTTCCAAGGATTCTCCGCAAGGCTAAGGGAGCACGAAATCGAGGAGATGCAAAGAGCACTAGGAGTTCTCGCCATTTTTCTTCATCGTGTATCCCAATTGCACATGGCGCGATCCTCATACTTCCTCGACATCAAGAGACCTAACAAAAGGCACTTGTGGGCTAGATCTGACTACGGTTTCAATGGAGTGATCAATATGATTGATTCCGGCATTTGGCCAGAACGACAGAGCTTCAACGATCAAGACATAGGCCCCGTTCCCAAGCACTGGAAAGGCAAATGCGGGAGTGGGGTCAGATTATCCAAGTCCAAGTGCAACCAATTTTTTTATATTATAATGATTTTATTTTTAGAATATTTATTTTAAAGAATAATATGTTTGAAAAATATTTAACTTATTTCTTTCCTCTTTTAAAAAATCTCTAATCAATATATCATTATTGATTTTAAAACTATTTAAACTTGTTAAATATAGGAATTGAGATTTTTTTTTAATAAATATAAAATTTTTAATAAATGTGAGCTTATTTCTTATTATCAAAGGAAATATATTCATTCTTGCCAAATATTTTTATGTTTTTCATTATTAACTTTCTTGCTTATATTCAAAAATATAAAACTTAATTAATTAAACACAATTTTAAATTTTATTTAAATTTTGGGAAATAAATAAAAGAAATTAAAAAAGGAAAAGTCTCTATTAATAGGTTCTTAAGGATCTAAAAGTTTAAGCCTCTAAATTCCATAGAAATCTTAAATGTTAAAGGTCATATGTAGTGAAATTATTTAAAATTATTAAATTTTCAATGGGAAAGAGAGTATATCTATCTAGTAATGATGTGTTATTCTTACATTGATGTGGTTCTATTGATTGGAGCACGATGTTTCTACAAAGGCTATGAAGCCACATTTGGCTACTTGAACGAGATAATGGAAATTTGTTCAGTGCGAGACTCACAAGGCCATGGCATGTAGATTGCCTCCATCGCTGCGGGATATTTCAAAAGGCACAAAGAGACGCTGATAGGTTTGTTAAACTAGAAAAGTTGTATGAGGAACACATTTGTAGACATGTATGCCATATGTTTTTCCTTTTGAATTTGGGGATTATGGTGTGAAACATTAATTACAAAATGAAACACTGTAGTCTCAAAATACTAGAAAAAAGATTTTGTCATCGTGAACAGACATATATTAAGTAGAAATATTAAAAAGATTTTTGAATAATTTATTAAATGAAATATTCTTGCATTAGGGATCAAACCAATTTGATGAGTGACACCTCTAGATTGAGGCAGTGCATGTGGTAGTTTAGTTGGGCTATGTCTAAAAAAATTGAGCAAACCTTGAACCTCTAGTGGAATTTCCTCATTTAACTTGTGCCCATTTGTAGGACATAGATTATAACAAATAAAAAAATTGTTGTCTAGACTCATGCTACACTTTATGTATATTCTCTAGAACATGTTGAATGGCATTCCTATAATTTTCTAGGTCTCCACAACAAAAGGTGACCAACATCCACTCTATATTACATCACAAAACACACAATTCTTGTATGGCCCATTATTAAAGCAACCCAACATGAGTTTTCTACTAGCATACTTTGATCTTTTTTTAACCAAGAAGTTTTATAAGGATCAAGTAGAGGAATACAAGTGAAATAGAGTTTCTAGACAATTTAAGCTCATACCAGATGATTTCAAAATCCTCTATATCCCCGCCTCTTAGGCTTGACATTTTGTTCTTTTGTTGGCACTTCATAACTAGATTTCTTTGCAACATTAATGTTTTTCCTATTTCAGACTCACCTTCCTCTCCATGTGATTCTTCTTGTGCTATTGTTGCCTTGTTAATAATGCTCGCTGAGGTTTAGAAGACATTCCTGGGATTTATGTGTCTCATTTGAAATTAATCACCTTAAGGGTGTTTGATCTCCAAATCCTTTTAAACCTTCCCTTTCTTAAATATTTTGACTTTAAATTTGGTGCCTCAAGGTTTTTAAATGTTTCTTTGAAGTTTGCTCTACAATTTTTTGTTCTTTCACATGAACTTCTCTTTGTAATCTTGTTTAAACTCTTTTCAATATCTAAATTTATGAGTTTTTTTCCTAATTTCATAAAAGCCTTTGTTTGATATCAAAACGTTTACATATAAAAAATTCAGTGGTTCTATTTCGTAAGTTTCCTTTATGCTGTCATAAAAGCCCTTGTTTAATATTAAGACCTATGTTGTCACTTTATTTAAAACCTCTCGAATCAGTATGTTCACCTATCATTTGAAGAAAGGATTTTAAGAGACATTATATACAATAAAGGGTAATAGGGTACCCTATTTTAATGCATAATATCAATAGGCACAGAAACCGATATTCTGAATTTTTGCAACAAATCAACAATGAAAGAGAAGAAAATGCTTCATCGAAATGCAAAATATTCAAACATGTTTGCATTGAATTTCTAAAGCCTCAAAATCTGTCAATAATGGAAGATCTGTGAGAAATAAAGCACATGCGAAGATATTGTATTTTCCTTGTGATGGTACTTGAACATGAAATTTATATTCAGGATTTGAGGATAAAAAACCTACAGAAGTATGCAATCCTCCAGAGTGAAAAGGACATCAAAAGGTGTCCAAGAATTAATCTCTAATGACCAAACATGAATATGTAAGGAACAAATAAATAACGCCAAAGGAAAAGATTAGGACAACTGGAGTGGCTAGAAATTTGAAGTAGGAAGCCTAAATAGTAGTGGTAATGCATGTTTCATGCTTCGGCCTCTATAGATGCAAGTAATTAAAGGAGTAAAATTACGGATGCAATTTCCCTCAATCCGATCAACATTAAGAGATGGGAAGGATTATTGAGAGAAGTTGAATATGACTTTTCAGTTACTTATGTAAGCAACTGCTTCTGTGTTACTTGACCAGATTGAGAGAAATTAGCATTATTCGAGTTTTCCTATTTGGCTGGAAAGAGTCAACCACTCCTTTGAATCCCGAGAAATCATCTAGATCATCTCCATCTACAATCACTTCCTCAATTGAGACCGATAAGAACAAGACCTTGACACTGACTCCTGTTAGTTTCCTGATCACTAGTCTTGATCTGCCTTATGATTCAACTATTGCACTTCATTTGGTAGCTATTTAATATTCCCTTGTGATAAGCGAGCCAGAATAAACGAGTGGTCAATTGCGATATATTAAACTTGTGATGGTTGATAATTTAACAAAGTGATATTTTTTATCCATCTTTATTCAAATTTATTCAAGGCCAATAATGCAAGAGGTAAATCATAAAGAATAATGAATAACAACATTAAGAGTAAAATGTGTATCATGTAAAGTAAATAGCTAGAGAATTTTGAGTAAAATTTATTATATTGTTCTATGAACTACCCATACAAGAAAAACAAAGCATGGAAAATAGAATGCAACAACAACAACAATTGGAGTTACAATAGAGGGAAAACCCTCTTATGTTGATGAAGAGCTAGCTTGGGATGTGTCTGCGTTTGCATGTAGTAGTGTTTATGAGTCTTTAGTCAATGCTGCTTTGCATCTCAAAACTTCAAGTTCAAGAACTCTTATAGACATTGTGTAAAAGATAGAAGAAGAAATTAATGTAGAATTCATTATTATTTTTTGCATAATGCAGGAAGATTGAAAAGAGACAAAAAAAATGAAAAAGCATGGAGGCACATTTTGGGCCTTTCGAAGAGTTTTGGAAGACTATGCAAGTTTATTTTGAAGAAGAATGATCAAGCCGATTAGGATGTCTTCAGATGCAACTTTTCTAGTATATGTAGATGGTAGCAAAGTTTGGTTTTGATGTGTTCCATGGGAGAGAGTAATGTGGAATGTGAGGATGTATTTCTTGCTGAGGTAACAGTGTCGAAATCGATTTTTGGATGGAGGTGAAAGCCAGAGTTAGGTTTTAGTAGGTTATGAGTTCATGCTACAAATATTATTGAGGAGAGCAAACATTTTGTAGGCCATAACCCATAGGCTTCAAGATTGGAGCCATCAAGGGATTGAAGTGAGGGGATTATGTATTCATCAATTTATCATTGGTTTCTCACAAAGTTCAATATAATACATTCTTGGAATCTCATATATAATCCTTAAGGGAGGGCAAAGAAACTTTGTAGGCTTTAACGAGGTTCACTATTACTAACTCCTTCATAAATCACTCTGCGTGGCATTCTGCCACCCTAGAAATAGGAAGAGGGGCAGAATATAGAGCTATGATTACGAAATAACTAAAAATATGTAAATGAAAGCCTATGCAAAGGAGAATATCACCATGGAAGAGAATTATAGGATGCTTCATACATCTAGCATAAATGATGTATTTTATTTTGATAAATTATGTCATAGATTTGGCATAGGTATTGTATTTTATTTGAATGAAATACATTTGTGAACTTTGGTGAAGTATTTATCGCATTTATTGACTGATTTGTTTCAAATTGAAAATTTTCATTTGCTACTTCATTTGAATTTGGTAATTGTGGTAAAACAAAATGTTTAACGATGGATTTTTCAATCACATAAATAACATATAACAATGTTATAAAAGAGTAAGAGAAAATGAATAATATGAAAAGGCAGATCATCAAAACAAAAATCTTGGAAATAAAAAGAAGGATGTAATTTGAAGCTACACAAATTGAAAGCTAGTCATTGTCACATATATATTTATATGCATGTTTTGTATAAGAAGGCTCAGGAAATAAAATAAGAAATCGTGAAAGATCCACTTCATTGATATGAAAATGGTTAGGAAGTTTTTTCAATTTTTTTAAATGTGTTTAATAGATGGTTTATCTATGGACAGATAAATGCTAACAACTAGGTGACGATGGATGATTTTGACTTTTGATGGTTGGAGTATCATTTATACCATGTTTTCCAAGAAAGAAAAGCCTATTCATAGTTAATTATGAATTTGAGTGTTCGAGAAAAAGAAAAATTTTAGTTTAATTGACAACTAAATTAAAATTAAATTTCATCTAAATCTAACATCAAGAACAAAATCATATATTTTAATTTTTTTGACAAATATACATTGGGGGCCTTAGTAAGAAATGTCTCAAGGGCGCTGACAATCTCTATGCCTCTATTTGATGTGGGTTTATTAGTATTTGTAAGGGTTTACTAGTTCTATTGTTAGATACATGAGTTTATCTATGCATGAGTAACATCTTCTCTAGCAGAGACTTGAACTCATTCTGAATTTACATATGAAAGAATGATATTCTTCTTGAGCATAGATTTGATCTATATGAAGAATTAGTACGTGAAATAACTTTGACGAGAATAAAATAATTAATTAATTAGAATCATTCCAAGAGAATCACATCGATTATCAGTCGCACAAATAAATTGGAGCACGTATCAGGCCAAAAATAAATTTCCAATCAATTGACAGAAGCTTCAAATAATGTTATGACAGAGAGCTACATAAGTTTGAAGTGGCAAAGGTTTTTGAAAATTAGTCTAGTTTAAATGAAAAATATAATCTTATCTAGAAAATTAGAAAGAAAAACATGAATTGAATTAACTAGCAACTCACAGGTGAGCAAGCTACACCTAGAGAATGCAAAATTGGAGCATACACTCTCATATTCAATTAACCAAAGATAGTACAATAAATACATCTCAAAAGAATAGGGAGGTGAGAAAAAACTCCTACAACCTAGGAACTAATCCTAACTTAAGGAGTTACATTACAACCATGTAGCGATTTCTCCATTCATACAATATAAATTAATTATTTTCAACTCTCCCCCTTAATGAAGAAAGGATTATCCTAAAGTCCTAACATCCCCCTAAACAATTCAAACTTCACTTTACCAAGAGGCTTTATAAAAGTATCAACCATATTGTCACATGTTTTACAGTATTCAATAAAAAATTCCTTTGACTAGACTTTTTCTCTTACAAAATGAAACTGAGTATCTATGTGTTTTGTGTTCTTATGAAACGTTGGGTTGTTCGCCAGCTTAATGGAACTTTGGTTGTCACAATTGATGATGGTCACTTCTTTCTAATCTTCTCCTACATCATGGAGAAGCCTCCTCAACCAGATAGCTTCACATGTCGCTGCACATACTGCTTGGTACTCGGCTTCAGCTGAAGATAAAGACACAATTCTCTGCTTTTTGTTGCTCCATGCTATTACCCCAGATCTAACACTGAATGCATAACCCATGATAGATCGTCAATCATCCAGGTTACCTACCCAATCAAAGTCTAAAAAACCTGCTAAAGTAACATCAGATGTATCAGTGTATAAAATACCATAATCACAAGTACCATGAAGATACCTCAATACACTTTTTGCTGCAACCCAATGACTTTCAAGAGGTTTAGACATAAACTAGCTCAACACACTAACAAAGTATGCTAAGTCTAGTCTAGTTGTAGTCGAATATATCAGACTACCAACTAACTGCCTATACAAAGTAGCATCCACCTCTTTAGAGCCATCATCTCTGCACAATTTCAGGTTCTGCTGCAAAGGTACTGATGTTCTCTTACACTATTCCATTCTAAACATTTTGAGCAGTCCTCTGACATACTTCCTTTGAGTAAGGAAAGTCTGCCTAGAGTCTCTCCACTCTTCCAGACCTAGACAATAATATAAACTTCTAAGGTCTTTCATCTAAAAAACTTGTGACATCTACAATTTGATTTGTTAATGCATCTGCATTACTTGTTATAATCATGTCATCCACATACAAGGAAATTAAAATTATCTGCCTATGTTCATCATACATGGAATATAGATTTGGGTCATTCTTACTCCTATGAAAACCATGCTATAAGAAAAATAAGTCAACCTTCTCGTACCAAGACCTAGGTGCCTATTTTAAACCATAAAGGGCCTTTTTCAATCTACAAACTTAGTAAATGCTCCTGCCCTTGTTTAACAAAACCTTCAGGTTGCATTAAATAAACCTCTTCCTTTAAATCACCATTTAAAAATGCATACTTAACATCTAACTGGTGTAGCTTCCACTGATTTTTTGTAGCTACAACAATTAACGTTCTAATAGTATTCAGTTTGGCTAGAGGAGCAAAGTTTTCTTCACAGTAAATTCCCTCTTTCTGTGAATAACCCTTTGCTACCAGTCTAGCTTTAAACTTTTCTATACTCCCATATACATTAAATTTAGGTTTATAAAGCCACTTTCAACCTATGGATATTTTTCCTTCAGGAAATTCAATTAGTTCCCAAGTATTATTTATGATTATAGATTCAAATTCTTCATTCTTTGAGGCCCTCCACTCATGAGATTGACTAGCTTCTTTATAATTTGTGGATCTATAACATTTAAAATGTTTGACATTAAAGCATTGTCTCTCAATCTTGCTGGTAGTTGAGTCTGACTACCTAATCTTCTTGGTAATGGACTCACCTCAAATTTGTCTGCTTCAGACCTTAGCGGGCTTGACTTACTGATTGCATCATGTGCCTCTTCCTCTTTCTGCTGTTGTTATTGTTGTTGTTGTTGTTGCTTCATGTCCTCACTGCTTTCTTCCATCAACAATGGAATGTGCCACTCTTCAAGGATATTCTCCTTATTTTATTCCTTAGTTTTCTCATGAAATAACACATCTCGACTCGCAAAAAATTTATGAGTCAAAGGATTAAACAATTTATAAGCTTTAAACTCAGTGCAGTATCCTACAAATATGCATTTCGTGGCCTTAGGATCTAACTGATTCCTGTCATCCTTGGGAATATGGGCAAAGGATTTTGACCCAAAAACCCTTAAATGATTCCCTGCAGGCTTATATCCATAGAATGCTTCAAAAAGAGTTTTAAAATTGAGACATTTAGTTGGACTCCTATTTTTTCAAGTAAACTATAGTTTTAATGGCTTCAACCCAAAAACCATTAGATAGACCCTTACCTTGAAGCATACCTTTTGTGCACTCCACAAGGGTTTTGTTCAGCAAATCCATTCTATTGTGGAGTGTGAGGTATTGTGTAATATTAAATAATCCCATGATTCCTGCAAAATTTAATGAACTCTTCCACTTTTATCCCCCCCTAATCAGAGTGGAGAATCTTAATGAATTTCCCTGTCTAATTTTCCACCATATTCTTGAATTCTTTAAAGAATTGAAATGTCTGACTCTTCTTTCTAATCAAATATACCCAAGAGAATCTAGTGCAATCATCAACAAAGAGTAGAAAATAATATGCACCACCTAGTGACGTAGTCTGCATAGGTCCACATATATATGTATGCACAAGTTCTAGAATGTCTCTTTTCTTCCTATCAACATTCAAAGGAAACTCTTCTATATGCATTTTCCCTAATGCACATCCATCAAAATTTAAATGAACATACTGAAAAGAAGGTAATCCATCAACCATACCTTTCCTTTGTAGTAGCATGAGGTCTTGTAGCTTCAGATGATCGAACCTTTGATGCCAAAGATTCTCGGATGTTAGTCTTGTTGAAGCCAGAGCTTGGTGTGGCATGCTCTTAACATTCAACCTATACAGGCCTTCCACACACACTCCTGATGCAACTAGGTCCTTCTTATTGTCCTTTATGGCACAATATGATCTGAAGAATTCGACCTGCAGGTCCTGATCTGCCATCATTGAAACAAAGATCAAGTTCTTCTTGATCCCCGGTACATACATCACATTCTTAATATATCTGATATTACCACCAAGCAACCTCAGCGGAATGTCACCGTACCCCTTGATTCGATAACCTCTATCATCACCTAGATATATGTTAGCTCCACAAGCAGTTTCTTCAAAATTTTCGAACCAATGTCCATTACCTGTCATGTGTGAAGACACGCCTGAATCTACAAACCATATTTCGAACTCATCCTCCTCAATAGCTGAAGAGAATAATTAACTACAAATAATTGAAGATCATAATTGTGACCTTCATCAAAAGAATGTCCTATGTGTTTTCTCTATTTATTTCTAGCCTCATCTTCCTGTTTCATAAAGCAAAACTTAGTTAAATGACCAGTTTTCCCACAATAAAAACATTTAATGTCAAATTTATTTGGAGACATACCTCTAAATGGTCTCTTCTAAGAAACGTCACCGCCTTTTTTCCCCATGGTTGTTTCCCTTTGTATGGATTCTTCTTTGCCATTAGATCAAGATCGGCACTCTATGGTCTCAAATTCTACCGCTGCTCTTCTTCCTGTATCAGGATTCCTGTTAGCTCTTCAAATGCAGGGGTTTCCTTCCTTGCAGATAAGCTTGTGATGAACATCTGGTATTCATCCATCATCACATTCAATGTAAATGTGACAAGATCAGAATCAGACACCTTCTCCCCGATGTCTCCCAATCTATTCTTCTGGTCCTTAACCCGTGTAATGAATCCGACAACGAATTCATTCTCGTCCATCCTCATGGAAAACAACATTCCTTTGAATTATAAGATGCAATTGATGTTCTGTGTGTGGTAGAGGTTCTCGAGTGTAGTCCCGTTGAAGCCCCGAAAATCGGGTCGACAACAAGGGGGATACCCGCCCGGTCCGGACCTTGGTTGGCAGCTCCTTATCCGTTTGGTATAGCGGGTCTGACTGGGGATAATGGGATCAGTTTCCCAATCTATGGGTGTGTGTGTGTAGAATTGGATGTTGCTGATCTAACAGTTCCTATCTAAGCTATTCTAATTCAAACTTTAATCTACTTCTATGCTATTGTAATCTAATAAACAACACATCTAAATCTATGCTAACCCGGGATGTAATTCTTCTATTATGCGATCTAAAGAGATTTCAAATAACAACTGGTAATAAATATCATTCAACGATTATAAGAAAGGAAATCAATTAAGATGAACCACTTCGCATAAAAAGTTAGGCGAAACAGTTGTGAACAACATATCGCATAATGAGCTATTCATACATTAAACATAAATAAATAGCTACCACCGTACAAAAGTGCCAAATGATAACTCAAGCATTCATGCAATAACATATAAACAACTAAAAACTGTATATCGCTTTAACATACAAGCAGAAATGGTCAAGAGATAAAAGTACCATTTATGACTGGTCCTGCTCATAAGCTTCCAGCAACAATGATTTATCTCTCCTTGCTCTAACATCTACTAAGAGTACAAAAGTGCAACATCAGTAGCAGACATCAAATGCAAACATCAACAAATCTTGATCCATTCATTCACAAAACCTCCTCTGAGGGTGCAAAAGTGCATGTTCTGAGGACAAGTTTTTGATAAATTTTTGTACCCTTCTCTAAATGCATGAGAAGGGTTTAAATACTACTAACTAAATAACTTAATTACACAGATTCAGGATACGGTTTAAATGACCGCCCTTTTTCTAAGCAAAACTATTTCTAAAAATTAAATCTAATATATAACTATTTCTGCATTTGCTCCTTAATGTTGCGAGCATTCAATATTTTCCTGGGTAGAGTCGGCTGACTATCTTCCGCTTTTGGTTGAGCTAAGCAAACAAAATTTGTAAGAGCTGGCACCATCTTTTCAGCAATATAGAAGATATACTTGAGAATCATCCTCTGGCTATGTGGATTTACTGTGTATGCCCAGTAATAATCCAAGTTCCACTTGGTTAATCCTCGAATTGCTTCTCCCTTTGCTTTCTTGTGTTTTCCGGGCTTATGAGTGACTGAGCAGTTAGGGACTTTGCTTTTTGAGCAATTTTCTCAGTGATGCGCGATTAGCGCTGGGCGCTAATCGCGCATCGGAAACTACCTCCGTTCTTTGATCCGGGCCTTTCTGGTGTGTTTTTCACCTTTAGCGCCTTTTCCTTCACCGGGTATAAGCTTCAAAATTTTGTAAACATACTGCTTTTGTGAGCCTCTGACCTTGAGCATTAAATCGCCTGTTGATATCAGTATTCTTCAACTACTCATTCAACCATGGCTCTGACTGAAAGATCTGTAATGGATAGCTCAACAGCGCTCTGGAATTTGTGGCTCTGTTGCATGTGATATTCGTTCATGAGAGCATCTCTTCTCTGTTTCCGAGCATTGGAGCTTTACCCCTTTCCTTAATTGCTTCCTGCACATTGCTTCATGTTGTTTCTGTTTTTCATTCCTGCAGTTCACACATGAGGAGAGAGTAATGATAATAAAAATCGACAAGAAAGCTTTGAGCTCTACGGATGTAAAAAAACATGCCACCTGACATGAACTAACTCTTCAAAAAACACAAAGTTGTCTTTCATTAACACTTGGCGTATCATTCATTAATTTTCATTAAAGCGCATATCCAATTTTTGGTTTAGGGACAACTTTTCTTGAATGTTGAGTCGGGGAAAATCTGCGATGGACAGTTTCTGCGATCCACATCGCAGCATCGAATCCTCGCAGTATCACATTTTTCATTAAGATGTGTTATCGCAGGGTTGCCCGATCGCACTTATTGCAGAATCGCAGATCGCAGCATCACGCTATCGCAAGATTGTGGTTTGCTACAATTGTTAAATGGTTATGTGTTTTTTCATGCGATATTGCGATATGCGATATCGCATATCGGCTATCGGCGATTTTTAAAGGTTTTCCAATGTGAGTGTTTCTTAATGGTTGCGATGCGATGGAATTCGCGTCGCATTCTCGCAGTTTATTATTTTTACTCATAAGGAAATGCCCTATCAGTCTTTGCGCGATGCGATGTTTTCTTGAGTAAAATACATGAGTTTTAATTGAATTTTTTGAATTTTTCTAAGGGTCCCCACTTACTTAGTGTTATTGCTAATACTAAATAAGGAGGGGGGTTGTTGGTGGCCACAACAAGTCCATATGTCACAAGACGATTCTCAGTTTCTGATATGCAGGATAATATTGTCTTTAACATACATCTTCAATAATACTTTCGCCTTGTTCTCCCTTTTATCCCAATCTTGCATTAGCATTGTCATGCCGCCTGCTGCCATGGTCGGCTTTTGCTCATGGTCACTAAAGATTGACCAAGCACTCGATCCCTCAAGCAATGTTTGTAGCTTGAATTTCCAATTGCTATAATTGTTCCCATCGAGTTTATTAGACTCATTGAGATAAGCTTCTGTAAAATTGTTCATTTTCAACTAATCAGAATCCAAATCCCTCAATTTATAGTCGATTCTCAACAAGTGAACAATTGCAAGCTTCAAAAATAAAAAATCTCAAGACGTACAAGAACCTTTGAATCGATCACAGATCTATCACCAAACTGCCTGATTTGCCTATGATCTGGTCGATCTGCCACGAATCTACCAGAATATTTGTGTCTACAACTCAGATCTGCCACCAAATTGCCCAATCTTAAGCTCAGAACCATAAAAAACATGCCATCACTCTTTTAGACTGAAAAACAATGACTATTTAAAATCCCTCTAAGGAGAGGTCGATCATTGCGAGTTTTACCCTGAGATCTATGTTGACCATCGCTTATGTTAGGCTAAAAAATGCGATGATCGCTTTGTGATCAGCTGGAGATATGCTGAGACTTGTGAGAAAATAAATTTCTCTTGTTAGTAAGGTACGTCACTCTCGACCACCTAGAATCCAAAATTATGAGCACTAAGGCTTCTATGTTGCCACAGGGGCACTATAGCCACGAAGGCTCTGTATCCACGAGGGCTCTGTAACCACTAGAGCTCTAATGTAGCCAATAAGGCTCTACAAGTAAATCAAGCTCACCAGATGTTGGGAACGGGATCCCCCAAGGGCAGTTTGGGTATAAGAGCCTAAGTTTTGGCCCAACTTTGTAATTACAATGTAAATACTCCGCATTTTTTGGGCACGGAGCGTGTAGTTGTTAAAGAGTCATAGGGTTATCCGCTCTTATTTTGATAATGTAATTTCAACTGTAGAATATCTACCCATGGTCCACGAACCATAGAATTGTATAAATAGAGAAAATCTCTAAGTAGTCAAAGGCATCGAAGATAAGATAATGCAGATGTATGCGAGATAGCTTTGAAGTGTAAAGTCTAGTTTTGGGTCGTAGCATAGGAAGAGGCTCTGTAGCTGAGTGCGTAGAGGCCTAGCAGTCTGCAGCTAAGTGTGCAGGGCGAGTCGAGTCTGTAATCATCTGGAAGTATTAATAAAGAGAAGTTTCTATCAATTTTGTGTCTTTATTTCCTGTTTTATGCATCTGTTATATTGGGTATGGATTTTACTTCTAATGCTTATATGATGCGCGAATGTGTATAACTGTATTGGTTAAGTGAACGCAAGTTAGAATATCTGTTTACATGAAGATAATTAAGATCTATTAATAAGATAAGTAAGATACTTAGCCTAGTTTAGGAAATAGTGCAGTTCACTGCCCTAGTAGTGTGAAAGCATCTCAACCCCTAATTAGGGTTGTACGAAGGTCGATTGTAATGGATCGCAAAGGTGATGAAGGTTAGAATAGGGCACAAAGGTAGGTCTATTTGGAATAAACTAACATCACATCCATCTCAAGGGTGCAGAAACTTGGTTCCAGCATCCCCCCATACTGCTTCGGGTGAGACTTCAGTTCGTGCTTCGTGGGCTGATGCCAAAACGGCCAGTTGTGTAGGGATTTGTTTGGCTAACTAACTCTGAACCTAGGTAAGGCCCCCCCAATAAGCCAATAAATCGTTTCGTTGCCAGGACCAGAATCTACATAGAGATGTGTAATGTCGTATCACTGGAATCCAACTAAGAAAGAAACTGAAGGTTAATTGCACAGAAGAATTTACGAGTTTGTGGCACAGGAGAACAGAAACCCGCGACTGTTAAAAGAAGAGTAGCTAGATAGCTACTTGTATACAGATATCCACGAAATCTTTTTCACATCCATCCCTACTAAGCTATACGAGTGGATCGCGAAGCTAGTAGATAACCAAGGAAGGTGGAAGCTTGATGATCCTATTGTGTGGGCCCCAGAGCTAGTGCGGAGATTGGAAGCATCGGGGATAAGATTATGCGCTCCATCGATCATTGGCTTGATTGTATTATAAGAAGATTTGTTACTTAGTTTGTGGTCAACACCTCAGTCAGCTATAGCGAGGCAGAGCGAGGCTTTCTCAAAGTACCACGAGATAAGTACGTAAAGTCTTTGAATACTTGTATTAAAATGTTGTTGTGAGAAAAGCGAGTTATGCAGTTACCTTGATGTTCGGGGCTACGCGAAGCAGAAATGTTTACAGGAACGAAGGAAATAAGGGTCCAGAGAATAACCCCTTGATTTCACCTACGCGAGGGGATGAGGAAGAGCTTATGAAGGTATCGTTGTGAAGTGTTATTCAGTTGATAAGTCAAAGAATTCCATGAATACCACCTCCACCCACACCACCACCGGCTTCACCGCCATCACCTCCATTGTCGCCCGTACCAACTCCACCACCACCGTGATTCAGTATGGCAAACATAGTGAAGTTTCCTATGTTCAAAGGTTTGGGAAATGAAGATCTGGACCAATTCTGGTTCATTGTAAGGGTTGTATGGGAAGCACAAGGTGTTACAGATTACCATATAAAGAAAGAAACACTGGTTAGTGCCCTGAAGGATCATGCATTGACCTGGTATATTAAGTATTCCAACGATAACCTGAATGCAAGAGTCGCAGATATCCAAATAGCACTAAATCGAGAATTTAGCAGGCCTAAGTCTGAAGCGCAGTCGATTGTGGGATTCAAAAAGATCACGATGCTACCAAGTGAGACTCCTTGGGAACTAGATTAGAGGCTAAAATGTATGATTCATGAAGCCAATATGAATCTGATAGATGGACATCATCGCAAGTGGTTTGTAGCCTCGCTACTACCACATTTAAGGAGTGCGCTATCACAACAGAAGATAATAAATCAGGAAGAGGCCTTAGAGATCGCTATGAGGCTACTTGAGAGCCCGATGCAGGATCCTAACCTAGGAGTTCAACAGATCCACGCGTAGCTAAAGAATCTGTGCCTTGAGATGTAGAGTCTGAAATAGGACATGACGGTTTGACCAAAAATGCGCGAAGAAGTGTGGTGTGTAAAATACAAGAGTTAGGGTCATGACAAAGACCACTACCCAATCTTTACAAATTACCTCGCAAGAGGAGGACCGATGCCTTTAAGGCTGGAAGCTCAAGAAGGGCCTAGCGCAGTGCTTGCTTTGTGGTGCGCAATTTGCCAAATAGCCGAAAAACATGCCATAGACAATTGTCACTTGTTACAGAAGTATACACAAACTTCATAATAGTTGTTTTTCAACTTTTATAGGTCAGTGGGACATGATGAGCATACTTGCAGAAGCTATGAATTGATAATAGATAGAACTCCCACCTACAGGGTTCAGGCCGAAACACGAGCCCTTAACCAAAATGCAGGGATGGTGCGGATAGGATTTCAGGGGCGTGGACGAGGTCGAGACGGAGGTGGACCTAGTAGAGGTCGCAGACAGTTGAATTGCTACAATTGCGAAGGGCTAGGACACTATGCCTGCAATTGCACGAATCCAATGTGCCCATCATGTAAGTATTACTCGTTGTTTGATCATGATACATAATATTTTCCTATGCTGATAGCTAGGATATGCGACAAAGGAGCACTACCGCGTCCCTCGACTCAGAACCTGTAGATGATGAGGTCTGAGCTGCGTGAGGAAGATCCGAACGTAAATATTGTGCTCTGAAGTGGAATTGCGATGAGATGACAAGGGGAAACAACCAAAAGACAGTACCTGGGTTCGCAAAGCCCCGATGAAAGAAGCTAAGTTTGATTTGGAGCATGCTCAAGAAACCTTCATGGAAGCTAAGAAGAGCTTTGCTAATGCCTCCACTTCAGGAAGCAAAGATAAGCCTGAGTCCGAAATGGATCCCTCCATGCTTACAACTTTCTTGGAAACCTGTATGAAGCTACTACGTGACAGTAAGGTTATAAAGAGGTTATGGGAAATCATCAACAGATGTGCTAGGACCACGCCAGGTGAACTGCACGTAGTCCACAAGATCAGAAAGCATAAGACAAGGACAGGGCATGAAATGAGACTAGCCGCACAGATCGAAGAATACGAGATGGAATAAGTCATTCTAGATTTGGGATCAGATGCGAATGTTTTATCGAAACAGACATGGGAGCGAATGGGGAGACCTATGCTGCAATGGTCTCCGAATCAGCTGAGAATGGCGAATCAATAGAAAATAATACCCATAGGGTGATTGCAGGGAATAACTGTGGATATTAAGGGAGCGAGCACGCTGGCAGATTTTGAAGTAACAGAGATTGTTGATGACAACAATCCCTAACCCATAATCTTGGGAATTGAATGGGCCACTGATATGAATGGGGTAATTAATCTGAAGAAGAAAAAAATGATCTTTGAAAAGAAGTCACTGTGCATAATTATACCCCTGGACCCTACTGAAGGATCACGCTATACGGAGCCAGTCTGCGACTATGAGAGTTATGATGATCTGGAATGTATCTATAAGATAATAGTGCAAGACCAAGACAGGGTGAATCCCACCATGGATGGAAGAATTACATGGGAGCCCGAGAGCTCCTGCACTTCGGATTATGATGAGGAAATAGAATGTTGGCAGAATCAGTTACATGAAGTAACTACGTTGAATTGTAATATGATGACAAGGTCGTTGCACTGCGTGTCGACAGAATTCAGAGATTTGCTTACTTATTATGGTCTAAATGAGGTAGATACCTTCTTGGATGCATTTGAAAGGTAGGTGTCGGAAAAGCAATGCTTCCAAGCCTTGGACTAGGCACTGCGCGCTACGCCCGCAAGATGGTGGGGCATGCACAAATGAATCTTTGATGATTGGCGTGAATGTAGGAGAATGATGCGAGTATGATTTGGGAGGCCTGAGGTGCAACTAACAGACACGTGTGATGGGCAGGATGATCTATGCACGCATCTAGCCAAGTGGACATAATCCTATGGAGAAAAGCCCCAACCTGCGTAGAGGCACATGTACCCCCTCACTAAAATACCTAGTTAATAAGCATTGTTTGGGGGGCGAAAATTGTAGATGGCTCTTAATGTTGGGAAGACAATATGCATGGAGAGAGCAACTACACAGAAGATTATACATGCAGATGCATTCAAAAAAGTACTAGAAACCACGCTGACCAGGTATGCAATGCGCAACAAAGTGATTGGGACCTATGCATACTAGTAGTGTTATGGGCTTATCGGATGTCATGCAAGAAACTAATAGGAAAGACACCTTTTAGGCTTGTCTATGGAGTGGAAGCCGTAATGCCTATGGAATATATCATGCCTAGTCTGCGCATAGCAGCACTCACAGGTATGACGGATCGCGAAGCCCTGGAGGAGAGGCTCACACAACTGGAAGAGCTCGAAGAAGAACAATTTTTGGCTGGATTCCACCAATAGGTCCAAAAATAGCGCAAAAAGGCATGGCACGACCGACACATCAAGTTGTGCACATTCACGGTAAACGATCTAGTTTTGTTGTATGATAGTAAGTTTGATAAATTCCTAGGAATGTTCAGGATGAATTGGTTAGGGTCGTATATTATTAAGGATATTATCGATGGAGGCATGGTACAGTTGGTCAAGATAAACGGAGAACCCTTCCTAGGAATGGTGAATGGCAGTCGCTTGAAGCCATACACCGTTGATCCGGTGATGTGACTTTATGAAAGTGGCACAGTCTTAGGCTCCAAGGAGCTGAAAGAAGGCGCGGGACTATAAACTACTCTTCCCGAGAACTGCGCGATGTTAAGACTACCGGAAATAGCGAAGTGTCACATGGTTTGCAACAACGCGAAGATAGCTGCGCTGCTGCGTAGGTCTACTGAAAAGTGACCATTACAGTCACTATTCAAGATATGATGCTTGGTTTGACACCAAATGGAGCGGGCAACAGGTATTTAAGGCGAACTTTATGGGATATAATCTTGAAAATCTACCACCAATATAGCTTTAATGGCCCGAATGTGGGGGGAACGGTCCAATTCAATTTCAAAACGAATTATTAATTACAAGTTTTGTCCAACAAACAACACTTGGCAATTTGATAACTGAGTTGTTGTGCACTCAGGTTTTCATGAACCGAGACCTTATTTGATATTTTGAAAGCGAAATCGTTGTTTGAGAAAATACCAGAGACATTGGGAGAACTGTAGAATAGCACTATGCCAGCACCCGAAGAAGCCATGGACACAGTATTAGTGACAACTATGGAAGCCACGCAAGAAATTGTGGAAGTAGAAGCCCCAAAGAGCGCCAAAATAATTGTTCAGGTCCCTAAATCACCGCGCATGATGAGACCTAAGAAGGACAAGAAGGCCATGATACCAGTGTGCGTCTCACCCTGAAATCCACTAAGGACGAAGCTCACACTAGAGGGAAAGGGGAAGGCCATTAATTTGGAGGCCAATGAGGACGAAGAGTTTTGAAGAAATCCTGGTGGAGGAGGAGGTATGAAGAGATGGTAGTCGAAACCCAGGGCACAGACCCATCACCAGGCTGCTGGAATATGTTCCTCTGCGAAAGGGTAAAGCTAAGGTTCCAAAGGATATAGAAGAGAGAAAGAGCTCTCTACAAACTCCCCTACTCCCTGAACCCAAAAATTTGTGTTTGAAGGAGTGCACTTGGGACAGGTTCCCGTGCTGAAATTTGAATATTGGGACCTCACAGACCACGAGAAGTTCCCGCAATTAGCGACTACGAAGCTAATGTGCCAGAAGATAGACACACCAGATGGAATGATAGAGTTAGAGCCACGCAAATGGCTCAAGGGTGTTGCGAAAGAAGGGATGCTAAACTTGCTCAAGGTGCCACATTACCACCATGCCCAAATGACCATTTTCATCATCAGGCAGCTTCTCTACTTGGTGCTTGATGGGTGCTTGTGGATGGAGGAGCCCATCCCCATCACAGACCATTTGATTCATCA